>OX104024.1:1466851-1583408 GCA_944470205.2 Schistosoma margrebowiei
CCTATCCATCTTTGCTTATAGTTTTACTTTATTCTTCATAACCTATTAAAATATATACTAACTATCAATAATTTAATTGCATGCAATAAGAAAATGAACTGAATAATGGAAAAATCCGCTCATCTAGTAAGTTACAATTGAAGGTCACTTTAAACAGAACTCTATGTATAACTAATCTGATTATGAATTTCATAATTCATAAAGCTTTGTATGCAGCTGAATTATTAATCAATATTAATATTCTTGGGATCGATCTTGAAGCCTTTAAACCTGATATTCGTGTTTGAAATGAAATCAAAGAAATGGTATTGTAGTGAACGAGAACACAAGTGGGAACAATTGAATGTATTTTAACACAAAATTAGAAAATGTCTTAGTAAAATCCGAGGACCATATAGTAAATATTTCATTTGCGAAATGTTCATAAATCGTCTCAGACTTCATTGTTCCCTCGTTTTTATACCAATCATTCCCTGTTCTCGTTCTCTTTTCTTCGATCTTCTCAACTTTCTGACACCAAGCATTTCACTTTCGATTGATGATACATACTACTTATATCTATGGACATCAGTAACACACAGTATACTATGACAAACTCTCATTATATAAATATCTCTTTCTGATAATTTATCGATCTACCAAAAGCCAATTTATTGATACTAATCAAGCTTTCTAACATAAATTTACCCATAACTACGCATTATATAATTATTTTTAACCAATATAATGTTTGTTTAGTTATTATTGTATTATATCGAGCATGTTACAACTTAGCTTGTAATTTCAGTGGCTTCACGTACCATACATCTCATTTTTGATATTATATTGCTGAAATCAGTCATTATAAATCCATGCAGTCAAGTTTTGATGGCAGCTAACATTCACCATTCAAAATTTTAGTGGAATTAATTCTCTATATAAGGTTTAAAACTGAGCTATTGAGTGACACATTCAGGAACATTGCAATATAGTATGATGTGATTAGAAGGTGTATAACTGCAGGCACTTTATACCATTAAAAGAAAGTTAAATGCAAGTTATGAACTATAAAGGTAGTCTTCTGAAAATGTAAAATTTTACAACAATCCATATCACGCGATGATTTCACAGATGAAATAATTTAAAGGTAAGAACTACTGACGCTCATCTTGTGTTTATTCTAGTTCCCTTTTTCTAATGAACACCCACAACCTTATATGATTTTAAACCTAGGACCTTCCAGACTCATGACAACTTCCCCCAAGCTACTGAATCGAAATTCATTAATCCCTATCTTGTTTCTATCTCATGGGTGATTAACTTCCATAAAAACTTCTTATTGATCGGCATATTCAGTTGACTACAAAATGAAGTTGACAGAGAATGTTTATTAAGCATATCTTTCAAGTGCTACTTCATAGAATTTTATTAGGTTCTAAAAAGAAAGAAGAAATGACCCAAAATCAACTAACATTAAACTGGCTAAAATTGAAATGATCATATTTTAATTGCTTTTGTATTAATAATCATGTTCAAATTTAGTTTTTTAGCGGTGGCTTAAAGTAACTTACTTCCTTACTTACTTACGCCTATTACTTTCAGTGGAGCATAGGCCGCTGACCAGTATTATCCAAACCACTCAGTCCTGGGTCTTCCTTTCCAGTTCTATCCAACTGTTGTTGATTCTTTTCATATTTGTCTCCATTTCTCGACGTAATATGTTCTTTAGTCTTCCTCTTCTCCTTTCATCTTGAGGATTCCAAGTGATGACCTTGTGACGTAGTTCAGTGCTTTCCTCTATGTGTGTCCTGTCCACTCCCGGCGCTTCTTCCTGATTTCTTCCTCCACTAGAATCTGGTTTGTTCTCTCCCATAGTAGGTTGTTGCTGATAGTGTCTGGTCAACGGATCCGAAGTATTTTGCGGAGACAAGTGTTAATAAACACTTGTATCTTCTAGATGATTATTTTCGCAGTTCTCTAAGTTTCCACTCCATACAATAGAACTGTTTTGACATTTGTATTGAAAATTCGATAGATAGATAGTTGTTTTGAGTTCCAGATATTTTTCAATTGTAGATATGCTGCTCTTATTTTGCCGATCCGTGCCTTCACATCTGCATCAGATCCACCATGTTCAACTCCACCTGAAGCCCCTCTGAGGCAAATATCGTTCCCAAGCCCAGGTAAATAACGAGGGTTTAGCGTGGGGTTAGCGACCCTATCTCGTACAGAGACTAACTCACTAAAAAAACCCTAACCAGTAAAGAATGCTTGAAATAAGCATTCCTTTCTTTTCAAATCAATTCTTAACAACACTATCCTTCAGTAACCATACACTCCTCTCAATAAAAACAATGTTACTTATACAGTCTTCTTCTTTATCAGATTGTTTATTCCATTTTTATCGTTATAAACCAGTAAATTTTGCATTTCTTTATTTAACTATACATAATTTTTACCAAATCTTTTATAAATAAACTTCAATTCAGAGTTGGTGGTGAAGATTTGTAGCTCAAGCGGATGATCTTGATGGAGTTTTGTTATTTGAGCTGGATGGTTTGGTTGTGCTCAGAGAACAAAACTCCATCAAAACTTCAATTCAATAATAAATTTTAAAACTCTTCTCTGCTTTTTTCTTTCTATTACTTTAACCAATCATCTTTCATTTATATTCTTTTTTTTTCTTTCTTTAATTTATTATTCTCCATTTTTTTATTTTCAAAATTAGCGGGAATGAAAAGAACAATCAACGCAAATTTGGAACATTCTGCTCTGTCCAATTCTTTGAAAGTTTTTTTTTTTAATTAACTCATAGTTATTAGTATGAATACTGATTATTTAATAAAAACATTGATCTACTTCGACTTCAATAGTCTATTTTTTTGTGTTAATATATTCACTTGGTGTTATTTTACTTGTATCTTCCCATTGTTATTTTGGACTGCAATTGATCAATCTCTTGTTGATATATTCGTATATCATGTGCCTCGATATTGCATTAAGTCACAAGCATTATAAGTAAATATGGACAATGGCTAACAGTGGAATCCAGGACAAAACGCGTTTGGTCCTATTACGAAATCGTCAGTTAGATTTACCTGCATGCCAGAGTTCATGTTCATTCTGGGACCCGTTCGGACTTATAAACTTCGGTCTCGCGCGCAAACACTTAACCCCTAGACCACCAAGACAACGTTCAACAATATTAATGTCTAACTTCAAACAATACACAATATTGAGTGGCCGTCCTCCATTGTCCTTAGTAAGTAAGTGCCTCACAACAAACACGTGGATGTACACTGCTAAGGAGTCCCATACTAGGACGAAACGATCTTCCAGTGGTTCCAGGTTTTTAATAGTAGTCTAACATTGATCCATTCATGATATCAATCTAAGCTTGAAGTACTTGAAGATCAAGTAATTCAAATTACATATTGGCGTATGTCGTGAATAATAATTCATTCTAAAGTTCTCAGTACATTCGAAAGTTTTCATGTAAAAAATTAACTCATAAGTTGTTTATTAGTATGAAATGTGTAATGTCTTGGGTTTCTTCAAACTTTAGCATATTCCTTAAAAAGTGACTAATAAGCAACATGCAGGATTTAATACAAAAAATAAACATTATTCCATCTACTTGTTAGTCAATCAAGTCCATTAATAATATCGCTTAATGTTTATAAGCATCACATAACGTTATAACAAAGAAATTCGAGAATATCACCCATACATATCTGTGCGCATGCTTATATCCACAGGATCAATCAGAATTGGAAAAAACTATGGTGATTGTATAAACTAATTATTCCTTTGTACTTAATGACCGCTTGATTTCAAATTCTAAATACAATATGTTCGTTTGTGCTCATCTAATACTTCTTGATTAAATTATTTTATTTCTGGGATTTCTAGTTTATACTATAATTCAAATACTTTAAATCATCACATTAGAATCACGATGGAGCCTGTGACGGAATAGTTGAGCATTCATTCAACTACTAAGGCTATTGAGGATTATGAGTCACTTGAAGCTAGACCACTGTGGGAAACCTGGAAGCAGTGGACGGCTGTTTCGTCCTATTGTGGAACTCCTCAGCAGTGCTCATCCACGACCTCACCCCTCGCGAAATTCGAACCCAGGACCTACTGGTTTCGCGCGCGAGCACTTAACCACTAGACCACTGAGCCGGCATCCAGTGGTGTTAATGTCTAACATCAACTAATCCATAAAATTGAGCAACACATTCTCCATTGTCTTCAGTGAGTTACTATCTCACAAAGGACCTGGTTGAACTCCACTAGTCACTGCTTCTCACTAGAACTCCAGGATATACCTCGTGAAGTCAGGTTTTCCATGGTAGTCTAGCTTCAACTAACACTTAACCATTGAACTTACTATAATATCCACAAAACCCATCTGATATTGAGGATTACTTGGAAAGGTTTGAGATCTGAAGTATTAGTTCTGAGATTCTTTATTTGTACTATAATTCAAATACTTTACACTATTACAAAAACATTGTAAATGAAAACATTATCTAGTTAAATAAAACAACTTATCTCTTTGTTGTAATAAACTAAGATTTTATTATTCTTTCAATGAAAATTAATATCACATTATCTAAGTGGATGAAGATTTATCTTATAGTCATTTATTTTTTCTAACCACACTCTATATTATACATTGTCAAAAAGATTACAGTATTATACTTACTTGGTGCTGTCTACTTGTATCTTACCATTATTATTTAAGATTGAAATTGATTAGTCTCTTGTTGACATATATTTATCCTGTGAGAACTGCTCTGACATTAACTCCATGACTCCAATTCAGTCCTGATGTTAATATCAACTTTGAGATGCAAGTATATTCAACTGACGAGTTTCAAATAGGATGAAACGCATGTCAAACTGGATTCCACTGCTAGCCACTATACATCATTGCTTATAATGATTACAGCATCATTATTCATTACGAAATTTCCCTTAGAATTATAACTGTTGATTTAATCTAGTGTGTGACTAATTTGACCATAACTACTTCCAGTTTTTTTTTGGCAAGTGTTTGGTGATATTATTTTTACAAATTCCACGTTGTTTATTATTACTATTTAAGCTTTAAAGAATTCCTATTCATAGTTTATATATTATTAGAGATAGTCTATGAACGAAGTTAAGTAATGAACAATCTCTACATACCCTTACTATGAATTAATACTATTAGAAACTATTCAGATATTCAGTCAATAACCTATAGTTCTAATTGGTGAATTCCAATCTAACAAGTCTAGATGTTCATAAATTTAAAATTTTCAGGGAGTGACAGAAGTTGATTGTTTTTGTTTATTCTCTATTTATGAAATTTCCAACATAACAGGAAATGCCTATACACTATATTTCTTATTATTCGAATTCATCATCACCATCATCATCATCGTCGTCATCATCAAATTAACAGATTGTGTTGATGACGAGTACGTTAATACCAACTAATCTAATCTAGTTATGAATATTCATTATTTTTGACCAGATAATATAAGCAAAGACACAAAGAAATTCTTCGTTTAAAAAGACCACACTTGAGTTTTATAATAATACATACAGATTTAAAATATCAATAGCTGAGATCATGAGTCAATTGAAGTTAGACCACCATGGAAAACCTGGAAGCACTGAATGTTCATTTCGTCACATTGTAGATTTAAAATAGTTTTTAACTATAGATTGACATATTTACATATGTACTATCATCTTAATAAAAATGCAACATTGAACAAATGCAATATTGAAGGATTATTTTGTATTTGATAAACAAGTGACTAACATTTCAATGTAGATAAATACTAGTTCTGTATTGTGTCAACTATAGTCAAGATTCTCATCAATACACATATACATACTTAAAGATAGCCACGTAGAAACATATATATGTAATGCATACTAATGAACAATAATAATGAGAACAATCGATTGAAGTTAGACATTAACACTGTTGGATTCCGATTCTGTAGTCTAGAGGATATGTATTCGCTCATGAGATCTAAGGTTTTGATTTCGAGTCGTGAGTGCAAGAGTGTGGATGCGCATTACTGAAGGGTCCCATACTAGAACGAAAGGACGGTCTGCTGATTCCATTTTTTCAATTGTGGTCTAACTTAAATCAGTGAAATATATTTATTAAACTCATGCTTATTAAAAAGGTCCATTGAAACATGCAAGGTGTTAATTAATTAAATTAGTTAATTATCACAGTCATTTAATATTCGGTAATACTGAACGAATAAATCAAGAGTGGTAGTTTACTGATTCAAAACGGTTACATACTTGAAATCAACGCCGCTTTCATTTAACTCGGAAGTACTTCTAGACCTTAAATCACAAAATGTTGACTTCAGTCTGATGTCATAAATATATACTGGATAGGTGGATTACATTGATATTTTAACAGTTAATACTTACAAAGATAGAAATGCATTCAGATAATAAAGTTGTATTGTTATCTGTGAAATTTTGATCGACAGTTTTCAATTAAACTATTAAACACAATGAAATCTTTCTATTAAGTCGTTCTGGGTTCCATCATGTAGTAGTTACGAGTACATAATGAGAAAATGACTTATTAGATGATTATTTATCGATTATCGGTTTTCAAAGATTCTCTCTCAGATGATTTTAGCACATAATATAAGCTAACCACATTGTATTTTAATTTACATTACTAAGTAATCTGTATAATTTAATTGAATAACTCATTCGATTGTTGGACTAGTAAATACAAACCACTTAGCCATTTTTATGTTATACATTTAAATAGGTTAACCAAGTATATTACTAGTTGTATTTACACTGAACAATAATCCCTTATAATAATTGACCAGATAGTATATCTACGGCTCATTAAAAATCGAGAGATCGTCTTTATTTGCTTGTTAGTGTATTGTTAATACAGTTTGTTTGTATTGTGATGACAATCCATCCGGTTATATCAAAGTAAATAAGCTGATTATATTAACTGTAATAGCTTTGCTTCGTTAACCGACCACTCTCGTGACCGTTATTATATAAACCTCAACGTTGTTTGAAATCAGAAAGCAAAGAGAAGCGGCAACTAATGTTTATTAGGGGATAAAGTAGATCACGAAACTATAAGCACATCGATCTCATTTAAAGCGAAGAGGCGAATAAGTATATATCATCAATTACATAAGCAAATTTATAGTCAAATTGCATAAGAAAGCAGCAAGGCAAAGTAAGGATTAATAATAGGATATCAGTACATACATACATGGGAGGGAGGATGAATCATCGAGTTGACATTTATGCAATCAACATTTTAGTTAGAGTCTGTCATGTAATGTGGTGATCATAACGGTACAAAGGGATATGCCAATTGTTACTGTTCAAATAACAATGTCTGTTAAGTAGGTTAATAAAAGAGCTTGATCAAAATTAGCCATAATCGAAATTGGTTGTAGGATAGTTGCCATGCTACGATGTATAAAAAAAAGAACCCAAGTAGTTACTGTGAATTAATGATCGTAAAATATACTAATAATTACCAAAGTATTAGAAATATCTCACTAATACTAGTAATAGACAGTCAACTATTCATATAATATTCTGATTTTATCAGTTTCGTTTGTACGCAGTTATAATCTGATTTTAGCATTAAGATTACAATAAGAACTTAGACATTTTACAATGAAGAATAATATTTAGTAGTTTTTAATAACATTAAATTCACTTGGTATTGTTTACTTGTATCTTCCCACTGTTATTTAGGACTGAAATTGATCAATCTCTTGTCGATATATTTGTGCATCCTGTGGGGACTTCTTCAATGTTGCTCTAATTCACAAGCTTTATAAGCAAAGATAAATATTGGCCAGCAGTGGAATCCAGTTTGATGCGCGTTTCATCCTATTTAGGACTCATCAGATAGATGTACCTGCATCTTACAGTTGGTATTGACTCAAGGACTCAAACCCAATACTATTCGCTCCTAACTTCATCGTGTTATCCACTCAGTTACTGATTCCTGATAGCCACTGGCTTGTGCAAAGTGGTCAAGTTAAATTCATATTGTATTGTTTATTTGAATGTTCCGATTGATGTTTAGGACTGCAATTGATCAGTCCCAAAATAGGATGAAACGCACTTCAAACTGGATTCCACTGCTAGCCACTATCCGTTTTTGCATACATAATAATAGTCGATTTATTTTGAAACAAATTAGTCATACTTTCATGAAATAATTTCTTACATCAAACTATCTTAAACGTAGTCAATGATAAATATCAATATCAGGATGAGAACTTATTGTCCAAATAAATGAGTTTAGATATGAAAATATATTAACATTTTTACGAGAAAGATGCAATAAGTATGTATGATAAGATTATAATTTGTGGACAATCTTGGAGATTGTCCACTTGTTAACAAAGACTAAATGAGGCTTATAAAGTAGTCCAAGGAATTATAATTAAAATTTACAGTTGATCGTTACGGTTAGGAACTAGATTTCGGTTTTTCATTACGAACCGACTTCAAATAAAATGCCAAAACGTTATTTAGCCAAATGAATCAATGAATTCCCTGCCATGTTGAAGAGTCAAGATGTTTCGTTTTTTTTCATTTCCTCTGTTGATTATTTAGTTAGTTAAATCACAAAATTAACAAAATTCAGGTCATTTACCTATTTATTCTATCATAAGTTCAACGTCTGTTTAAAGGATTCAGATTTAGCAGGTCAATATGATGTAGGAAAGTTTTATCAGTTTAATGATGAACAGAATTTTTCTTAATGTCTCTACCTTATTAGTTAATTAATCACATCTGTCCCATTTATCTTGAAGTATCTTATAAGTATTTACTCTTAAAATGTCATTTTATAGATAAGTTGACAAATATTTACAAAATGAATCATCGGAACTAAGTAGTTTTCTTTCTTTCTTTCTCTTTTTGGTTAACAACTCTTTGAAATTACTTACTTAGTTACTTATTTACTTAAGCCTGTTACTCCTCGCGGAGGAGCATAAGCCATCCACCAGCATTCTTCGGTAATCCTTTCCAGTTCTTATTAATTCTTTTTAATGTCTGACTACGATATCAGCATAGTGTGTTGTTTGGTCTACCACTTTTCCACTTCCCTTCAGGATTCCAAGTTACGGCTTGCCTCGTGATGCAGTTTGGTGATTTCCATAATGTATGTCCTATCCACTTCCAACGTTTTTCCCTGATTTCCTATTCAGCTGGAAGTTGGTTTGTTCTCTCCCACAGTAAACTATTGCTGATGGTATCCAGTCCATAGATGTTGAGCATCTTGCGTAGACATTTATTTATAACTAATTGTACCATCTTGATGATGTTTGTAGTAAATCTCCAAGTTTCAGCTCCGTACAGTAGGACTGTCTTGACATTCGTATTGAAGATTGTGACATTGATATTGATTGACAGATAGTCGTTTTGAATTCCATATGTTCTTCAATTGTATAGATGAAACCTACATTATCTGATTCATTCATTCATAAATTATTATCTTACCAAATATATCAATAAAACAATTCTATTCATTTAGTAAATGTGTTCTACCTATGTATAAAGAAAGTGTGTGTGTGTGAGAGAGAGAGAGGGGGAGGTAAATTAGCCTTTCCTATATTATTATTATTATCATTATCCTTTATTATTATTATTATTATTATTATTATTATTATTATTATTATTATTATTATTACCATTCATAATTAACACTTATTATTAATAGATACATATCGCTGTTCTAATGATCAACTTATCAACTGTGTATAATTTTCATTCAATCAATTATCAATTATTGAAAATCAATTGTCTATTCTTTATCAATTAGATAAAATGATTACAGTATTATGAATAGCTGTCTGAATATTAATGAATATCATTTAGATATAATGAAATGATTAATTGAAAATAAAGATAAATTTAATATCCATCTCAATTTAATATGTTATACTAGTCATATATATAATGTTAGACAACCATTGTAAACCTGAGATCATTGAATGCATATTTCGTCTTATTATGAAACTCTTCAACAGTACACATTTATGACCCCATTGATAAGTTTCGAACTCTCAAACTTCAATTATATGAGTGAATAATTAAACAATAGACTATTGAACCAGAATTTAACGGTGTTCATGTCTAAGTTTAACTAATCCACGAAATCGTGTGACCATCTTCCGTATATATATATATATATATATATATATATATATATATATATATATATATATATATATATATATATATGCCGGCTCAGTGATCTAGTGGTTAAGCGAGTGGTTAACCGAGTCTGAAACTAATAAACATGCCTTTAACATGCGAGTCAAAATTAGCGGCTTGAATGAAAAAGCCAAGAATGATCTAGATGCTTTTATTGGCTACATACATATACTTCTCCCTCAGAAAACAAAGCTAACATTTTTACGATTAATATATCGCTCTATACATAGAAAGTAAAGCCAAATCTTAACCAATAACATGTCTTCCTCATCATCATTATCATCTCTTACTCATCATTTGACCTATGTCTGATTGACCTAGCATATCACCTTTACTCTTGAAAAATAAATCTTCCATTTTAAATTCAAATGAATGAATACAGGTTAAGGTACATCAACTAGCTAGAAATCTTAGTTAAACATTATACAAAGTTGACAAAATAAACTATAAATTCAAATAGGAATTCTCACATTCCAAAAGACATGATCAAAAACAAAAGCCTTCAGATTGTGTAATTCTTCTAGTAGAGTGGAAAACTATATTCCCAGTCGCATCATGGTTTTTTTTTCTAAAAATAAATTCGGTGAGACTATAATTTATGGATGAACCAATCATGTATAAGATAACAGGTCTCGGGTTTTGGTGCGAAATTCATTCATCCATTTGGTTAAAGAGTGTTTTGGCATTTTAGCTGATGTCGGTTCGTGATGAAAACCCTAAATCTAATTTTTAACATTAATCACTAACTATAAACCATAATTCTAATTCCTCACACAGGTGTACAACCCTCATTCGGTCCTGCTTATTAAGTGGATACTCTCAAGATCAGTCTAGCGTCGCTTGAAGGTTGTCCATGAATTCTGTTGACTCATCTGTTAACTTTCCAAAAATATTATCCATTTTAAGAAAATTAAATAAAGCCAGATATAACTTCTAGAAACATTTCGTGGTTTTCCATATTCCTTTTCTTTTCACAAATTCCAATAGATCAAATAGAATACAATACATGTCAAATTGTACTAATTTGACATTAACTTCAATGTGACTGTTCTTTTCACTTTAAATTATTTATTATATTTCAACAAAATATACAGAATAAAGGATACAAACTAAGGAAAATTTTATATCAGAAGGGATTTTGTGGATATTATAGCAATTTCAATGGTTGAGATCATGGTGTTCTAGCTTCAATTGATTCATGATCTCAACCACTTAAACCATTAAAATATCCACAAAACCCCTTCATTAGTGATGGTCTCCAAAAGATATTTCCTGGAGTTCTAATGAGAAGCCGGGATCAATGGAGTTCAACTGAGTCTGTTGTGAAATAGTAACTCACTAATGACAATATTGTTTGAGTCGCCCATTTTTGTGAATTGGTTGAAGTTGGATATTGACACCGTTGAATGCTTGTCGGATCAGTGATCTAGAGATTAATCACTCGCGCGCGAGACCGACAGGTTCTGTGTTCGAATCTGGTGAGGTGGGATCGTGGATATGCACTGCCACTGAGGAGTACAACAATAGGACGAAACGGTCATCCAGTGCTTCCAGATTTTTCATAGTGGTCTAGCTTCAACTGACTCATGATCTCAACTATTGAAAGATTTTAAACTTTAAAAAAAGGAATGTTTTCACATGATTCTAAAAGGTTTCCATAATGGTATTCACTCAAATTGTTACTATCAACATTGAAACTTTAAGTTACAAGCGAGAGGAAAAAATGAAGTAAACAGTAGATTAATCCATTTTTACCATTAACTACTTTACTAAAACGAAATTCGGTACAATAATTAAAATCATAAAATTAAACTTAACATTAAAGTATCAAAAATTAACAATTTTAACATAGTTACATGTAAGAATAAACGCAAAATGATATCGATACGGAGGTATGCTGTTTTTACCCACCGCCACCACCACCATCCAACAAAGTCATCAATAAATATAATATATCAGCATGGGAATTTGTGGAGATTGTAATATTTTAACAGTTAAATTCATGAGTCAATCTAAGCTAGACCACCATTGAAAACACTGTAGGAGGCCGTCTCATAGGTCTAGAGGTTCAGACTTTGCGCGCAAGACCGAAGGCCCTAGGTTCGAGCCCCATTGGTATGGGATTATGGATGAGGATACTGGAACCAAACGTTCGTCCAATGCTTCTAGGTTTCTTGTGGTGATCTAACCTAGATCGGCACATGAACTCAATTGTTAAACTATAATATAATTTGGTTAATTAAAACATTGTATTATATCCATTTGTAAACAACTTTTAATGCACTGAATATTTTATGATTAATTTTTATCAAATTGTCACTACAGTTCTATTTCTAGAATAGTCAACGTAATTGAGAAATTTTGATTTATTTTTGTATAGGTTTTATACGTCTAGTTCCCTTTATTATCTTAAAAAGAGCGCGAACAAAGATTGGTGCATCAATCATCATGCTCTCTTTCGTATTGGTTGTTTGAATCTTTAGTGGCCCAAGATCCGACTCCAGTTCAGTCGTATGATTATCATCAACTTAACTCGAGTTGGTGAAGAACGGAATCGAATAAGTCAAATACGAGGAATGAGTTTCAAATATGTGTATTTCATACAATCGTTGATCTAGACAAATGAACGGAGAAACGAAGCGAAATAACGCGCAATGTAGAAGGTTAGTAAGCCAACTTGATTTAATCAAGAGTTAATCTATATTTTTAGTCAGATAAAAACAAGTTACAGACATGTTATATGTAAGACATCTAGTGCACATACATATGCTTACATAAAAACAGTCAAGGTTGATAAACGAATAATAATCAAAAATGTGACTCAAGAAGAATGAATAAATTGGTCTGTCTGGAAACTAGAATAAGCTATGCGGGACTGGCATAGCAAGTGACACTACAAATCTTCCCATCGATGTATAGTACTGTAAATGATCCGTTTCATATTGGTGTATGTTCATCCTGTGAGGATTTTCTCAATGATGCTTTAAGTCAGAAGCATTGTAAACAGAAGTGGATGATAGTTAGTAGTAGAATCTAGGACGCCCGTTTCGTCCTACTATATAAAGGCAAAAAAATATTATATTTGACTATCATTTTCAACATTTTGAATGGTATACAAAATTTTATCCACTACTCGTCATTGACACTATTTGAATTTTGCGCAAATACTGAAAAGTCGCTTGCTCAATTCTCAATAGCTCCTACTTATGCTAAAATTTAACCTATATTTTCGTCGGTTATATGAGAAATTAGTGGTCCACCAATAATGAACTTACAAAGTTAGTTTTGTTACATAATAATTTTTTCCCGGTGAACTACAGCATTTAAATGATTAAAATAATCATTTCATTAATAGTCTTCATAAGCAAAGATGGATAGTGGCTAGCAGTGGAATACAGAACAAAGCGCGTTTTGTTCTATTTGGGACTCGTCAGTTGGATGTACCTGTATCCCAGAGTTGATGTTCAACCCGGTACTCGAACCCAGTACCATTCACTTCAAATGCCATCTGGTTATCCACTTAGTTACTGAGTCCTGATAGTCACCTGCTTGTGCAACTCTGAGATGAAGGTACATCCAGCCGACGACTACCAAACAGGACGAAACAAGCTTTTTCTTGTACTCCACTACTAACCACTATCCATCTTTGCTTATAAAGCTTGTGACTTAGGGCAATATCGAGGCAACAACAGACTATTCATTTGCGGTCGTAAACAACAATGGGAAAAATACCCAGTGAATAGTCTTCTTAGTTTATAAAATAATAATTGGTTGAAAAAATAAGTTAGTCATTATAAATCGAATAATTAAGAAAATTACTTTCTATATGTTTTGTTTAAAATTTAGAAAAATAAACTTCGATAGGGACTCACGGATGACATTGGTGGATATGTCGCTCAATTTCGTGGATTAGTTGTAGTTAGACATTAACACTATTGGATGCCGGCCGGGTCAGTATTCTAGTGGTTAAGTGCAAAACCAGTAGGTCCTGTGTACGAATCTCGCAGAGGGCGAGGTCATGGATGCGCACTGTTGAGGAGTCCCACAGTAGGACGAAACAGCCGTCCATTGCTTCCAGGTTTGTCATGGTGATCTAGCTTCACCTGACTCATGGTCTTAGCCATTAAAATTTGATAGAAATGTTAAGAGAACGGCGCAACATTCACTGGCTACTGAAAACTACTTACTAGTAGCATATGTAACCTTATTAAAAAAAACATTCAAGCTGAACTTAAAACTAAGTTTTTTTACTAAATAGTTGTAAAATTGATATGATTTCTTAAAAACATACTACACTGGACTATTTTCTAAATGCAAAAGTTATATATTTAAGTGGGTTTTTTTCTTTAAATTGTCGAATATTGGATTTGTGATACATAAAGTTGTACATTTACTTGGTGTTGTTTTACTTGTATCTTCCTATTGTTATTTAGGACATTTATATTTCAGTCATTCGAATAAGTAAATCATTAAAAAAATAATAAATTTATCAGTTTTCTGATTCTCATTTTGATTTCCGTAAAACAACAAAGTAACTAAGAAATTCACTTAGTATTGTTTACTTGAATCTTCTCATTGATGTTTAGGACTTAAATTAATCAGTCTCATCTTGACAAATGTGCATCATGTGCGGATTGCCTCGATATTACCGTAAGTCACAAGCTTTATAAGCAAAGATGGATAGTTTCTAGTAGTGGAATCCAGTTTGACGCATGTTTCGTCCTATTTGGGACTCGTCAGCTGGATGTATCTATATATACTTATATTAGATATTGTCCAAATAGGACGAAATGCGTATCCTGGATTTCACTTTTAGCCACTATCTATACAGTTTTACAGTTGATAAATGTAATATCTGCCATTTTAGACCTTATTTTATGGCTTTTGATTGTGTAAGTCATTGATCTAAACATAAATTATTTGAAATTAGATATTAACATTGTTGTATTCTGGATCAATGGTTTAGAAATTAAGACTTCATGTGCAAGATCAAAGGTCCTGAGTTCAAGTCTCGTTTATAGGATCATGAAGGTGCACTACTATGGAGTCTCATACTATAACTAAACAACCGTACAGTAGTTCCAAGTGTCTTATGATGGTCTACTTTAGATCGACTCATGAATGAAATTTATTAAAACATATTTCATTACTAAATAATCTGATTAACATGTAAATTTATTTAGCAAAATATTTAATCACATATCATGAGTCACATACTATCTAGTTAGTCTTATTAATAAGTATTCCATTTCAAACACCCCCACAAACCCCCCCACACACACATACATACATAGATATACATACAGACTGATTCCATTAACGCTACTATCATGCTATTATATTCAATTCTGAAAATATTTTTATTGTCTCATAATATCATTACACTAAGAGAATAGATAAATAAACTAGATTGTCTTCTTTTTTTTCCCCCATTTTATTCATCTATTCAATCTATTCACTTAAGAGTTAGTTGTTATTTTCTTTCTTTTCTTTCT
The DNA here is from genome assembly GCA_944470205.2 of Schistosoma margrebowiei. Taxonomy (NCBI): domain Eukaryota; kingdom Metazoa; phylum Platyhelminthes; class Trematoda; order Strigeidida; family Schistosomatidae; genus Schistosoma; species Schistosoma margrebowiei. The sequence goes on from OX104024.1 coordinate 1,482,586, forward strand.
TTTTTTCTCTTTTTTTTCAAAATAAATTAATGGGGATATCTATTTTTATCTTGTTTATATGATTGTGTAGAATTTTAGGGGACATTATGGAATGATAAAGGAAAACAACAATGACAACAACAACAACCTGGATAAGTAAACAACTGAATGGATAGAAGAAAGTAAGTAAGTAAGTAGGCAAGTTAGTTAGTTAGTTAGTTAGTTAGTTAGTTAGTTAGAAATGAAGAATATTAAGATGAGATTTATGATGGACAAAATGGTTTAATTCTGTATGTTATTGTTTGTCTATGTAAAAAGAGTATTTTATTATTACTTATTTACTTTCTTTTCTCCTTTCTTTTTTATTTATTTATAGAATTCAATCTTATAATGGTCAGTTGATATTAAGGAAGGAAGTGTATAATTAGTAGTTTGTATTATTGTTATATTATCATGTTTAATGTCTCTTCGGTCTTTATTATTATTATTATTATGTGACCCGCATTTCTTGTAAGCTACTTTAAGTTATTCGCTTCCTAATATTCCGTGTTATAGAATATAACATCAAATCAGTAAAGCACATGAAGATTATAGAAATAAATAAAGAGTTAACTATCATTATAGGGGTTGTGGAGATTATTAAGTTTTAGATTCAGATCATGAATTGATTGATGTTAGACCACCATTGAAAACCTGGAAGTAGTGGATGGCTGATTCGTCCTATTTTGGGACTCCTCAGCAGTGCGCATCCACGATCCCGCTCGAGGGATTCGAACCTACAGCTTTCAGTCTCGTGCGCGAATGCTTAACCTACTGGACATTTCCTATTGGTCAATATTTATTTCACTTGTCAAATATTGTACAAATGTTGTTTTCTGTTTTATGGTACGATGTGGTTTGTTTGATTGGTATATAAACAGAGTATGTCTGAAATATAATGATTCATATCGCTGAGGTTGAGACTTGCGTTCTGGACTCAACTGGCTGGGCTAGACAGGGAAGCAGGGCCAATCAGAACTATAGGCTGCTCGTACGGTTTTACGTGTCATTGATCCGATCGATAGTACGCTGCACATCTAATCTGCAGTCCACAAAACACAACACATACACCATATATTTATAAGAAATATCGACAGATTATAATTAGATAAGTCAGAATGCAACATAGTTGATAATCTGATGAAAGTCCATTCAATGTTTTCTTTTTTTTTAATATTCGTTGGCGCACACTCCTGAATAGATCCATACTTGGATAGAACAATTGTTGAGTACTTTCAGTTTTTGAATGATTGTCTAGCTTAGATCGGTTCATCATCTCACTTCGTATCATAGTTTCTTTAATCAATAATCACATAAGAACTTGATAAAAAATAGTTGACCGTCATCATGAAGTAGATAATACAACATTTTATATTATGAAGTGATCTTTAGTGTCAACTGTTCATCTATGAAGTATGAGTAAATAACAACAAATATCTTAGACACAGTTCTGTTCAGTATGAGACTGACAGTCATGCTATATGACCTATTTCAAATTGAATATAATTATTAGAATCATTCTGAAGACTTTACTCAGTTTAAACATGACCATCTTCATATCTTTTAATCATTTAATAATTAGAATACTTATACATAAGATGTTAATAGTAGTACGTAAATGAAGTGTCTAATGAGAGTAAAATATTTACAGCTAAGCTTAAGAGTACCGTATAGGGATAAATGTAAAGAAGATGAAATGATAAGTACAATTACTCAGATAGGTGAGAAAAATGATCTCTATACATAAATATACTACTTAACATATCCTCTAAAATTCATTATTTTTATTATAATAACATATATTTCAATCAAAACTAGGACTTTGGAAACAGTACATCCAGATCACCTACAAGTTATTACATTAGTCTATGAACTCAGTCAGTGTTGATTTAAACCCTGTTATTAAATGCAGGATAACTGACTAATATCCACACGACAACCGACATCAGTATTTGGAAACCCTAAAGGTAACATCTCTCGAAATCATTAACTGTCAACCTTTCTCTAGATCTTTTCTTTAGTTCAAGTGATTTTTCTAAATACATATATTCACATTTCCTTCTTCTTGAACCAGATTCATAGTATGTAATCTTCACCACCGTTTTCACTACTGTATTATTCTAATTGTTTTACTAATCATCTTGTTAGCTTAATCTTATTATGCTGAAGCAGTATGGTAATTTAGGTTTACATCTATCCCTAGCTTTATGATGGCTAATAACACAGTGAATAACGCTAATTTAAAATGGTGAACAGTTTCTTGGTCATATATTTTATGTATATGCCTGATTGTCATTTCACACTATTTAACATAAACAAAGTCGGAAAATATCAAAGAGTCTATAAATGACATAAGCCTTTTAACTACAATACAAAGAATAAATAATGAACAACTTTGATGTTAAAATATGTCAGACACATACTTTATTTAAATTTCAGTATTATTTATTGGATAAATTTAATTTGATACCGGTTGTTATACTTAAGCAATTGGTTGATATTAACCCTGAAAATGTATTAAATAATTATGAAACGATAACCGATTTCATGTTTTTACGGATGATTGAATTCTGACGATTAAGTTGCATTGTGGTTGCTCCTTCATAATAAGTATCATCTAGCATGAAACATTGGCTCACGATTTCTATTATGTAACTGAATACAAATAATAAGGGAATTCAGAGCATAGACAGTTTGAAATATGTAATTTATTATACTTGAATTATGTTGCAATAATAAATTGTTGATAACAGTGGAAAACATTCATCAACCTAAATGGAGATGAACACGAAGTTTCCAAATCTATTCATAGAGCCACAAAATTGTGTCATCATTAATATTGTAGTGTGTGTTAATGATGTTGACAGATATAATCCGCGCCAAGTAGAGACAGGTATCCACCTCAGACAATGGAAGATGGTCGCGCAATATCGTGGTTTATTTGAAGTTAGACATCAACACTGTTGGATACCGGCTCAGTGGTCTAGAGGTTACGAGTTCACGAGCAAGACCGAAGGTCTTGGGTTCGAAACCAGACGAGTGAGAGCATGGATGTGCACTGCTGAGGAGTTCCATAGTAGAAGGAAATGGCCGTCCAGTCCTTCCAGGTTTTCAATGGTGGACTAAAATCAATCGATTCATGATTTCAACCAAAAAACTTAACAATCTCCACAATCTCGTACTAAGATATAAGTAGTATGTATTATCAACCGAAAATGAAATGTCTGGCGGCAGAATGTTAAAAAGATCGAAGGAAAAAGAACGAGAACAGAGACTGTTTGTTGTGAGAACGAAGGAACAATGGAGTCTGAGACGACTTATGAATATTTCGCAAGTGAAATATTTACTGTATGTTTCTCGGATTTCACTAAGATGTTCTGTAATTTTGTATTGAAATACATTTGATTGCCCCCACTTGTGTTCTCGCTCACTACAATATAAATTAGTAGAAACTTACTACTAATCAATATTAATTCAAAACAAGTAACAAAATAGATCTCTATTATTTAACTATTGTGCAGTGATCAATATCATGTTGTCTAATCCTACATGCCGGTAGAATTCAGTTAACCGATATCACAGTTTGACTACTAATCAAAATACCCTAAAAGTAATATTCACTTTGTTTAATTCCGTCTAATCAGATGACATTAAACCATTATATCAAGATACTGAGTCACTCCAGATAGTAGCTATTACTACAACATTAAGCGATCAAATTTTATTAATACTAACACTTAGTCAATTCAACATTCATTACTACTAAAATGTTAATCGGTGTAAAAGTCGTGATTTCCCAGGAATCGAATGGTTCTTTGGTGACAGTTCCTTGTCAAAAATGTATTGGTAAGGTTATAATAGATCAATTATAATATTTATAAATTCCTATCTTTCAGTAAATTAGAAGTAATGTCTGAAATAATTAATTAGTAGTTAATTCTATGAACCAACAAGAAAAACTGAATTTTCATATGTGCGACATTTTAAAGAGATACCCATAGTGATTACCAAATTATTGTTGAGTCGGCTTCCAAGAACTACAATGGAGCCTCTAGAGGCCCTAAAGAAGCTGAAGAGTTTGAGGCCAATCAGATCATGATGGAGCTTTCTAGAATATCAACGTGGCATAATATGTCTCTTTGCAAATTGGCCGAAATATAATGTTGAGTTAACAAATGCTAATATCTATAAATACCGGTGATTTTCCGTACATTTCGATTCTTGTCAAGTAAACACTTCTCCAGCTTTTCTTGTGTCTTCTGATTTGTAACGGTGAAGTTCTAACATTCGACTGTCGTAGTCGTAAACCGTATTCTGCGTTAATCAAGTAGCGAACTTAACACTGATGATGGTGATGGACTTTGAACCCGCTACAGGGCATGTCTCTGGGCTGATCATGAATGACTGCTATTGCTTCACTTACGTTACTGCTTGTCAAGGATTCACAGAGACTTTTATGGACACATTCATACATTCTGCAATCATTTTCCAGCTCTGTACACAATTTAGAAATAAGTTCATTAACTTCCGTCACATCTCCAAAGCGTGGATGATTCAGCAGCTGTGTATATAATTTGTCTATAAATTCCTACTGATTCTTTTTAAAACTCTGCTGTTGTCTCTGAAATAGCAACTGTAATTGGTCGGAAGGGAGTGACATTTTCTGTTCCTGTATGAATCAGCATGGTAATGGAAGATACAATAGGACAAATGAACCACCACTGTTGTTCAAGGATATAGACGACAATTCTGTATGCTGATTGTCTTAGCTCTTTTTTTTACCCCGTCGCCATTTTTTATCTTATCTGAACGAACTCTGCTTATCATATCTCGTCATCATTGTCGTTGTGTTTTGGGGGTTAATAAATCTTCACGTATACCAGTCTTGGTGTTCTCACTTTCATGTCGTGGGAATTTCAGAGGTCTCTCATTCCGAGTCTGAGTGATAAACGTTTCCGAAACAACAATCAGCGATGACCCGATATAATAAGCAGCGTTCAATCCGACAAGATATATCAATTATGTTCATAATTGGGTGAGACTATAATTTATGGACGACCTTTAAACGACGCTAGACTAACCTTGATAGTGTTCACCTACTTAATAGAGCTAAATGAGGGTTATAAAGCAGTTTGAAGAATAAGGATTATTATTTACAGTTGATGGTTAAGATTAGGAATTAGATTTATGGTTTTCATCACGAACTGACATCAGCTATAATGCCAAAAATCTGTTTAGCTAAATGGATGAATGAATTTCGTGTCAAAATCTGACAGCTGTTATCGTAAATCTGATTGGTTCATTCATAAATTATAATCTCGCCTCAGAATTTAGTGATTGCTTGATCACAAACTACTTAAAAATAGTAAAACAGTAAGTTATGGTTCAATATCATAGATTATTGTTGGCTAAACCATAATTGAAAATCAAAGATTACTAGGTAGATGTTTCGTACTCGTACCAAATTACTTAGTCATATGCATTCATCACAAAATACTAGAGTTCGAACCCAATACCTTTATATCTTATAACGATAGTGTTATCTTAAGAGTATTCGTTTATCATCTATCTATTACTATGTAATATATATATATATATATATATATATATATATATATTTTATTCTACAAATAGCTTGAATTAAAATGAAACGGATACATGTAAGTTTTCCATTAGAATGATACAACACCGAAAAGATGGTACAAGGAGTTTTATTTGTTTCTCCTTTTGGAAATTCATCCATAATCTGTTACATTTCATGTGAATGTTAATCAATCAAATAAAATATAGAAAAAAAAACAAAAAAGGAAAGAAGAGAAAAGAAAACATGTTTTTCACAACCTATTCTTTAATGTTTCTTCCTTTTATAATGCAAAATAGTTCTGATGTTCATTAATAAATAAGAATATTACCATTTTTAAAAATGCCGGTTTCTTTCAACAGCGACAACAACAACGCTAACGATGACAACAAGAACAACAACGAGAACAACAAAACGAAAAGAGAAGAATCTTGACAATTTCTAATTTTTGCTACATTAGACAAAAGATATTTGTTACAAGTATTGTAATGAATAGATGGTTTGTGAAATTCCTGTTCATACATTGACATCAATTTAAAAATAAAAATTAAAAAATTGATGATAATAATAATAATAGTAAAGAAGAAGTAGAATGTATTAGATATTTGTATCATTCTATTTTGAAAATCTTAATCATGAAATTGTGTTATATGAATATTTCAATAGTTGAGATTATGATTCAATTGAAGCTAGACAACCATGGAAAGTTCGGAAGCAATAGATGACCGTTTCGTTCTGGTATAGGATTTCACAACAGTCCTAACATCAATCAATTCATGATCTCGATCAAAAAGCTTAGCAATCTCTGCAATCACTCGCGTGCGAGACTGATAGGTCCTGGGCTGGGATCTTGCAAGGTGGGATCGTGGATGCGCACTAACACTGAGGAGTCTCACAATGGAACGAAATGGTCGTCCAGTGCTTCCATGTTTTCCATGGTTGTCCAGCTTTAATTGACTCATGATTCGAACCATTGAAATTACTATATTATCTACAAAAACCCCTCACTGTTTATAATCAAAATGTGCTCACTAGTGACTGGCTTCAACAAGTATTTCCTAGAGTTCTAGTGAGAAGCCGTGATCAGTGGAGTTCGACCGCGTCTGTTGAAGACAATGACAGATGCGTCGTTCAATTTTATGGATTGGTTGAAGTTAGATATTAACATCATTGGATACGGGTTCAGTAATGTAGAGGCTAAGCGCTCGCGCGTGAGACTGATAGGCTGTGTTCGAATCTCGAGAGGCAGGATCTTGGATGCGCACTGCCGCTGAGGTGTTTTACAATAGAACGAAATGATCGTCCAGTGCTTCCAGGTTTTCCATGGTTGTCTAGCTTCAATTGACTCATGATTTCAACCATTGAAATTACTATAATATCTACAAAAACCCTTCTGTTATATGAATATTATTTTCTAATGAATTGAATCTTTACAAATCACTTTGTTGTATAATAAATTTAATCTTTATTTCTAATTTGTATCATATTGAATTTTCTGGAGTTTTTTTTTGAGAAAAGACTTTAGCTATGAAATTATTCAAATGTTTAGTCATGAAATTAGATGCCAGTTCCATTATATCATGAATTCACTAAAGCTACCATATACACTATACTGGATAAAAAATACTTGCTATTGATCAGGTCCCAATTTAATATCGTCACAAATATACACTTGATAATTTGAATAAACATATTTGACTCAATCAATGTTAGACCGACATTGAAAATCTGGAAGAACTGGATGACTGTTCCATCCCAGTATGAGACTCCTGAATAATGCTTATCCACGATTCCACACGAGGGATTCGCGCTTAGGACCTTTGATCCCGCACGAACACTTAATCCCTGCAATTCGACAGTGCTGATGTCCAGCTGCATTCAACCTACATTATTGTGCGACCGTTCTCTGTTGTCTTCGATGGGTAAATACCTCATACCCGACACGGTTGTACTCCACTGATCATGGCTTCTAATTAGGACTGCAGGAATTTCGTCTCAAAGCTAGTCACTAGTGAGCACATGATAAATATCACTATAGGGTTGTGGAGATTCTTGGGTTGATATTTAGATCATGATGGTCGTGCAATATCGTAAACTGGTTGAAGTTAAACATTAGCACTACTGGATGCCGGTTCAATTGTCTAGATGCTGAGTGCTCGCGCACAAGACTGAAGGTCCTGAGTGATAGTCCTTCATGTGGGATCGTCCAGTGCTTCCAGATAGTGATCTTCTTTATAACCACTTATAGTGTTACTACTTCAACCACTCTAGGATTCGATAAGACGATTCGATCTCTCCGTACTAATGGATTATGTCAAGTTAAATCGATGTAAATATGAATCAGCTCCTATGTTGTCACTGACTTAATGACTGATTAGGTTACATAGCACAGTTAAGATCTAAATTAATTTCGATAGAATCAATCAATCCTCTACGTTTGTTTACATTTCTATCCACAACCATACAATCTAACTAATTATTATATACATTATAGCTAATTAGTAATATACATAAATCACTATTCTTTAAAATATAGTTAGGAATGAAATAGAATATGACGTATTCTTGAATGATTGACAAATTATAATAATAAATGGTGTTTCTTTTTTAATCTTATTATAAAACCCCAATGAAACTAAACAGAATAATAGAAAAGTAATGAAGATAAAGTGAAAAGTGAATAGTATAACTATTCTAAACCTGATGAGTAATATAATGTTTGTTCATTTGTATAGGAATCAGATGTAAATAGATGTAGTTTACAAGAGCATAATAAATGACTGAAAACCATATATGTCACTAACATAACTACAAAAGAATACCCAAGTAGAACAATATCTTTGGTGTTCTGTTTTTTTTATAATAATTATGGAAAACATTTTATCTATTCTAACTAGAAGCTTCTATATGATGGACAGATGCTTTTGTTTTCTTCTTCAAAATGTGCCATTTGAAGAATAGGACCAATTAGATTGACAAATTCATATACAATACACATGGTATTGTTTACAATAATTATTATTCCATATATTTGGCCCCCTGTAATATTTTATTTTTATTATTATTATTAATGTCTTAATTCATTGCTTATGGATTACTCTCTGGTTAGTGTTTCTTTTTTAAGCGAGTTCGTTTCCTATGGGATAAGGTTGTTAAACCCATGTCCAATCCTCCTACTTTATCCACATTTGGGACCAGAAGTAGTTCCAGAGGGGCTCCAGGCGGAGTTATTGCTTATGGATGTAGATTAAATTTTCGTAATCAATCTAACTGTTGTATAATATCAGTACACTTTATATAAAAGTGTGTTATCAGTCAAATGAATGAATACAAGAAATAAGTATTTATTCACGAAATGAATTTTCAACTAACATCAATGGAACTATTTCATCAAATCGGCAATGGATTGTGAAATTGATTAGTGAGTCATTATCTTTATAAGACATAAAAAGTAACCCTGTGATAACAGTGAATGCGATCTGTCTTCATTAAAGTAAACTTATAAGATGTATCAATCAATTTAGCATTGTAAACTAAAGAAAAATTACCGGGCTTTATGATAGCCGATATCTGTTGGACAAAAAGTGGTTATCTTGACCAAGAAATCTACTGCAGTTTAAAGTGAATGTTCTTAAGTTTCAGTAGTATGTTAGCGTCTATATTTTGACCCCAAACTAGTATCTAACAATTAAAACGTTAAAGTATTAATATCTGATAAAAATTTAGTCCCAAATATGAACAACCAAACAATAGATACCCTTAAGAACAATAAATATCATATGCGTTAAGCAAAATAGAATCATTAAATCAAGTGTTAGTGTAAAAATCAACAATGAGATGCACGTGCGTGAAGTTGACTAGTCACCAATAGAACGAAACCTGAATTCGATTGGCCACAATTAAAAAGAATAGTGCGACTACCTGTATTTGTTTAATTGGATGATCATATGATCCGCTATATTAGAGGTATGAAGTTAGATGTCACTTCGGGGTTGCTCACACCATCGAAGTATAATTCTCCTTAGAGGACCTATAGAGTAATAAGAGTTAGAGGTAATCCTAAAGACATGAAAACGTGACCTCAGAACCCAAACGAAAACCGCCTGAGGACATTCATACATTATATTGTTGTGAGTTGTTTTATGTGTATTAGATCGGTACTTTTCAGGTCTTACTTCCGGTAACGAAAACCCTTCGGGCTTGGTGAACTGTTATCCACAGATCTGATTTCACATAATCTTCTCGTTCCGTCGTAGGACGGACACAGTAACAGAGCACACAGGCCTTCCTATAGATGTCACTCCACCAACGATCGAAGAAATCAAGATGACCATCAGACAAATCAAGATTGGGAAAGCAGTAGGACTTGACAATATACCAGCTGAAGCACTGAAGTGAGACAAAGAAGTAGCTGCAAATATGCTTCATATTCTATTCAGGAAGAGTTGGAAGAAAGAACTAGTGCCACTGACAGGCTGGAGAGAAGGATACCTCGTCAAGATACCAAAGAAACGAGATTTAAGCGAATGTGTAAACTACAGAGGCATCACACTACTGTCGGTACCAAGAAAAGTTTTCAACAGAGTGTTGCTGAACACGACAAAAGATTCAGTAGATGCCCAACTTCGAAATGAACAGGTCGGATTCTATAAGGATCGGTCGTTTACAAACCGAATCGCCACACTACGGATCATCGTTGAACGATCAATTGAACGGAACTCGTCACCATATATCAACTTCTTTCACTATGAGAAAGCATTCGACTGTGTAGTTAGAAGAACTTTACGGAAACCTTCTCGACACTATGGAGTGTCTGAGAAGGTCGTTAACATCATCCGTAGTTCATAAAACGGGCTACACTGCAAAATGGTTCATGGAGAACAGCTAGCAGATGCATTCCAAGTGAGGACCGACGTCAAATAAGTCTGCTTACTCTACCCCTTCCTATTTCTCCCGGTGACTGACCAGATTATGAAGACCTCAATATCTGGCGGGAAGCACGAAATATAATGGACAGCTTTGATTTAACTAGATGATTTGGACTTCGCAGATGACCTGAACCTTTTATCCCAACAAATGTACGTCAAGACAAATAGTGTAGCAGCAGTCTCTACATCAGTAGACCTAAATATACATAAAGCAAAAATCAAGATCCTCAAATACAACACGGACAACACCAACGTAATCACATTTGATGGAGAAAATCTGGAAGATGTGGAATCTTTCATGTACCTGGGAAGCATCATCGATAAACAGGGAGGATCTAACGTAGACATATATACAAAGATTGACAAAGTGAGGACAGCATTCCTACAGTTAAAGAATATATGCAACTCAAAACAACCGTCAACAAATATCGAAGTCATAATCTTCAATACGAATGTCAAGACAGTCCTACTGTACGGAGCTGAAACTTGGAGAACTAACACAACTATCATCATCAAGGTACAAGTATTTATAAATAGTTGTGTACGCAAGATACTCAACATCCATTGACCGGATACCATCAGAAACAGACTAATGTGGGAGAGAACAAACTAACTTCAGCTGAATAGGAAATTAGGCAATGACGTTGGAAGTGGATAGGACATACATTACGGAAATCACCAAACTGCATCACAAGGAAAGCCGTAACTTGGAATCCTGAAGGGAAGTGGAAAAGTGGTAGGTCAAACAACACACTGTGCTGATATTGTAGTCAGACATTAAAAATAATTAATATGAACTGGAAAGGATTACCGAAGAATGCTGGTGGATGGCTTATGCTCCTCTGCGAGGAGTAACAGGCTTAAGTAAGTAAGTAAGTAACTAAGTAAGTAATTTCAAAGAGTTGTTAACCAAAAAGAGAAAGCGAGAAAGAAAGAAAACTACTTAGTTCTGATGATTCATTATGTAATTATTTGTCAACTTGTCTATAAAATGACATTTTAAGAGTAAATACTTATAAGATACTTCAAGATAAATGGGACAGATGTGATTAATTAACTAATAAGGTAGAGACATTAAGAAAAATTCTGTTCATCATTAAACTGATAAAACTTTCCTACATCATATTGACCTGCTAAATTTGAATCCTTTAAACAGACGTTGAACTTATGATAGAATAAATAGGTAAATGACCTGAATTTTGTTAATTTTGTGATTTAACTAACTAAATAATCAACAGAGGAAATGAAAGCAAAAAAAACGAAACATCTTGACCCTTCACAACATAATTACAATCATCTTTACCAGTTTAATTAATATTTAGTCGTCTAGTTATAGACACGAAATAAATGTTAATAATGACGTTTTTATAGGTTTAGTTCATAATGAAGATAAATGAATTGAGGTTTTCTTTTTCTTTGTTAAACTTATAACATTAACCTTCTAGTTATTGTTGTAAAGAATAAGAAAATTCTTAGTTGTACAGTTTAATGTTTAAATGAAATATTTAAGATTATTCAATAGGGTGAAATCGAAATTGATGGACTACCTTTGAGCGACGTTAGACTGACATTGAGAGTGTCCACTTAATAATCAAAATCAAATGAATGTTATGAATTTATGTAGGGAATTCTAATTACAATTTACAGTCGATGATTAAGGTTAGGAATTAGATTTCGGGCATTTAACACGAACTGATATCAGCTATAATGCCAAAACTCTATTTATCCAAATGGATGAATGAATTTCGCGCCAAAACCCGAGACCTGTTATCTTATACCTGATTGGTTCGTCCATAGTCTAAGTTATTGTCTTTTTTCTATTTGAATAGTTTATTGGATTCATCTTTAATAGCAATAAAAGAATATTTATCAGACGGTAAATTCCTAGCATCCAGACATTTGTTAAATATCTATGACCTTTATTAAACTTATCCATTGAAATAAATAGTGAATGGGATACAAGCACATTTCATTTCCCACCCCACACATGCATAATACACAAAAGATGTACATTATTTACACTATTTAGACGAATATTATCCATTGGAATATAAACAACAGCTGTTTACTTTTATTTAAAAGCTAGTAATGTGTAGTGTATTTTGATTTTGTTTTTTTATCCTAATATTTCCCGTTTTGTTATCTTTTTCAAGTGATTAGTAATAAGCCACAATAAAATTGAAATCATAGGGGGAGAAAATTTGTAGCTGTGGTGGATATGGTTAGATGACCAATTCATAATTTACATATCACAGTGGGTCTTCTAAATTAACTTGACAAGTTTTAACTAAATCTCTTCATACAATACCAAATGACGATTTGCAAATGTATGGTTCGTTAACCACGTATAACGCTGGATTCTCCATGACTGTTTTGTTTACTTAATCTATGATATTTCCTGGATGAATTAAGATATCGGATCAGTTGGATCAGTTATAAATTAATCGACTAATACACTCTCATATCTGTCAACATTATATAGTGCTGAGGAGTCCCACAATAGGACGAAACGGCCGTCCAGTGCTTCCAGGTTTTCCATCGTGGTCTAGCTTCAACTAACTCATGATCTTAACCATTGAAATATTAAAAATGTCAAATTCAGGTCACATTTATATGATCTGTATAAACGACAATAAACTGAATGATGCTTGATTAATAATGTCTTTCTATTTGTGTGTATGAATGTGTGTGTGAATGAATGAATGGATAAATGAATACTGTCCATTTCTTAAACAGAATTGTATTCATAAATGAGATGTGTTGTTAAACTTGATGATATTTGGCTTTCATTCAATATATTGAAGATCAAACGATCACCTTGTGTTTCAAAAGTAATTTCCATTGATATTAACTCGTTTAAATTATTTATTTTGTGTGTTTGTTTTGCCAATTCAAACTCACTTTATCATTCCTTGTTTTCAGTTGAAGAAATTATCTTGTTTTGTCTCTCCTGTAAATGCCATAGTTCATTCATATTCATACTAAAACAGAGAAAAGAAACTATTTTGTTGATGTACATTTAACTAGAAGTACTTATCAGAACACATTAAATAATCGTTTCATCCCATTTTCAATTAATCCTGATCATAATAACAATAGTATGTTTACTAGTGATTGGATTTCTGAAATTTCTATTGAAACCCGTAACTGATTGAGTGAAACATATTAGAAGATATTACCGATGGTATGGTCATACAGCAGAGAAACCTGACTAAGTTTGCAAATTCACTAACTAACATGTTTCGACTTAGTAGATTTTAGTTATCGCCCTCACCATAAAACTGCAAGAACCTGCATTTTCTCCCGAGTGGGAGAGTGTATAGTGCTGTCTAATCACGAACATAGATGAAAAAGTTTTCAGATGCTAATTGCTTCTCGATGATTTTCCAGTCAATGTCATATTTTGTAACGAAAATTCACTTTCATATTGATGAGATATAAACGGTCAGCAATGTCACTCAATTAACTATAGCGAACTAGTATACAATTATAACTTGGTACTGATATGAATCAACATAGACATTTCTGATAAACTGCCCGGCCGTTTTTCCTATTATGGGACTCCTCAGCAGTGCGCAACCACGATCCCACCTCGCGGGTTTCGAACCGAGGATCTACCAGTCTCGTGCGCGAGCGCTTAGCCATTAGAACACCTGTGTTAATCTCTAACTTCAGCTAATCCACGAAATTGAGCGACACATCCACATTTGAGGAATTCCACAGTAAGACAGAGCGGACGTCCAGTGAATCCAGGTTTTCCATGGTTGTCCAGCTTCAATTGACTCATGATCTCAACTATTAGAATTACGATAATATCCACAAAATCCCTTCTGATATTCCGGATAAAAACAAAACAAGATAATTTCTTCAACTGAAAACAAGGAATGATAAAGTGAGTTTGAATTGGCAAAACAAACACACAAAATAAATAATTTAAACGAGTTAATATCAATGGAAATTACTTTTGAAACACAAGGTGATCGTTTGATCTTCAATATATTGAATGAAAGCCAAATATCATCAAATTTAACAACACATCTCATTTATGAATACAATTCTGTTTAAGAAATGGACAGTATTCATTTATCCATTCATTCATTCACACACACATTCATACACACAAATAGAAAGACATTACTAATCAAGCATCATTCAGTTTATTGTCGTTTATACAGATCATATAAATGTGACCTGAATTTGACATTTTTAATATGTGTAATTTTCACTATATAATGTTGACAGATATGAGAGTGTATTAATCGATCAATTTATAAATGTCTACTTCATTATTACTAGTGTTACAGAGAGTTCTTCTAATCATCCTAGTAATATATCTTATGTACTCAGAATTCAAATGCCATTTTGAGTGGATTATGTTTAGTGTTTACTAATTCTGACTAATGCGCGCATCTACGCTTCCGCACCCCGCGGGATTCGAACTGCTGAGGAGTCCCATACTAGGACGAAACGGTTTTCCATGGTGGTCTAGCTTCGATCGACTCATGATTTCAACAAGTGAAATTACTAAAAATCTCCACAAAATTCATTTTGATAATTACTAAAAGTCTTCAGTATGAAAGTTCTTGATCTACGTTGTCATTTATTATTTTTTGTAAGATCATATGCACAGATTGCTTTTAATTCAACATCCTTGTACATAAAGAATAACTAACTATTTATATGTGAATAACATGCTGATGGGCTGCCCATGCTCCTTTACGAGGGTTAACAGGAGTAAGTAACTTGTAATATGATCAGAATTGTAGCTGATCAAAGTAAACAATGTTAGATTCTATCAGCTAACCACCAGGAAAACCCGAACATTCTTTTTCTTTTTATGAACACTGATCAATAATTCATCTAATTCACTTTCAATGAATTTGTATTACCCGTTAAAATTCAGTCAAAAGTTACATAGAGTTGAACGTTAAGCTTTAAGTCATATTTACATGAAATGACATCCAACTGATTAAGTAATAAAATGAGTTATTTACACCAATGGAGCATAAGCCGCCGACCAGCATTGTCCAACCCACTCTGTTCTCCGCCTTCCTTTCTAGTTCTAGCCAGTTGTGGTTCATTCTTCTCATGTTTTCCTCCATTTCTCGGTGTAATGTGTTCTTTGGTCTTCTTCTCCTCCTTTGGCCTCGAGGATTCCAAGTGAGGCTTTGCTTTGTGATGCAGTTTGGTGTTTTCCTCAATGTGTGTTCTATCCACTTTCAGTGTTTCTTCCTGATTTCTTCATCCACTGGGGTCTGGTTTAACAAAATGCATAATGTTGGTTATCTATAAATACTTTAGACATAGATCCAAAGTATTTAACTATTCAACACACCTCTCTCGTTCAGTTATAATCTGAATTTTTATCAGTTAACCACATTAAATGATTACAACAAATTGATAGTTGACTTACAAAGAGCAAATTGCAATGAATTTAAGTCTTATGCTTGTGAATGATTAGACTTTAAAAGGAAGTTATTATATTGGGTTTAGTTATCAATATACCGAACTCACTGGAAGTAGAATGTTATAACTGGAATTAAATGTATCCATTATTCTCACTTTGCTTAGTATATTACCACCATGCATCAATTAACGTGGAAATTATGTAGGCTTATCTACTGATTTATATAATAATAATGAGAGATTAAATTATAGTAATTCACATACACACATAATGGTTTATGTTCCTGAATCTACCCATAAAATTGTATATATTTATTTCAATAGTTGAGATCATGAGTCAATTGGAGCTAGACAACCATGGAAAATCTGAAACCACTGGACGGCCGTTTCGTCTTACTGTTGGACTGCTCAGCATTGCGCAACCACGACCCCGCCTCTCGAGATTCCAACCCAGGACCTATCAGTCTCACGCGCGAGCGCTTAACCATTAGACCACTGAACCAACCGGTATCCAACGGTGTTAATGTCACACTTCAACCAATTCACGAAATTATTTATTTATGTAGCAACATCTAATTGGTCTCTTGATTACGATGACGATAAGTTTTGCGGAATGTTTGAACTTATTGAAGGTTTCATGTACATTTCTGTTAGTAACACATTTGAGAAACAGTACATTACAAATGAAAATCAAAAAACGGTGTAACTTGCAAAAAAATTGTCTGAATATGAATGATGGATGGATAAGCAAAGTTAGAATTGTCTCTTCTTAGTATCTTTCGCTAATGCAATAAGAAGACGAAGTTTATCAGAATTATGTGATATATTTGCGCAATACATTTCGAACAATCTGATCACAAACAATATACTTGTTAAGACATTTTTTATATGAAAACTAAAAGGTCAACTAGAGAACAGCGCATACGTTTAATTTCCGTTAAAATATTCTACTTCCAGTCTGTTCTGTATACTGATAAATAAACACAATGTAATAACTTTCATCTGAGGTATAATTATCCACAAGCATAAGTGCTATGTTTGAAGCAATTACAAATTCACCTAGTCTGCAAACGGAATGAAAACTCTGTGACCAAAAACCAATAAGCTAGCTATTCTCATGCGTCCCAGCCCTGCTAACTAAAGAGAGATGCTAAAGTTTGAAACGGGGAAATATATTCCTCAAGCAGCCAGAAGCACGAGCAACCACGACCCTGACTTGAAATTTTCTCTTTGTAAGCCAACTATCAATTTGTTGTAATCATTTAATGTGACTGACTGATAGAAAAATCCAGATTATAACTGACCGAGATAGTTGTGTTGAATAATTAAATAATAAGCATCCAAGATTACAGATGGTTTATTACAATTCGTTTCAAATTACACCGCTAAGATAGTTGTGCAATCAGGTTAAGTTAGATATATTCATATGTTTTTGTAAACAAAATTCGGTTCATAATCGTGCATATTCTGTACTTCAAAACAGACCTCAACTAAAAATAACTCCTAACTTTTTATAATCATAGTCTTTTAAAGCATGAACTAATCATAACTACAATGTAGTGCACAGAACACGAGTGGGGACAATCGGATGTATTTAACACAAAATTACAGGAATTGTTAATAGAATCTAACAACCATATAGTAAATGCTTAATTTGCGAAATGTCCATCAGTTGTCTCAAAATGACTCAGACTTCATTGTTCTTGGATTTTCATACAAATTGTATTCTGTTTCCATTTTTACTGTTCGATCCTCTTGTCTCTCTGCTGCCAGACATTCTGTTCACGACTAACGTCATATACAACTTGTATCGATATAAGTAGTACACACAACATTCGTCCCCCCCTTTAAAGCAGTCATTCTTGCGGTGGTTCATGCTCCCCAAGCCACATTCTTCTTTTCTTCTGGTTTGTGCTACGCCATCCGTCAAAATGTTGAGTCTGCAGCGCTCTGACCTCCATAGCCCTGTTGGCCTGCGGGGGCACCAACATCCTACATCCACCCGGCACTTGGGACGTTTAACACCCGTCCTCCAGCGGCCTGCTGAGCCATCTACATCCGATATCTGCCAGGCAACCACACGTCCCACCGCTCCTCACTGTCGACATCACCTGATACAGCCTACGCCGCCCCACCAGAACATCACTCGACATTCTGTTCATGACTAACGTCATATACCACTTGTGTCGATATAAGAAGTACACACCACAAAACTGCCAATACAAACCTGAAAGCACTGAGTGGCTGTTTTGGTCTAGTATGGAACTCATCATTAAAATGTACCCACAGCCTTGCATATGGGAATTGAATTAAGGATTCTAAATTTACTCACTTCAGTGAATATATTTCTATTGAGTTATGATATAATAAAACTTGATGTTTTACACTAATCTATTTAGTTTATTTCTATCGTTATTAGATACCTTGCATTTTTATGCTAAGATTTATTAGGTACAGCATGTTTATACTAGTCAATAGTTCCCTCTCATTTCAGTTAATTTAGTTGTAGTGATTCCATCATTGTACGGTAAGTATTGTGTGCTCATTTACAACTATCTAGTCAAGTGTAACAATACATTTAATTCTATATTTCCACTTACTGAGTTTATATCTAGAATTTGTTTATAGAGTTAAATTTCAGTCTTTCATGTGGAAAGAAGTTGAATGTATCTACACATCATCTTCTTCCCTTAAACTACTAGATATTCAAAAGTTGAAGACGACAGTTTCATCATTGAAATCTATACAACAGATTAATTACATACTTTTTATATATCATTTCACTTATTTGTTTCGTGATTTGTCTTAAAACATCTTTAAACTCGAATGCATTTGCATCGATTGTTTGAATCTTTCCATTAATGTTTATGATTACTATTGATCAGTCTCTTATTAACATACGTGCATCCTGTAAGGGTTACTTCAATATTGCCTTAAGTCATAAGTATTGTAAGTAGAGATGGATGGGACGAAGTAATACGGTATGCAGGTACATTCATATAACGACTCCTAACTAAGACGAAACTCATGTCCAGAATTTCACTGCTAGTCACCATCCTTCTTAGATTATAATGGTTTCAACTCTATTTTATAGATATATGATTCGATTTATCTACTCAAATTACACTTTTTTTCATACCAAGGAGATTGGTTATTTCAATAATTCATTTATTAATGAACAGTTAGTCAAGGTCACTTGTTTATAATATGCAACTTTATTGATCTGACTGAGGCGTATACATATTTATTTGAAAACTATGTTTATAAATTTCGTAACTGAGTTCATTTTATAACATAAATAACAATTACTAACAAGAACAAGAAATAAATTTAACATGTGTTCATTAGTGACTAGCTTCTTGAAGGAATTCTCGGAGTTCTAGTGAGAAGCCGTGAACATTGGAGCTCATCCATGTCCAGTAGAGACAGGTATCTACCTCAGACAATGGAAGATAGTCGCGCAATATCGTGGCTTGTTCAAAGTTAGACATTAACGCCGTTGGATACTGGCTTAGTGGTCTAAAGGTTAAGAGTTCTCGCGCGAGACCAAGGGTTGTAGTTTCAAATCTCGCGAGTGTGATCGTGGATGTGCACTTCTGAAGAGTCTCACAGTAGTACGAAACGACCGTCCAGCATTTCCAGGTTTTTACTGATGATCTAACATCAACCGGTTCATGATCTCAATCAAAACCAAGAATACTTCATAATTAATATTGACTATGTCTAAGAAAGCCATCCAGTTTACATAGAATGTAAAGAATTACTGTCTGATTTTTGTAAAATATAATATTTTGATAATTTGAGATTTATTATTAGTTAAAAGTCTACTAATTATAAGTTTTGATAATTTAATTAACACTGCAAGATAATTTCCAACTCACATACAATTCTGAATAGTATAGAATTCTCGAGGTTCAGGAAAATGGTTCCGTTGAACTAACGTGTACGAAATCAATGGCTCACACTTTTATTTCACTGCAAACAGCATAGTGCTTGTCACACTGTGGTTATTTTCTAACATATGATGAAAGCCAACTGATTTGTATTATTTATCTAACTAACCTTTACTAATTGGAAACTGATTATTACCTCTTGCAGACTACTATATATTTCTACAGGTTATTGTGTTGGGTGGGTTTTTGTATCAACGGCTTGTTCTAAGATGGCCTAGTTTATGTATGTTAGAATTTAACTACTGTAATCCATTGGGTGTAACACGAAACAAAATATACCATGTCAAATTACCAAGACCGATAACAAGTGTTTTTTTTCGGTTACGAAAGTTAAGTTAGAAACATAACATTATTTTGATTGATCGATATTATGTTTCTTTAGTGCTGATCGAACTCTTTTTTAGCTCAAGTTTAAGTGTAGCTACTAGATCAATCAAGATCATGTTCACTGTGTTTAAGGGCAGTCGATGCGAAGCCATGGACCTTGATTTAGCGATAGTAAGTAATCTTTAGGTGGAGGTCGACATAAATTAGTGCGAACTTCATGGAGTTTGAAGTTAGGAAAATTCCGCGTAAAGTATCAACTACCTCATAAATCCAGTTTTTCCTTCCTGACGAGTGGAAGATAGTATGAAAAGTATATCCAATAATTCTTATCGACTGTTTCCAATCACCTGACATTAGTCTACTGTTCTCTGTTCGAATGACGGTGGATGATTTGGTCGTGGAGCTTTCATCGTTCTTCTGAACGACATCATCAGCACAAACTTCAGATAGAACGCCAACGTACAATTTATCGAAAGAAATTTCACGAATACTGCGACATCTAGTAGATTCAACCAACTGATATCACCTGAATAGTTATTAGTTCTAGAGAATATATGTGTGCACCTTACAAAAATTATGAATCAATCAAAGTTTGACAACCTGGAAGTACTTGACATCTGTTTCATACTAGCAATG
Source organism: Schistosoma margrebowiei (assembly GCA_944470205.2). NCBI lineage: Eukaryota > Metazoa > Platyhelminthes > Trematoda > Strigeidida > Schistosomatidae > Schistosoma > Schistosoma margrebowiei. Next base: position 1,503,435 of record OX104024.1, read on the forward strand.
GAATTTATCAATAGTGATCATCTATAACCTCAAAAAATCAGAAATCAAACACAGAACCTTAAATCTCACTTGAAAACTTTCAACATGTGTATATTGCTTAAACATTTTTAAAAATCTAATTAATAAGCTACTTCAAGAATTGACTTCTATTAATAAATACATACCAAAGTGAATATCTTGATTCTGATCTCTTTACATTAAGTAAATATTCTTGTTTATACTATTTGTCTTATACTAGTGCATATAATCTCCGATTCATTTATAATTGTTATTTTGCTAAAAATATATTATGTGTTTAAGCATTATCTACCTACATCTATATGTGTGTATGTGTGTGTGTGTGTGAGTTTTCTATATATACGCAACACAGAGGGACGAACATACGCACACACACAGAAAGATTAGATCGAAATAGAGCCTTATTTCGTGTCCTTCATTAGTTGATATTATTATTATTATTGTTATTGTTATTATGATAATAGGAAGCACTCATTAGTTTTCCCATTCTTTTCAACTTCATTTTCTTCTTTCTCTTTCCGCAAAATTTTCTTTTCATTTCAATTTACAGATTTTTTCAAATTTTGTTTCCATTATTTAAAAAACAAGCGCATAACGACTAAAAAGGAAACTAATAATGGATTGATAATTGAGTCTCGTTTATTATTTTTTTTGAAAAAAAAAAACCCAGTTCCATTCAATATAGAACTAAGGGGAAAAAATAATACTAATAAACTGACAAAAGATATTTGTTAACAAGTTGAGAAGGAGAAAATGGAAAAAGCATGGAAAATGATTAGTGACCAGATAATTTTTTCCAGTAGTAATCATCATTTGGTTCTTCACAACTCCTTGAATGAAGTCCTAGAGATGGTGACTAGAGACACTATCAGATATGGCTCAGAATAGAAGCCAGTGGAGATCTTGCTGTAACTCTCTTTTACTTTCTTCATAAAAAATGAATGTAACTTCTTTAACTGGAAGAATTCTTTCTGGTTGTATTTTTCCTAACTGAACTGTTTCTCTTTCCTATCATTATTATTATTATTTCACTTTTATACACTGATTTCTGTTCGTTGTGAGGTTAAACTTTGAACTAATATGTCAGCATCCAATGATGTACGTGAGAAAAAAGTTCAGAAGTAATTCCTAGATTTCTAATAGGGATTCGTGATCAGTAGACTTCGAATATCTTGAATATGAGACATTTACCCACCAATGACATTGAAAGAAGATTTCTCAATATCACGAGATTTTTGAAGCTAAATATGTGAGCCATTGGGCTCCTGTTAGAGGTTCAAATGTATAACAATCGCCTCGAGATCAGATGCGGTGAGGTCGTGGATGTACATCGCTGATGAGTCTCACACTAGGACGAAGGTTCTGTCCAGTGCTCCCGGGTTTTTAACATTTGTTTTAACTAAGATCAGTCTGTGATGGTAACTGCAAAATAGAACGAATCTATTTCATGGACAATAACAAACACTAACTTTCTTATATATAATTCGATCAATGAATGGATGTACAAATATTCTGAACAGCATTCTATACTGATGCTTTCAATTTTTTTTTTTACATTCAGTCAAAATGTGAAGAACATAAATATTTAGCCACTTGGTAGTTCTTGGTTAAGTTAAATATTTCCGTAAATAAATTAACCAAGTTTATGTGAATACAATTCTCAGTAACTACATGGTAAAAGTAAATTTGAATGCAGTAAGCATGAAGTAGAAAAAAAGTTGATGTAGAATAAGTTAAAATTTTGAAGTCTATTTTATGTTGATTGTTTCGCATGATATTAGAATGAGATAGTACAAATCTTTAATATTAATCTTTGACTGGTGAACTTAAGAAACGTAGTTCGAAGTTAATACTCGAAATCTTAAAGTAAATAGTATTTTCAATGGTTGAAATCATGAATCAATCGAAGCTAGACTATCACGAAGAACCTAGAAGCACTGGACGGCCGTTTCATCCTAATATAGGACTCCTCAGCAGTGCACATCCACGATCCCACCCCCTTCAAAATTCGAACCCAGGACCTATGGGTCTCGCGCGAGCGTTTAACCACTAGACAACTGAGCCTACCGGCATCTAAAGGTGTTAATGTCGAACTTCAATGAATCCGTATACCATTGTCTCCAGTGAGCTGATATCTCACAGCAGACCTGGTTGAACTCCCCTGGTCACGGTTTCTCTCTAGAACTTCAGGAAATACCTCTTGAATTCAGTCACTAGTGAGCAGATGATTATTATCAGACCACCATGGTAGTCTAGCTTCAATCGACCCACAAAACCCCTTCTGATAAATAGTATTGTTGATAGAAATTCAACATCATTATACTTATCATTTATTGAACTGTGTTCTTATCCTAGGAGATTGTGATGAAAAAGGTAGTCCAAAGGCTAACTTCTAATTATTTTGAAATAAAAATTATATTGCTAAAAGAAACGAGTAGTTCAATATTATCAAACACTGAGTTGTTAATTCATTTAAACGTGTTTTCAGTAATAAAAAATCGTTCTGAACCTGTACAGATTATTGTATTCGTTTTACACTTCAATGAATCCATTTAACCACCTTCAGTCGTTCACATCAGCAAATGAACTGGAAAATTTATAAATAATTTCTAGGTTGTATATATAGTTTAATACATTGATCTATTCAAATCATCTAGTTGAATTCAGGCTGTTTACAAAAGTCGAACTTATAAAGATAACTAAATAACCCTATGTTTAGCTCATCTCCTATGGTTAAATCACTTTAACCCAACTACTAAACAAATTACATCAATTGAATTGGATAGTTTCTAACTACTTATATAAATCACTTGTATGTGCAGATTCAATGTATGTCGAAGTTAGCAACATAATGCCTTAGTTGAATTATATGAAATAACATATAGAATAAACCTTATCAAATTTTACATATATTTTTGACTATTTTCAACGTAAAACATCAGGTATAAAACAGAAACTCTTTGGAAACAAAGTTCCTACAAACAAAACATGATACTTAAAACTAAGAAATGATGAGATGAAAAAGATTCTAAAATACACTCATCAAAAAAAAAATTTTAAATATAAAGTCCTAACAACCAATTGATAAACACAGTATGATACTATTGAAGTGGATCATTTATCTTGATATTGTATAAACAACTAGATAGTTCTATTTTGATTGAATCATTTCACACTCATCGCTTAATAATTTCATTTATGCACTTTAATTTTTTTCTAAAAATTTATTTAAAAGTACTAACTAAACAATTATATCCACTTAATATGTTAATCATAAATATGTAATTGAATTATTATTAGTTTTAAATCATTGTAACCAATTCAAAAATGCTGATATTTGATTGGTTGTTATTCCTTTTAATAGATTTATAGACAAACAACAGCTGATTAATTAACTCATTTCTTATTGGTCAATTTGTTTGCTCTTTTATGATTGGTTAATATTAATAATAATAATAATTATTATTATTATTATTATTGGTATTATTATTATTATACTCGTTGTTTATTTATATACTTTTACATACTTCAAATAAACGGATTATCATAATCGTGTTTAACAACTTGGAAAAGTAATTCATGCCTTGAATGTTGTTTTTTTTTAAATTTTACCAACATTCGTATAAAAGTAGCATATCCAATTTTTTTTTCGTTTCTCTTCGTTCTCCCCCCTCCAAAAAAATAAAATAAAATTGACAAATGAAATTAAAAACAAATTACATTTTAATAACAATAATAATACAATTATTTGTTAATACGTATGCATTTATTAATAAATCATTAAATATTCAATTAAAAATTGATGAAGAATCACCATTACATACAACTGTTGGAAATATTACATCATATTTATTTAAAAAATCTAAAATTACATCCGATTCAATCTATTTTACAATAACATCAAATGGTTTAATTCAATTAATAAAACGTTTAGATATAGAATCATTATGTATAGAACAATTATTATGTTGTGAATATAATAAACCATGTGAATTAATATCAAATATAATCATAGAAGGTATGAATACTAATGAATTACAATTATTAGAATTAAATGTTATTGTACAAGATATAAATGATCATAAACCACAATTTATAAATGGTAATGAACAAATCATAAAAATATCTGAATTATCTGAAATTGGTACAATATTAAATGTAATACCAGCTATTGATTTAGATATATCACCGGAGAATCAAATACAACAATATACAATACATGGTATAGAATTGAAACAACATTTTGAATTAGATATAAATAATTTACCAAATATTTATTTACGTTTAATTCAATTATTAGATTATGAATTAATTAAAAATTATAATGGAATAATTGAAGCATGCGATAAACGTTATTGTATACAACAAAATTTAACTATACAAGTTATTGATGCAAATGATAATAAGCCATTATTTTTAAAACATTCATATGAATTAACTATACCAGAAAATTTTAGTGTTGGTCAAACAATTTTAATATTTAATGCAATTGATAAAGATTCTGATATAAATGCACGAATGAATTATCAATTACAAGATAATATGGATTTAAATTTAAAGAAAACATTTCGTTTAGATAGTCATTCTGGTCATTTAATATTACAATCACGTTTAGCTGCGCATCAACGTTCAGAATATCGTTTTATAGTAACTGTAAGTGAAGTATTAAATAATCAAATACAATCTGTGGATATTACATCATCATCATCATCGACATCATCAACATCATCATTATTATCTAGAATACCAGTTACACCAAGCGATACAGCAAATGTTGTAATCACTGTACAAGATTTAAATGATTTTAGTCCATCAATTAAAATGATTTCACCAATGGAAGGTAAATCATTATCTATATTAGAAAATTCTGAACATATACGTGTTTGTGTATTACAAGTTACAGATAATGATTTATATGATAATGGTCGAGTACAATGTCATCTTGTATCGAATACACTTGAATTATCTAATAATTTAATAAATTCTACTAATATTGATTCATTTGAATTGACACAAACTGGAAATCATTATACATTATTAACAACAAGATCATTTGATGCTGAATTAGAACCGCATATAATAGTGAATATTGCATGTACAGATTATGGTACACCACCACGTTCATCTAGTCGTGAACTTATGATAAACATTGATGATGTTAATGAATATCCACCTGAATTAGAACGAATTAATTATCATGCTAGTATAATGGAAAATGTTAAATCTGGTGTAGAAGTTGTACAAGTGAGTTGTTTTTCTCTCTTCAATTCATTTAAAATAATTATTAGTGTAAAGTACGGATTGTTGATATTTTGGGGTTTTATTAAATTTATGAATTGACTTAATTTAAATAACCATGGCCGTTTCGTCTTAGTTTGGGATGCCTTAGCAGTGTACATTTACGAAGTCGCAACCGGGAGCCGGACTCAGGGTCTCCGGTCTTGAGTATGAATCTCTAACCCCTAGACACCTGAACTTAAACACTTTTAAGTTTGTCGGTTTTGAATATTCGATTAATAACACTGATAACTTGTTTATGTAGATGCTCTGTTTATCAGTATAATTTGAGTATGTAGTTAGTGGTTGTTAGTTCTAGATATCAAATCGATGCTTCTAAATACACATTAGTAATCCTTTCCTTCTATCATAATCGATTAGTTGGTAATGATATCTCAAACAAACATAACCATAAACCGATAACAATCATAAAAATTTTCAGTCATAACTTCTGTAGCTCAGTGGAAGCATTTAGTTCAGATATCACGGAAAACTATATATATATATATATATATATATATACATATATACCTAACATATGAGTGCCGAAGGAAATAAATATCCTTCATTCCTTTTGGTTTTCAGAACTTTTAATAAACAGGGAACTCCTATTCACTATTCACGGCGGGAATGTTGTTCACAAAGTTGAGAGAACGAAAAGCGAATGCCCGGCACTTCAACAGGGTTGGAGGGTACAGAGGTTCCACTTAAGGGATTTGGAAAATCCTGATTCCAAACCGATGGTGTACATAGGCTCCTGGATTTTGAGAAAACAAATGGCGTATGTTTGTCATCATCTACCATGGACTGCATCCCCTTGTGAATTCGACCTCTAAGTCATAGGTTCATGGAGTGGCTCCCTAAGGAAACCACCTACTTCGGTTTTGGCCCACGGGCAACATGCTAGTCCTCACAGAAATCGAATGACAAAGTGTGGAACATATATATTCGATGCCTTTTTGTACTAATGTTTATATGCTTAAATAAATAAATACATATCATATAATATTTGTAAACAGTTATAGGTGATGTTTATTGACCTTTAGCAAAATCAGTCGAAATGGTGAATTTGTAATCATTATCTATCTTCTTATCAATCTTGAATTGAGTTTCATTCTTGACATTTCATTCCGAAATCTGATAAGTTCTTTTTGACCATATGTTTTTCATGTTTAGATTTCTATCTCTTTCAATATTATTTCCATTCTTATAGTTGGTTATTTCTTCTCACGACATAGTTTTATGGTGTTTCAACGTTTATCAACGCATACTTACACCGGTTTCTACATTCCATAATAACTAAGTAACTAACTGACCTCACTCAATTTTATAAACTAGTTGAAGTTTCTTCTTTCTTTTTTTGTTGATATCCGATGAAATATCCCTTAAAAATTACTAACATAATTGTTATCTTTAAGAAAGACACGTGACCTGTAATTGTAGTTACTAGGTCTATTCCAAATGATGATGTTTTTTCTGCCTTTTGTAAATTGTCATGCCGTATGTATCATAATAGGTTTTGTGGATATTATTAGTAATTTAATAGTTGAATTCATGAGTCAATTGAAGATAAACTATCATGGGGAGCCTGGAAGCACTGAACGGACGTTTCGTCCCACTGTGGGACTCCTCAACAATGCGCATCCATGATCCCACCTCGCGAGATTCGAACCCAGGACCTATTGATCTCACGTGTCATAGCGCTTGACCATTAGACCACTGAACCAACTGACATCCAACAGTGTTAATATCTAACTTCAACTAATCCACGAAATTGAGTGACACATCTACCATATGAGTTACTTCAATTCAGGTTTACTTAATTTTAGACAGAGAGAAGCTATATTTAGCGTAAATTTAATTTGAGAACATATTGAATGGATCATGTTAACAAACCTGATAAAAAAAGTATTCCATTTCATCTGATGGGAAAAAAATGTCAGATTATAAAAAAATATCTTGTGCGTGTGTGTTTATGTGCGCATGTGTGTGGATTTCCTAATTTAGATAAATTTTCTAGAATATTTTATCAAACAAATAAGGGTAGGAAACACACACAAAAACTTGGTGTTTAGTACAATTTATTCACAGGAAAAATAGAGTAGAACAGTTTGACATAAATTTTCTCATTACGGATTATTATTACTAATATCGCTATCGAGTCTCTTTAGTGATAAACAAATCATTTATAAAATTATGAACAGTATATGTGATCATAACTTTAACTTGTATATAACTGTCAATATGAGGTTGTGGAGATTATTGAATTTTATTGAAATCGTAAACCGATCAATGTTAGACCACTATTAAAAACCTGGAAGTATTGAACGACCGCTTCGTTCTAGCATGGGATTAATCTATGCAGGAATCGTAACTAAAACTTCCGGGCCTCGTACGCGAACACTTAATCCCCAAATGCCCTGGTACGGCTGAGAGTGGGGAGAGTCCGCTCTCCCTCTCGAAATACTCTCACACGGCCACGCGTATATAGCCTCTGCCAGGGAAGTCTTACTCACTGCCTTCTCGTGGCGAGGGTGTTGTTTACGAAAATGAGAGGACGAAAAGCGAATGTCCGGCGCTTTAACCAGATTCCAAACCAATGGTGCACATGGGCTCCAGCATCCTGCGGGAACAAATGGCGAATGAACCAATTGTTGGTCACCGGCTTCCATGGGACTGCATCTCCTTACGATGCTCCACTGCCTTGTGGATCAGACCTTTAGGTCAAAGGTTTGGGGTGTGGCCCTTTAAGAAAACCATCTGCTTCAGTTTGGGCACCCGGGCAGTATCACAGCCCTCACACATATCGAATGAGATTTGTGTAGCGCATATGTATTTGGTGCCTCTTTGTACCATCATCTATGTATTGAAATAAATAAATAAATAAAGATTGTTGAGTTGGAGGGACTCAACAATGTTTATGTCTAACCTCAATTAATCCACGATATTGAGCGACCATCTTCCATTGTCTTCAGTGGATAACTGTCCAACACACTCGACATGGATTAGCTTCACTGGTCATAACTTCTCATTAAAACGAGACCGAAAGTCCTGGGTTGGGATCCTCAGTGCGGGACCATGGATACGCACTGCTAAGGAGCCCCATGCTAGGAAGGACCGGTCGTCAAGTGCTTCCAGGTTTTCAAGGATAGTAATCTCATGGTCTCAATCAAATCTCAACAATCTTCACAACCCTATACTGATACTAAATATTACTTATCTCTATACAAATTATTTACACTTATATATTTGTTAAACCTTAGTTAACACTTAGATATTGTATAACTTATAATTGCCCGTATTCCGTGCAAAATAATCTCTCTTAATTTTTAGTCGCTTAATTATTTTATAGCTATTTCTCATCATTATGTTATCTCTTATTCCTGGTTCACTTAATACACTAGTTTTTACTATTATTATTATTATTATTATTATTATTATTATTATTATTATTATGTGACAATAAAATTCCTATAAACTATTCTGGATATTATTTTATTTAGTCTACATTTGTACGTCTACTGGTTCCACACATATTTATCTCAGATTAATTAAGAACACCGATAGGTCTTCGGTTCGAATCCCGCGGGGCGGGATCGTGGATGCACACTTCTGAGGAGTCGTGCACTAGGACGAAACGGCCATCCAATGCTTCCAGGTTCTACATGGTTGTCTATCTTCAATTGACTCATGATCTCAACCATTGAACTTACTATTATATCCACAAAATCCCTTCTGATATTTATTTCATATACATGTTTACATTTAACAGATATTGACAAGGTTTATTTTTGTAGTTGTTTGTTTATTTTATACTGTCCCATTTGTCTAGACTTTTAAAGAACAAGAAAAATCTATTTGTGTATCCATACCTAGTCATTCATATCATTACTCATAATAAAACATATGTAGTTTATTCATTGAAATGTTTATGTGACAGAAACATCTGGGCATTATACATATCTGTATATATATATCAACAAACTATTTAGGGTGACAGTATTAGTAGTTATTGTAATAGTAATGTATTCGTACTTGACTGTGTAAAAATGTTTACTTATATGAATAAGTCCTTTTAATACATACTGTTATAATAGAAAAATCCCACCATATGTGTTTATATGCATTAGGTTAGATGATTAATGCTTATATATATTCGCGTTTGTCTATTCAAATGTTTTCATGTATGCGTATTAGATATATTTGATAGTAAATGATAATCGAATGCATATGTAAGTATTTCACATTTTTACAAGTAATGTTCATCACAGATTCATTTCGTTCGCTTCAAATGCTATCGCGTTATCCACTTAGCTACTGAGTCCTGATAGTCAGTAATTGTCTAATATATAAAATAAATAGCTCCACATCTTTGTTGTGTTAAGCAAGGGGCGGTCAGAACAAAACATGGCACAAATCCGTGAAGTCACTGAAAAGTGGACTGGGTCATGTTGGTAGGTGTAGACTACCTGGTTGGGATCCGCGAGATGATAGCGACCGATGGTTAGAGACCTTGTATGACATGGCTCAAAATCGTTTGCAATGGCGCAAGTGCATCCACTCTTTGTGTTCTCCCAAATTTTAATATTCTGAATTCTCCTTGTCTCTTTTGTTCTTTTCTTCCCAAATTTGTTTCACTGGATTATACTCCTTGAATAACATCTTCAAACCCTAATCTTTCGAATTACTGATTATACTTTTACTATCTCTACCACTATGGGATTTGAATCGACAATTGTATCTCTGTGCTAATGTGGTATGGAAACTCGAATCGAAGTAAGTACGAATTTGATCTCGGCATTCTAATGTGATGTGATTAGTTGAATCAACGCAAATACCTATCAAGTTCTATGTTCCATATATTTTATTATTTATTTAAACACATAAACACTGGTAAAAGGAGGCACCAAATAGATATGCGCCACGTAAGTCACTCGATTTGTGTGAGAGCTGTGATACTGCCCGGGTGCCCAGTCCGAAGCAGGTGGTCTTCTTAGGGGGCCACACCCCGAGCCTTTGACCTTAAGGTCTGACCCACAAGGCAGTGGAGCATCGTGAGGAGATGTAACTGAGATATAATTGACTGATCAATTCATCAAATTCTTTTTTTTGCAAATATTCATATACATATATCCTTATTCAGTGTTCATTTCTTTATGTTTATTCATCAGTGATGCTCATTTTCATTTCCTTCTACTTAAAAAAATGGCCACAATATTTCTCACTATGCATTATGTTTTGATAGAAAAAAATTAACCTGGAAAAAACAAGCCAAACTCCAAAAATTTTCTTTCTCGGTGCTTGATTTCGTTTTTTTGTTTTGTTTGTTATTGTTGTCGTTCCTTTGATAACCATCATAATTTGTGTTTGAAGACACTTGCTATCTTATTTTCATGCTGAAATAATAAAAGAGGTTGTCAACTACAAAAGCACACATTGGAAATAAGTTACATGGTAAATTGATGGATTAGGTATAAGAATTATTCTTATCTTTCAACTATCAGTTTATAGCATTAAACAACTTTTTCACTGACTTTGGTTTAAGTAATTAATTAATACTATTACCTGTTACATTTAAAAAGTGTGTTTCAATACTGATTATGCAAATTTATACTTGATAAATTAGTTACACTATCATTTCTATAAGTAATTCAAAGCCACCGATGATTTCTGACAAAAGTTATTGTCAGTATAGGGTTGTGGAAACTTCTGAATTTTATTGAATTCAATAACCGATCTAAGTTAGGGCACCATTGGAGACCTGGAAGCACTAGAAGGCCGTTTCGTCTTGCTATGAGACTCCTCAGCATTACGCACCAATGATCTCTCAACCGGAGATCGTGGCCAATGAAGTTCGACCGTGTTGAGTGTGATGCAGTTGCCGACCACCGTTGGGTGCCAACTCAGTGGTCTTGGAGTAGGGATTTTGAGAGCAAGATCGGGAGTTTTAGGTTCGGTAACCACGTGCGTGTTCGTAGATGGGCACTGGTGAAGAGTCTCACACTAGAACGAAACGGCCGTCCAGTACTCCCAGGTTTTCAATGGGTGGTCTAACATCAATCTATTCATAATCTCAATCTAAAACTTAATAATCTCTATAACCCCTTTACTGACAAGTAAATATTCTCATAGTGTAATTATGCTAGTCTTATACGACATCAGTTTGTGGCTAAATTGATCAATCGTAACATTTTTAATTGTGACATTAGATAAAACACTAATCCTGTTTTCACAAAAGACATAAACCCTCACGAATATCAGTAGAAATACCTTACTGACAAGTGTTAAATAACAGGAATTCCTATATACTATCTTCAATAATCCAGTAACCCAATGTTAGACTATTTGTCACATTATACATTTGATGAATAAAATTCGATGAACACTTAAGGCTTAATTATAGGACATAGACTATCACTAGTCACTGATGTAGCTAATGTAAGTATGAACAATACAATTAATTCATAACATTAAACACATTCATTTTCTTTGCGTATACTTGGGCTTGTCAAAATTTACACTTGTTTTTAATCTATTCATAAACAATGAAATTGTGTTGTTTAATGAAATGACATTTAACATGTAAACTAGGTGCGGTCTCAACTAACCTACTGTGATCATTTCTTTTGATGACAATGAATATCAGTAGGTTTTCCGAATTCCCTACTGTTAAGCATTGTTTTGTTGTTGTTTTTTCTCTCTGGTAAGATTTTTACACTTTTATGATTATTTTAATAAATAAGTTAGAAATTATATTCCTGGAATGTTTGAATTCATGAGTCAAATAAAGCTAGAACATCATGGGAAACTTAGAAGCACTGGACGACCGTTTCGTCCTAGTAGGGGCATCCTCAGGAGTGCACACCCACGATCACGCCCTTCTCGAGATTCGAACCCAGGACCTATAGTCCTCGCACGCGAGCGTTTAACCACTAGACCACTGAGTCGGCCGACATTCAACAGTGTTAATGTCTAACTTCAACCAATCCACGATGTTGTGCCATCGTACACCATTGTCTTCAGTGAGTTGTTATCTCAAAGCAGACCTGGTTGAACTCCACTGGTCACAGCTTCTCTCTAGACCATGATGTCAACTATTGAAATTACTAAAATCTCCACAAAACCCCTTCTAATATATTTTATTGTTAACCACTGAAATGGAATTTTTAAATAACCCTGTGCTTTAGATAACTCAGAATTAAAAAGAAGAAAACTATACATTTAAGTCATATGAATATCCAACATCATAGAGTTGAAAAGTGGTTCTGGTATTCACTAATAGCAAACCAACATTAAACATAAATCCTTCATTTTATTAACACTCAAGTGAATTGATAAAAGCCATCTGTCGTACAATTTGATTGATAACTTAATTTCCTGCCCTTAACATCTTGCCATAAGTATTATGATGTTACGTTTTTTTACAAATGGAATAACTTCAAAACTTTTTATCAGTTTAGGTGTGTGTGAGATGATGAATTTAGTGATTGTAAGTATTAGTCTTTCCCAACAATTTATGTTGAGAAACAATGTTCCACTTGATATGAGCATATTGTTATGGGTAGGTAGGGTATTCCATATAAATAAAATAAGCTGTTAAAACATGGTTCGCGGAAATGATATGACTGAGTTAGTTGGGTTCCATTCTGGTATTAGAAACACTAGACAATAAATACAAGTCCTTTTGTTCAAATGTCGTTGAGTTCTATTATTACTTCGAATTTAGTGTTGAAGAAATCGTGGATTGTTATGTCTGACACTTGATTTTATCACTGAAAAATGTTTAACCGGTTTGTGGGTGATAGTGAGATAGTGATGTTCTCTTTTAACCCTGTCACTATCATGAATGGTACCTTATGAGGAGATACAATGAAACAGCTGTGTCTCAATTACTGTACATAGGCTTAGGCTACAACTCCAACAAAAACATATAACAATGCTGTTTCATCATATCAATTTCAGAAGATATCTGATCACGAGTTATGAAAACAAGATAAAATCATCAGCATGGGGTGTGGGGATTGTTAAGTTTTCGATTGAGATCATGAATAGATTGATGTTAGACCACTACTGAAAACCTGAAAGTACTGGATAACCGTTTCGTCCTAATATAGGACTCCTCAACAGTGTGCATTCACGGTCCCCTCGCGGGACTCGAACCCAGGACCTTCAGTTTCGTACGCGAACTCTTAACCTTTAGACCACTGAGTCGGCATTCACAACTCCATAATGATAATTATCATGCGTTCATTATTGACCATAAACATTGTCAGTACCACCTAGATGAGAAATAATAATTTTTAATATATTTAATAGTAATTTTCGTCATGAACCAACATTAACTGGAAAGTTATTGGAAACTAAAAAATTCATTGGACAGTTACTCCATTGTATTCCGACCTTAGTTGAAAAAATATAGTCTAAACATTAATTCACCTCATAGAATGATTTGAATCACTTTAATTTGATTCCTTTTAGTATCATAACTGTGTACTGGTGAGAAGTAGCAAACTGATTCTCAGTTTTCATTAGTTCTTTTTAGCTACTCTCTAATTGAACTATTGTATATTAACCTCCATATTAATCTTTTATTTCATATGATATAAATTAGAATAGATTTCCTTTTATTTATCTTTTTTGTTTCCTTTTCTTGTCAACAAAGAAACTGCAATTTTTAAAAAAAAGGACGTAATCGTCTTTGTTTTCAAATCTTCCCCTTCTACTCAATGTCCAGTCAGTCATGTGTAACAAATTTTCGATAAAGACAAGAGTATCTAATACCTAGTGCCTTTTATGTTGACAGTGTATGCTTCATTTGAAGTGTCTGAATTTTCAGATTTAAAAACAAAAAAAAAGTACCTATTCTGTTCATCTTATTTATTTATTGGTGAAAAATGTCATGACAATAAGGGTAGCCCCTATAAACCTACACAATACACACATACAAAAGATAAAAAGCATTGTCACTCATGCGACAACATGACGAATTTATTACAGTTTTTTGTTTCTTTCTGACAATTAAGTGTTCTTTGTTCTTTCCTACCTCCATACATGTCCCTAGATAAATTTATAAACACATATACATGTACAATTATATGTTCACATATAGATATTTCTTCCCAAGGTACATATATATATATGAGTATAAGATAGTACCCACAAAAGAAAAAAAACTACAATGATGCCATCTGTAAACCATAAACAAGTGATCGAATGGAAGATATTATCAAAAGTACTATAATATAATAATATTCAGTTAGTCAATATCAATATGAACAGAAGTTTCCAAATGTGATACCAACCATTCGGATAAACTGATCTTATTATTGATGACATTCAGAAAACAAAATTGTTTTCATTAAGAAAGTTAAATGCGTGCAGTATCTATACCAAAAAATGAGATTCAATCTTGTCAATATATGGTGAAATGGTATAATGTAATATTAATAAATACTACGCTTATATGATTTTGAGATGGTAGAGAAAATTTATAGCTCAGGTGGATGATTTTAGTGGAGTTTTGTTCTCTGAGCTGGATGGTTTGGTCGTGGAGCTTTCATTGTTCTTTTGAACAACATCATCAGCACAAACTTCAGGTAAAAGTTCCACAACAAAACCATCGATCTCAGAGAACAAAACTCCATCAAAATCAATAAATATTAAGAAGTGGATAAAACTATTTGTATAATACAAACTTTGAAACTTAGATATTTCATAAATATTCAGTAGAGATATTTTCTTTTAGAGAATTCATTATCAGACTATACTTTTTTCATGTCTATATACTTTTAGTGAACTAAATGTTGGTCAGGTTTATCTATGAAACATTCCTAAAGAACTCTTATGAAGGTAGTATATGAGTGGTGGTGTATAATTAACTTCTATATATCTGTAATTGTGATTGAACTAACTCAGTCTCGAGGTATTTGAATATAAACCATACTTTATATATGAAGACTAACGATACTATCTGATTGCCCAAAATTGAAGTAGGGAGAGTGGGGTTTAAATTTGAAACCCAGTGATTGAGAGTTGAATCCCTTAACTATTAATCCATTGCTCGGAATGTATTCGTTGGCAGTGATCAACTAAAGTTTTGGTTGGAATTATTATACTTAAGAGTATAAATTCAAGTGATTTACAAGATTTGACCGTTATTCTTTCAATCCTATTTCGATCACCAAACGATCTACATATTACCACTGGTTTGTGATAATGAACCATAGGGTCAATAAAAACTATAACACCAGTAAATTGTTGAATTAAATTACGACTTAAAGATGTATCGGTGTCATGGTTATATATTACCCTCTGGTTTCTCACGGTTCATATATTGATTTTAGTCATTAAATAAAACTATTTTCAAACTGGTCAAAACTTGATGAGAGAGGGTTATGCATCATCATGAATTATCCCTTTACATTTTTAATGTAATTGGTGATTCTTCAAAAATTTCAGTAAATGTATTGATTCGATATCTAATCTGAAATAAAATTAGTTGTCCCTTTCAGAATCACTTGAAGTTAACCAATTTTTTTAAAATAGAATTATGACTACTCATATAAATCTGTATGATTTTCTTAGTTTGAAAGGAAAGACAACTATTTAGTAAATGAGTAAGATAAGGAAAATAGTTATTTTACTGAAATCTTGAAGCATGCTGATTAGATGAAATTTAACAGTTTTACCTAACTGCTCAAACTGAAATCGGTGGAATGGGATTCGAACCTATGAGTTGTTGTATAAAAGATGAATGATTAGATTACTAAATGAGATAAAACTGATATATTAATATTGTTCAAGTGTTTTCATTGATACTTTCTCAGTGTACTGTTATTTTAACGTTCAAACTTCAGTGGTAATTAACTCAATTATCATTGGAAAATATACTCATCATTTTAATTCAATGGACTAGACTATCATAGATAATCTTATTGGTTATCGTTTGTATTGATAAATGCTCCACTGGTTGTATTCGGGATGAGGAGTGGAAAACTGTAATTTTTATTGAGAGATTCTCCTCAACAATACATATCCATTACTGTAGCACAAGAGATCGAACCCGTATTAGTAGTCTAGGTGATAGGTATTCACGCGAGATTTGAAGTATTGAGTTTGTTCCCTGATGAGGTCGTGGATAAGCACTACTGAATAATCTCATATTAGGATGAAACAGCTGTTCAGTACTTAATGATCTTCATTGTTTGTCGAACTAAAATTAATACGTGATATAGACCATGATTTTTTTCAATTGCATTGAAAGTGAAAAAATAATTTGTAGTCTAATTATATGATAACAATGAATTTATTACTACAGTTTCAAGACTCATTTAAGAGTAATCTGTTAATAAAGCAGGATTTTTTTTAATTACTTGACAAATCTCTACCAATCATCTGTTAATGGAATGGTATGTCCCCAAATGCCCTGGTACGACCGAGAGTGGATAGAGTCAGCTCTCCCTCACGAAATACTCCCACATGGCCACGTGCAAATAACCACTCCCACGGAAGTCCTACTCATCACCCTTCTCATGTGTGTTGTCTACGAAATGGAAAAGACGAAAAGCGAATGTCCGGTGATTTAGACGGGTTCGTGAATATGGAGGATCCACCTAGGTGAAGTGGAAAACCCTGATTCCAAACCAATGTTGTACATGGACTCTAGTATCTTCAGGGAACAAATGGCGTATGAACCAAATATTGGTCACCGGCTGCCATGAGACTGAATTTCTTGACGTCGCTCCACTGTCTTGTGGATCAGACCTTTAGGTTAAATGCTCGGAGAGTGGCCTCCTAAGAAAGCCACTTACTTCGGTTTGGTCACCCGAACAGTATCACAGCCCACGCACACAAACCAAGTGACTTGTGTGGTGCATATCTATTTAGTGCCTCCTTATACCAATGTTTATGTGCTTAAATGAATAAATAAATACAATGAAATAGTATAGTGAGTTATATCCATTTTGCATGAATGCAAATATTTTTTCATAAGTCCTTATCACCGTTGATTATTAGAACCCATGGGGTTTTAAATATTTAAATAAATCACTGTTGATGATTAGGGTTTATCTTTTAACGTTTTTGTCAGTTTATTTCCATTTGACAATGTACATTGAATTACATTGAAGTAGTAAAGTTTAAGTTACTAAGATCTGAACATAATCTCACATTTTAAAAAAGACATAGGCATCAAACCGATTCATAAAACTGAAACAGCATAGTTACAAACGATTAATGATTGTGATCTAATATTAGAAACTGAATATACCTTATTTGATAAATGTCAATAATCCATTAGTGTTACCTTTGGTTTTTTTTTTCTTTAAAATATGGTGTATATCATGATATGTTATATGATTCTTGATTAAATTAAACTAGAATTAGGAAAAACAAGTTAGTTTGATATATTAAAACCTTATGAAATATCAAGTGACATATATACAATCGTCACTGTAAAAATATACAAGAGTTTTCTGTTATGATCGTCATCGATTAAATTAGTTAGTTATTTATTGGTACAAAGAGGCACGGAATACATATGCGACACACAAGTCACTTGATTTGTGTGCGTGGATTGTGATACTGTTCGGATGCCCAAGTCAATGCAAGTGGTTTTCTTGAGGGGTCACATCCGGAACCTTCGATCTAAAGGTCTGAGCAACGTCAGGATATACAGTCTCATGGCAGTCGGTGACTAACATTGGGTTTATGCGTTATTTGTTTCCTCAGGATACTGGAGCCCATGTACACCATTGGTTTGGAATCAGGGTTTTCCACCTCACCTAGGTGGATCCTCCATATTCACGAACCCGGCTAAATCACCGGACATTCGCTTTTCGTCCTTTCAATTTCGTAGACGACACCCCAGTCATGAGAAGGGTGATGAGAAGGACTTCCGTGGGAGTGGTTATTTGCACGTGGGGATGTTGGAGTATTTCGTGAGGGAGAGCTAGTTAGTAAATTTTCTGAATTACATTTCCACAGTTTCGATCACGTACTATTCTTAGGCTAAACGTTAGTGTTCCTCTGATCTGACTCCGATTTGAAAGAATGAATGACGTCATTGTAATATAAACCTACACTACACCCCCCCATAAAAAGCTAAATACGGATTGAGTTGGTTTTTAGTGTTCCGAGATCATTTGCTGATTGCCACCGATACTCGTATATTATTATCAACTTAACGTGTATTAGTGAATAACAGAATTAAAATAAGTCAAACTTAAGAATGGATTTTGAATACGTACATTTCATTCAATCCTTGATCTGAACAGACAATCAGGGAAACGAAGTGAAATGGTTCGGAGAAGGTATGTGAGCCAACCCACTTCAATTAATCGTTAGTCAATATTTATAATCAGAATAAAAATAAGCTATAAACATGTAATGAATTGGATAAAGAATGCACACAAATACACTTACATAAAAAACAGTCAAGATTGATAAGCGAATACTTAACAAAGTCAAAATATGACTCATGATGAATGAATAATTGGTCCGCCCGGTAGCTAGAATAAGCTAATGTGGACTTGATCATAGCCTATCAGTTCTTTATGATTCTTAGAATATATATTCAACAAGTGAATTTTGTTTTATCAATTTCAAATATCTATTCTTCATTTTGATAGTTTGATACTTATCAACCCATAGGATTATCATTGTTCTGGTTATATTCTTCTTTTACTAAGATAAATAATTATGAACAGTATATAAAGCATGGTTGACCTTTACTCAGTTGATAAAATACTGTTATCAGTTGAATCAGCTAGCTCAATACAATGTTGTCCATACAAGTTATATATATTAAGAAATTAGTTTCATAGTATGACTAACAATCATTTGTAACTCAACTAGTTATTTCTAATATTGATTTATTTAACACAATGGTCATTAAAATTATAAGTAGTGTATGAAGATAGGATACTGTGTTTGTGTATGAATAATAATAATAACTGACTCATAGTATAGTTTTTAATCTGTTGGCCTTCAAAACCCTATCTATTATATATCAATGATCATACATATAAAGGATAAATGTTGTTATCGTGTTTATTTTTTATTCTTACTATGTTACGTCATATATTACGTAATTAAGACTCATTTACAATTTCATTTACTAGATTGATATGATAGTACAAATGACCTTCATTGTGACAATCAATTTACTTGATTGCACACTCGAAGTACTTTTCTTTAATTTTCTTCTGTTATGCAATCTATATATTTAGTAATTATGTAGAATCGTCTGGTCAAATAACAATTTTATTATGTAAGAAGTAAGCCTAGATAACTACACTTGATTTCATGTTATTTGGAGGTCAACACATACATAATACAGTTATATCTATTAGTCGCTAAGTAGGCTGTCTAGTACTTCCAGGTTTTCAATTGTGATCTAACATTGACCAGTTCATCATTTCAATGAAATTCAACAATCTCTACAACTTCAAACTAGGACGAAACGGCCGTCCAGTGCTTCCAGGTTTTCAATGGTGGTCTAGCTTCAACTGACTCATGATTTCAATCTGTGAAAATATCATATTATTTAGGCCCTAGTGTTTATCTGATTGTACTGATTACTTTTCTAATGTTGTGACTAAGTTACTTAATTCGAAATGACATTAAATTTCCTTAAGTATTAGATGTTAAAGAGAATCTTTTTATCAAACGGTGAATCTTAGTTTCTTGATAGTTCATACTAACAATGAAAGTACATCTTAGATCCAATGAAGCTACTCTAACGATATTAAACTCTAACTATCATCAATCATACGTAGCGTTTCTGATTTTTGAACTTGATAATATTCATTGAAACCTATAGGATAGAATCAGTTTTCTGCGGATTGCAAACAGGTAATTTAAATCATCTTATCAACTGTTTCTAATCCTAAAACTATATAACATTTTTGATACCGTTAATGTTACAACTAGTGTAGTCGACATTGTTTTTCTAACCTTCACACCCAACATCGTTGAGTACTTGAATAAACTAGACTGTGGTGTTTTTTTACTGAACAGTTTGTGCATATATGTTTTCTATTTATTCATTCTTATCTCATTACAATTCACGCATTATTTATGCTTACAACTGAATTTGTGCATATATACCTATTTATACATTTGTGTGTATGCATGTGCGTGTGTATGTACGCGGTATTGAGGTCTACAACAATAAGCACTCACAAGTTAATTTATGCGTTTTTTTTTCAAAAGAGAAATAAATTTTACTCATTGACTGAAACGACTAATACACTGTGTCTTAATAATCCCGTCGTGTAATTTTTTTTTAATAAATTTTTCCCTTCCCCCTCCCTTCCTCCCTTCTGTCAAGCTCTCTCTTAGACACTGCCTCTAAAATAAATGTAAACCACTGTAAACATGTGTGAACACAGTTTATTCTTTATTGTCTAAGAAGAAACATATGTACCATTTACTTGCTTCGTCGGTATCTATTTAAAAACTAATTGTCTAGATTTGTGTATCTATTTATAAACCCGTATGAACAGGTATTTATTCACGACATAATATAGACACCTGCTAGTAGACACCATGACGACCACGGTTAATATTAATAATGATATATGCATATATAACACTTGAAAAAAAAATACGAACATACATTTACGCTGAAAGCAAATTTGTTTGTTAATGAAAACGAATTAGTTTAGCTTTACTGTTAATAACTACCTGATATGTTCAAATATTAGTATCTTTTTAATCGCCTTAGTTTAGATGGATACAAGACAACAACGTGAAATCGTTTCTTCAAGTTGATGACAAATTAAGTATTTACTATCTATTTATCTATCAACACATTTATCTATCTATGATCTTAATAATTAATTCTAAGTAGTAACGCAAATTAAGAATCAGTTAGTTAGTCAGCTATAACGTAGGACCTGGCACATATGTGCATTGGTCCAAGTTGATATACCTTATTAGCACAACAAGATGAACACCGGATTCATAGAAATAGTTAATTCAGTGGTGGTAATATATAAAAGAAAGATTGCATATAAGGACATATTCACACATGCAAAACTATTTTCAATGTTGCATACTTCATTGTAGAACTCCTCAATAAGATGAAACGGTCGTCCAGTGCTTCGAAGTTTTCAACGATGGTCGTCTAACATCAATCGGTTCATGATCTCGATCAAAAACTTATTAATCTCCACAACCCCATACTTTTAGAATAATTTGACAACATTCTATATCAATCATATTTTTTTGTCATTATTCTTTCTATAGTTGATTCTTTTCTATGAACTTTTATATTAAAGAATCTATCGTTTTCTATAATTGAATTATTCTTCTACCATAAAATTATAAATTAGTATGTTTATTTGAAAGTTGATGATTTTAAGTGTCAGTATATGATAATTAGTTCTCTTTTGTTAGTAGTATAATAGATATGTACTGAAACATCTGAATATATGTCAGATGGCAGTTTTTATTCAATATACATATATAATCCCATTGAAATGAACTATATGGATGAATTGTAAGGATTTCAAATACCCTGGTATGACCGAGTGTGGGGAGAGTTTGCTCTCTGACTAGAAATACTCTCATACAGTGCCACGCGTATAGTTCCTTGGGATAAAAGGGAGTTTGTGGAGATTTTAAAAATTTTACAGATTGAAATCATGAGTCAATTGAAGCTAGACCACCATGGAAAACCTGGAAGCACTGGACGGCCGTTTCGTCCTAGTATGGGACTCCTCAACAGTGCGCATCCACGTTCCCGCACCCCGCGAAATTCGAACCCAGGACCTATCGGAATTCTGGTGAGAATCCGTTACCAGTGGAGGTCAACCAGTTAACTGAAGACAATGGTATATGGTGGCGCAACTTCGTGGGTTAGTTGAAGTTAGACATTAACACCGTTGGATGCCGGCTCAACGGTCTAGTTGGTTAAGCGCCTGGATCGAGACCGATAGGTCCTGGGTTCGAATTTTGCGGGGTGCGGGATCGTGGATGAGTACTGTTAAGAAGTCATACACTAGGACGAAATGGTCGTCCAGTGCTTCCAGGTTTTCCATGGTGGTCTAGCTTCAATTGACTCATGATTTCAATCTGTGAAAAAAAGAAATTAAAACACTCTGTAATGTTAATTGATGTCGTGGAATAAAAAAATACCACTAATTTAACTCAATAATTATAATTAACGAAACATTTAAGACTAAACGTGGTATTGAGCAGCTCATTCAATCTGATTTAGTACTCCTCATGTGTTCACATTAATAACCGAGAACTGGATCGTAGGAGTTATGACCTACTAATTTTTTTCTAATAATTTGATATCAACCTATCAACAACAAAGATTTCTTTCGACAGAAAAGATAGAAAAAAATTAAGAAATCTCTAATAAAATAATCTAACTTTAACTAATCATCAATTTCTTTTTTACTAGTTGAATTCATGAGTCAATTGAAGCTAGACTAATAGATCATGAGTTCAAACCTCGCGAAATGGAATCGTGGATGAGTACTGTTGAGGAGTCCTATACTAGGATGAAACAGCCGTTCAGTGCTTTCAGATATTCCATGGTGGTCTAACTTCAATTGACTCATAATCTTAACTATTGAAATCATTACAATCTCCACAAAACCCCTCTCTAATTTTTTTTATTTTCTCATAAAAATTTCATCAAAATAAATGAACTTTTGTATTTTAGAAAATAACCATTGAAAAATTCTAATTCCATTTTCTTTTTATTGAAATATTCTTGAAAAATAACTCCTAACTATAGTTTCCTTTAAGTTTTATTCTAACATAAAACTACACGAGAGACAAAGCGAGAGAGAGAGAGTGGGAGGGAGGGAGAGAGAGAGTGAGGAAGAGGAAAAGGGAAAAAAGGCCAAAAGACAAGAAAAATTAATTATTTCTTGTAATTTATTAGACCGTGACACTGGAAAAAAACAATTTTTATGGTAAGAAATACAAGGTAGTAAAGTGATTGACATTAACTTCTATCTTGTATATGTTTATGTATAATTAGTATTATTCATTTCATGAGCTTGTTACATCGGACCAAAATGTCAATCAGTTAAACTCGTAATAATTAATTTTTCTCCCATGTGAATCAAATTGAGGTAGTTTAAACTTGTAATTTAGATTATGAACCAATCTACGATCTCGCACGCGGGATCCGAAAGCTGGATCTTTGGTCTGATGCTATGATGCCTGGCCTCTGAACTAGTGAGCTGAGATTCAACGGTGTTAATGTCTAACACCAACCAATCTACGATATTGTGCAACCATCGATTCGTGATCTCAATTCAAATATATAACATTGGTACAAGCAGGCACCAAATAGATATGCATCACACAAGTCACTTGATTTGTGTGAGGGTTGGGATACTGTTCGGGCGCTCAAATCGAGGCAAGTGGTTTTCTTTAGGGATCACACTCGGAACCTTCAACCTAAAGGTCTGATCCACAAGGCAGTGGAGCAATGTCAGGAGACGCAGTCCCATGGTAGTCCCTGACCAACCATAGGTTCAGACACCATTTTTTCCTTCAGGATACTGGAGCCCATATGCACCATTGGTTTGGAATCAAGGTTTCCCAACTCCATAATCTTATACTGGCAATTTATACTAACGAATCAAGAGGATATAATGAGTTACATATCATATATTTCATAATATCATTTACGAGATTATCTAAATGTAGGGAGCTACAAACAAGTGTTTTATTCATATTCAACACTCTTCACAATAGTGAAGAGTGGCTTGATATTCAATAGTTAGCTGGACGAAACGTTGGAATTAGGTATATTTCAATCGCTGAGAATATTTCAAATATAATTTTCACATATAATGAAGTCTGTAGATACTTTCATCAATAAACTTTACTCAAGTTTGTTTCCAACATACTAAGACGAATATTCTCATATACTTAACTTTTCTACAAAAGATCATTGATAACCGGAATAATTCAATAGTAGCATCTCCGACTACAAGGTATATCATTTTTCACAGGATGGGTTTTCCTAATATACGGCAGCTAGTATAAGACCTCAATTCACTGTTTCAAATCATCATCATACATATAGATATTCCTTCATATATAAACCGATATAAAAACTACTCGATCTGAGCTTAGTACTCGTTATGAAACTTAATCATCTAGATTAATTTTGATTTGCTTTATGATCTTAGAGCACATGAGCACACACACAATGCTAAAAAGTTCTTAAGATGTACGAAAGATCATTTAAAAAATTCTGTCTACCAAGTTGTGTTCAACTTTGTTTAGTTATATCTAGTCATCATCTATAAACTCAGATTTAACGGATGCTGCTGCTGATGATGATGATGATGATGATGACGATGACCTCTACATGTTTTATTTAAATAAATGAAAATGATACAATCTTATCTTCAAAGTAGTTAGTTTAATGAAAGTCAAATTTTTCTTGTTTCATTTTGCTTTATATGTTGATCTGATTTTGTTTGTTTTTTTCCCCCTTTAAAAGAACCATAGAATTATCACATATTCATTGTAAGAATAAGTTAACATTCATTATTAACATGATGGATTGTTTGTTTGTCTGTTTGTTTGTTAAACAATCAGTTTCCCTCTATAAAGAATAAAATGAATAAACCTTGTATATTTTCATATAAATAAGTTTCTAAGGGGAAAATATACAGAATGGTATAGTATTTATCACCTAACCTTCTAATAATAAGCTTCTTTTCAATGAATAATAAATCAGTAGTAAGTAGGGTTTATTTTCATCTACATTTTTTTTCTTTACGTCTTTGATCTTCTTTGATAAATGAACTGTGTTGGCCTTGTAGGTTATTTGTTTAATTTTTTTTTTAATTTTTCAAAACCTGTTTTATTAAGAAAAAAATGGTGTTTTGTCACACCCAATTATCACAATTGATTGATCATTGGGTGACATTGATCTCCATCCAGTGATCGATCAATTGTGATTAAATCTCAGTCCTACAGGAGGTTGGTCGCAGCCCGGATCGCTCAGTGGTAACGTCTCTGACTGTGAGGCTGAGTGACACGGGATCGAATCCGCCAGGGTGAACCAGTTCCCTCAAGATTACAGGTACATCTTGGTGACGAGTGCCAAATAGCACGAAACTCGAGTCCAGGGTTTCCTGTCGTCTCCTTCCAACCACCATCTAACACCAAACTATACATTCATACATAAATTCAATATATTAGAAAAAAAACAGAAATTAGACTAGCAATGGAATCCAGGACTCACATTTCGTCCTATTCGGGATGTACTCACATCCTAGAGTTGATAATCACTCCAGGATTCGAATCCAATATCTTTCTCTTCAAATTTCACTTACCTACTAAGTCTGGATGGTCAGTCACTTGTACAACCAATATGAATCGTAGATACAATCTTAAATTGTAGCTTATTATTCAATGTTCTAATCAGAAATCGTGTATTCGATTCTTTGATGTTTTGAAGATGTATGCTGTTCAATCGTCAACTTGTTTGGTTTTCAATGATTATGTGATAAAAGAAAAATTAATAATAGGGTGTTTACAATTTTGTATTTGTAATTGAAAGAGGCTTTTAATTAATAATCTCAAATAGATTAATGTGTCATAATGAAATTATTCTTTATAAATTCACGAGTTGCTTTTGACATTATCTAACATTCTCAACTGTGATATCTGTTCTTCTATATTATTCCTTTTTATTGTCTCACGTACTTATGAGGAAGTCGGTTAATCATAAGCAGGGTAGAAGCTAATGCATATCCTCATCATATAGGGTTCTCTCCTACCAGGAAGTTTACTCATTAATTTAAATATGTAAGTGATATATTCCTGTTTGATGAAGATGATGACGAATTGCAGAATCTATTCTTCTTCTTGAATAACAATGCCAGCATATTTTGAAATGCGTCTCATTCATTGTGAATGCAAAATTATACTTAGGAGCTGGTCTACGTCAGTGCCTAAACTAATGATAATGAGTAAAATAGTTGAATACGTTGATCACTTCAGTTGCCCTAGAAGTCTGATGTGACTTTAGATTAGCTTCTGCTAACTTGGGTTACTTTTAAGTGTAGGTAAGATATCCATTTGTCAACCAAGCAGTGTATCTACTGCACAACAGTCGACACTATGACATAATGATTAATAAACATGGTCTTGAAGATGGACTTTCTCATTGTCATAGCTACCACTTTATTTTGATCTATTTTTTATTTATATGTTTTAATTCCACCTGGTTGTGCTTATGCGGTGTAGTAACCTGTGTTAGGTTCTGCATTGATAATGACCGATTGGCTGGGAGAGTGACGAAACTGTTAAGATGAATACCAATCTAGTAAAAATAGTTGTTGTATCAGTAATTACAAAAATAATTTTAAGATTTAGCATCTAAAAATTTTCAAAGAGCGAATGAGTATTTACTGCTGTGGCCACAGATGTCTGGGACCACCGGGTAAGTAATAGTGAGGTTAGACGCAGGGTGTTAGGGAATGATGATAAATAGGTTGATGAGGTTGTAAATCTTCATCGACTAAGATGGTGGGGCCACGTGTTGCATATGCCTGATCACCGATTATCACGACGCGCAATGCTGACCAGTGTGGGGGGTGGTTGGAAGAAACTTAGTGGCGGCCAAACCAAAACGTGGCATCAGTCCTTGAAGTCACTAACTTCTGGTCTGAGCCATGTTTGTAGATGCAGACTACTAGGTTTTGGTCCGCTTGATCATCGTAACCAATGGTTGGAGACTGTGTGTGACATGGCTCACAAGCGATCACAATGGAGTAGGTGTATATACTCTTTGTCTTCCCTTAAACTTTGAGATTAAAATCGCTTCACATCTTTCTATCAGCTAAATCTTTCTTCCTGTATTATATCCTTATATGTAATCTTTTTGATATATATTACCACCACTGAATTAACTATTTCTATGATTTCGTGTTCATCTTGTTGTGTTAATGAGGTATGTCAACTTGGACCAATGTACATATGTGCCTGGTCCTATGTTGTAGCTGACTGTTTGAATCTTTCTACACAAAATTGAAATTAACCTTCGAATTTCAAAATGACAATAATGATTTCTTCAAACTTTTCAATGTTTATTTACTCTCATTATCTCAATCTTTATATACAACATAATAATAAGAATGATGACATTGTAATTGAAACTGAGATAGATAGTAGATACGAATCAAATCGATCAACAACACAAGTGAAGTTAAACAACACCCCTTTAATTATGAATCTGACTCATTTTTTTAAAATTGGAATATAAACAAATACAGTGGTGTGTAGTTAGTTACAATGTGTGTGTGTGTGTGTGCGTGCGTGTGTAAGATTTGTGCGCACGAAAACGATGTCTCTGTGTTAAAATAATAATGATAATGATTTATTATCATTTAGAAGTTGTGATATAAAAAAATATTTTGATAAATTAAAACAAGGAATGGGTGTTTTCTAAGATTTTTTTTAATACCAAACTGACAATTAAACAATTCAAAATCATGGTGTAAATGTGTGTGTGTGTGTATGTGACACTTTTTCATTAAACGTTAGTGACTCATTCATCTCTAGTTCGAATGGATATGGTGATTAAGATATGTTATTATTTAGATTACAAACTAGGGGGTGAGTAAAATCTCTTTTAGTATAATAGATAATTCTGTAACGATCTAGGTTAAACAAATATTGAAAACCAGATAGCTCTGGACACCCATTTTATTCAAGCATAGGACTAATCAGTGGTGTACATTCATGAATCTGTACGTGAATGCCCAATCTGTAGACCCCTGAGATGTGATCCGAAAGTGTAGAAGTTTCACTTCAATTGACCCACAACATAA
This sequence comes from Schistosoma margrebowiei, assembly GCA_944470205.2. Lineage (NCBI taxonomy): Eukaryota > Metazoa > Platyhelminthes > Trematoda > Strigeidida > Schistosomatidae > Schistosoma > Schistosoma margrebowiei. The sequence continues at coordinate 1,531,559 of OX104024.1, forward strand.
CCCGATTATCTTACATTGTCTTTAGTAGGTAACTATCATACATCAGACACAATGAAACTCCATTAATCATGGTTTCTCACTAGAACTCTGGAAATATCCCCTTAAAATCAATCACTAGTAAGCACATAATGATTATCAATATGAGGTTGTGGAGATTGTTGATTTTCATTAAAATCTTGAATCGATTTATTATTTGAATCAAATAACAATCTTGAAAAACTTCAAACTCACTGGTTAGATTTTGTATGTTGTAGGTATGTCTAATAAGAATAAACAAACATTCAGTGATTCTTCAAATGATATAAAGTGAAGAAAACTATTTATAAACTAAATCAAATCTCCAGAAATCAACCAATTAAATAATACAGTGGATTTATTTCATGTGGTTGTGCAATAATCTTTGTTGAATTCACGTATGATAACTATCGTCAAGTTTTTTTAATAATTCATTTAGTTTCTTGTTATGTATACTAAATTCCCGTACATGATAGATTTGAACTCAGTTCACTTATGATCGATATAAGGTAAATATAATAGATCACAGTAGGAAAAGTCGTTGGTACTAAAAGCTACCAAATATGAAAATAACCTTCACAAATATATAAATAGTCTGTGAAAGATAAGAACCAGCTTTTAATTACTTCATATTAGTCATCATTTATGCAAAGACGTCAAAACATAATTATGGACAGTATGTTTTATCAATGATTGATCGAGTAGTAATGTCTATGATCGCCCTCAAATCCCCTGGAACGGGAGAGAACGAGGAAAGTCTGCCCTCCGTCTAGGAATACTTTCATATAGTCACGCGTATATTGCCACTGCTTCAGAAGTCCTATTCACTACCTTCTCGAGGCGGGGGTGTTGTTTATGAAATTGAGAGAACGGAAAGCGAATGTCTGGTATCTAAATCAGGTTGATGGGTACAGAGGATTCACCCAGGGGATTCGGAAAGCCCTGATTCCAAACCACTGGTGTACATGAGCTCAAGAATCCTGAGGGAACAGTTGGCGTATGAACCTATTGTTAGTCACCGACTACCATGGGATTGCATCTCTTGAATCCGACCTCTGGTTTTCTAAGGAAACCTGAGGAATATGCTAGATCACACAAAATATTCAATGACTTGTGTGTCCCATATTTATATTGGTCTTTCTTTGTACTATTGTTTATGTATTTAGAGAGATCAAAAATAAATAGTGTCCGTGACCGTGATGAAGACCAATATATAACCATAATCTTAGGAGAGGAATACATTTATTCAATCCTTTGTACTAGTTTTAATGATGGATGAGATTTAATTAAATTTATATCTGAAGAATTTAAACGTTATGTTTGAAGAAATTCATGATTATGTTGTATCTTTGGTTCGATAGATTTCTATCAACACATTCATGTAAAACTATTGGTGAAAATTTGTGACCGACGTAGTTCAACTTCGTCCGAGTCAGTGTCAAATATTTTCATATGAAGTCGAAAATGGGAACCCCTGGAATTTGACACAGTAGTTTCAACATACAGTGATTATTGCAAAATGTTAGGTCAATGGTTTATGCTTTGCATAGAAACATGGTTACATACGGGGGAAGGTTTAAAAACGATGTCCGCTGCTCCATAGTTTTCAATCCTTGATGAGAATCATTTTTGGATTGAATAAGCCACCGCAAGTCCGTAACTTGCTAATAATCTATGTGCTCACTTCCATTGAAATTCCAGAACTTCACATAACAATCCATAGCCAAGTGGGTATAACCATGTCTGACTTGAAATACGTATAACAGATATCACATTATATTTCATCTACCAATCATCATTTTCGAACTAAGAATTCACTTTATCTAAGTCATTTTCAACATTATAATGGTATTAATTATTATAATCACAGGGGTTTTGTGTATGCCGGCTGGTTTAGAGATTAAGCGTTCGCGCGCAAAATCGATAAGTCCGTGAGTTCGAATCTCACGGGGCGAGATCGTAAATGCTCACTATTGAGGAATCCCATACTAGGATGAAACGGCCAACCAGTTCTTTCAGGTTTTCCATGGTTGTCTAGCTTCAATTATTAATTTCCCTATTTAAAATGGTTACGTGTAGAACTCCCACTCCCAAATTTGTTCAAATCTATAAACAACTTTCATTTGAATAGTAAATAGTTCTTGAATAACTTACAAATATTCCAACTAAATACATTCCTCTTAATCAAAACCAACCACCAAAGCGGTTTTAGAAAAATCATAAATCATCACTATTCCATTACTGTAATAACAAGAAATTCACGTTTATTTCAGTACATATAAATTTTGTTGTTGTTGTTCTTCCTGTTGATTTAAACATTATACATGCATACAGGTATGTTCATATATTTATATAATAATAATAATAATAATAATAATAATAATAATAATAATAATAATAATAATAATAAATATTATCCTTCTTTGCTGAAAACATGCTACTGAATAATTTAAGAATCATAGTAGTATCTTGATCAACATCCGAACTATTGTCAATTGTTTACATAATTCTTTTATTATTGTTTATCACGAAATCATTAATTTATGAGATATTATTATTTATGTAATAAATTTCAATAGACAAGTAAATAACTAAGGTATAATTCATTGATTAGAATAACAAAACAAAAGATAACCCTATAATCATAATGATTATAATAATGTTATAATAAATATATATATATAATGTCCATAATCCAGTAGAAAAGGAACATTAATCATTTGATTCAATAAAATTTCCTATTTGGAAGATAATCGATATTTGGATAATGTTATCATATTTTAAATTGTGAATTAATATTAGTTAGACCACCAGTGAAAAATTGGAAGCACTAGAATTCTTCAGTAATGCGTATATACAACCCAATATTCGAGTATTGGAACCTGGGATACTCGGTCTCGAACATGATCCTTTAACACTTAAATTACTTAGTCATCTAGATCCGGTGATGTTGATGTGTAATTTCAACCAGTTCAAGGTATTGCACAAGCTTTATCGATCACATGCAACGGGTAACTGTCTCATACCCGTTTATTTATTTATTTAAAAACGTAAACATTGGTACAAGGGAGTAACAAACACTTCACCATTCGATTTCTGAGTGAAATTAGATACTGTCCGGGCACCAAAACCGAAGCAGATGGTTTCCTTAGGAGGGGGTCAGTCCTTGAACCTTTGATACAGAGGTCGAAATCACAAGAAGGTACAGTCCTATGGTAGTCGGTGACCAACAATAAGTTCATACGCACTATTGGTTTGAAATCATGGTTTTCCAAATCCCTTATGTGGATCTTCCATTCCCACCAACCCGGTTAAAGCTTCGGACATTCGCTTTACGTTTTTCAATTTCATAAATGCGATTTGAACTTTACTGGTCACAGTTTCTCACTAGAAATTCATCGTTTTAATTTTGATCTCCACAAATCTACCTATATTAAGAATGATTTCATATCTTATGTGATTTTTTAAAACTTGAAAGCATTACTAGATTTGTTTACCAGGAAGAAAGCTAGGGGCGGCCAGACCAAAACATGGCACAAATCCATGAAGTCACTGACAAGTGGTCTGAGTCATGTTGGTAGGTGTAGACTACCTGGTTGGGGACCGCGAGATGATAGCAACCGATGGTTAGAGACCTTGAATTACATGGCTCAAAATCGTTTGCAATGGCGCAAGTGCATCCACTCTTTGTGTTCTCCCTAATTTTGATCTCCTGATTCCCCCTTGTCTCTTTTTTTCTCTTCCCAAGTTTATTTCACTGTATTATACTCTTTAAGTAACATCTCCAAACACTAATCTTTCCGATTACTGCTTATACTCTTATTACCTCTACCACTACGGGATTTGAATCGACCACGGCATCTCTGTGCTAATGTGGTGTGGCAACTCGAACTGATGTACGTACGTACGAAGTTCTACGTTTTTACTGACTGACTGACTTACCAGGAAATCTCCAATGAATCATGTTGTTAAATACAAATTACCTGGTTGAGATTAGCATGATTATCGTATCTAGCGCTTCACAACGTTGGATATTATGGCAAAAAATTAATCACAATAGCTCAGATACATTTGCTTCTTGTCTTCTTTTGGATCTTGAGTTTAAAAATGATCACTTACTTTTCATTCCACAAACTTACTTATCATTCTCGAATCACATTACTCATTCCTAACAGCTAATATTACTAGTATGTCTATCATAATGACATTTGTTTTGATAGTTTCATCTCGCTATCGTGACATAATGTTATAACTTGAGACGATCTATATATATCTGCCACACTTTATGTTTCTTACAACTAACAAAGCCTCTTATTATCTATCAAAACTACCTTTGAAGGATTGATTGCTCATGACCAAGTTATCAGATGAGTAGTATTAAGATCAATTGTACATTGTAGTTATATCGATTGATGACATTTTAATTGATTAAAACAGTTATTACGCGTGCCTAGTTATTACATAACTTAATACACAATACTGTCTAACAATGGAACATTTTTTATCATCCTTAAAACCTATCAAACAGAAACATTTCATGAACTGATGATTTTAATCGTACGATAAGACACAGATTAACGGATTAAACAAGTTTTGTTCAGCATTTAGAAATCGGTCACATAGATACAGCTGTGTTCTTTTTTTTATCTCTTTTAAATTTAATTCTGAGTATCACTTTCGGTTTTGTAAAACCATATTGTTTCTATGTTAAGTTTTATACTACAGTTAATACTATCATTCTTGATGAATTTTTCCGGTGTTTAACTAACTTTTAATGTACTAACACTGATGAGAGACTATTGACTATAAATGGGAAATTTTCACCTGTTCTCCAGTCTAGTGAATCAATACTCCAGGTAAACTAGTCATGTATAATGTATTATTTGGATTATAAAATTCAAATGGTTACAAAGATAAAATACAAGACCATGATGTACTATGAATACAAAAAAAATCTCTATATATAAGTAATTAATAATTGTTATATGCACTACAATAGTAGTGTAAAAATAAGTAGTAAATGAATATGCTGTTTCTTCAAAATGATTCATTAATATCGTTTCATTTGTTTTTATCTTTCTAGATCATTGCACATGATCGAGATCAAGCTGCTAAACTGACATATGAATTAAGTAGTGAAGGAAAACAATATTTCACTATTGATCCTATTACTGGTGTAATAACTACATTAGGAGGTGATGAAAAAGATGAAAACGGTAATTTACATAGTTTCAGTTTACTTGATCGTGAGAAAACAGAGAAAATCACCTTCTCAGTATGTGTTACTGATGGTACACCAACAAATGGTTGTGGTATTATTTCTTTAGATCATAATTCTCAAATTAATAAAGATGGAATAAGACAAAAACATTTACAACAATCAATTGATACTTCTAATGATGATATTGTCCATCCAATATTTACGGCTTCCGCTACTGTTTTTGTCACAATTTTAGATGTTAATGATAATGAGCCACAATTTATAACGAAAGGACCTTTTTCAATCCATGAAAATCAACCACGTTTTACTCAAATCAATGGACGTCTTACAGCACTCGATGCAGATGCAGGAGAAAATGGACATGTTAGTTAATTAATTCAGTTTTTTGTTGTTGTTTTTTTTACTGATTGATATACGAATGGAAGTTTTCATCAGTTTAAAATTTAAGTGATTCAGGTTTTTGAATTAATGCGTTCTTATAGTAGTTTTTTTCAACTGACCATCTCTTCGCTGGTATTGCTTGAATAGACTGAAATTTTCTTTCTGTGTTGAATAACTTGTTTTCGTATTGTTAATTTTAAGGGTATGGATTTTTCAGAAATGCTTTTAATCAGTTTCTATGATCATAACAACCCTTTGAATGAAGGCATCGAACTAGAAGGTAGATGAACTGATATATCTTAAAGTGATCGGAACCTATATTCTAGTTTCCATTACTAGCTACAGTCCAAAAATATACCCATCCCTTGAATAGTACGTATCAATATAAGGTCCTGGAGATTGTTAAATTTCATTGAATTCAACAACCGATCCAAGCTAAAACACCATTGGAGACCTGGAAGCATTGGACGACTGTTTCTTCCTAGTATGAGACTGCTCAACAATACGCACCAATGACCTCTCAACCGAGAATCGTGTTCAGTGGAGTTCGACCGTGTGGAGTGTGAGGTAGTTACCAACCACTATCAATGAGAGAGGGTTGTGCAATATCGTGAACTGATTGAAGTTAAACATTAACACTGTTGGATGCCAACTCTTAGGGTTAAGCTTTTGTGATCAAGATCTCGAGCCCTGAGTTCGGTTACCGCGTGTATATTCGTAGATGAGCACTGGTGAGGAATCCCATATTAGGACGGCATCATCGTTCAATCCTTTCATGTTCTTAATGATAGTCGAACTTTGATCGGTTTGTGATCTCAATGAATAATATATAATTCAAAAAGTATACTGAATGTGGATATATAATGATCATTTAGCCGGAACAACGTTATGATACTGTCGAGATTTTTTTTAGAGCACTAAGCCATGATAAAATATAATGAACTCTCACACGTATTTACATGTTTTTTTTCTTTTTCTTACATTTAAACTGACCACCGATACATTAAACATACAAGTTTAAACATGCTTACAACTAATTATCAATGAACCCCACAGTTAGAGACATGGATACATAAATATATAAGTGTATAGATCTATGTTCAATTGGAAAATTATTCCTTTTTAAAAACCACCTTAAAGTTACTGATAATAATATTTAAAATGACTTGGCATTGTTCCATGTTGTATTAAGAATAGTTATAAGAAAGAGTGAGAGTGGTATAGTGGTATCACTGATAATAAAAATTATAATAATAGTACTAATGTTTATGGTCTGTTAAATGTTATTGTGAAATTCAATTGAATGACAATAAATTACCATTATTTATTTCTATCACCCTTTGTCCTCAATAACAATGTCTGATTTTGTATTAGAATTGTCGTAGAACTAAGCTAATAAAGTTAGATTTTTCATATTTATAAACAGACACATTAAATCAGAAGGGGTTTTGTGAAGATTTCAGCAATTTCAATAGTTGAAATTATGAGTCAATTGAAGCTAGACAACCATAGAAGACCTGGAAGCATTAGAAAGCCGTTTCGTCACATTATGAGACTCCCCAGTAGTGCACATCCAAGATCCTACCCCTCTCGAGATTCGAACCCAGGATCTATGAGTCTCGTGCGCAAGCACTTAACCACTAAACCACTAAGTCGGCCGGCATCCAACGGTGATACATTTTACACGTGAAGTTTATTGATAGTAACTAGTTTTCAAAACTGGACTCCAATCACTAACTTAATGACTGAAAGCTAATTGCTTAACTCACTTGACCATCATCCAACCTAAATAACATTTTTATCTCTAATACAGAGTATCTAAGTTGATTCTCAGTCGGTATGTCGGGACTATCGCACAGATGGTGTTGTAGATTTAGTCATAATTCATCTTTAGAAATAAATTGTCTTATTTATAAATTGGATTGACGTTCTACATGTCATTGTCAATAACTTAATTCAAATTGAACTGGTTACTTAAGGACTATTTCTGTTACTGATTAGTTCTTGACAAATGAGCCCCCCCAATGCCCTGGTACGGCCACGGGTTGGGGAGTCTGTTCTCTCTCTCTCTCTCTCTCGAAATACACTCACATGGCCACGCTCATACAACTACTGCCACAGAAGCCCTACTCACTATCTTCTCAAGGCGTTGGTGTTGTTTACGAAACTGAGAGAACGAAAAGCGAGTATCAGGCGCTTTAATCGGGTTGACGGACACAGAGAGTCCACCTAGAGGAGTTGAGAAACCCACATTCCAAACCAATGTTGCACATGGGCTCCAAGATCTTGAGGGAACAAATGGAGTATGAACCTATTGTTGGTTACCGATTACCATGGGATTGCATCTCCTGACGTTGCTCCACTACCTTGTAGATTAGACTTATAGGTCAAAGGATCGGAGAATGTCCCTCTAAGAAAACTACCTTCTTCGGTTTAGGCACTTGGACAGTATCACAGCCTCCACACAAATCAATGATAACTACTATATGTCCCATCGTAATTGTGTGGCGCATATTTATTTGATGCTTTATTGTACCATTGTTCATATGTTCAAATAAATAAATAAACCAATAAATGTAACAACTAAATTCTTGCTATTTGTTACATAATCTATTACTTTACTTGCCCTATAGCCACTTTCGTTTTTTTTGTCTTATGATCACCATTTTGTTTTCAGAACAAATACACCAGAATACATATTTATCACAATACTTTATCTATTGAAACAACAATGTTAATCCATGATAATCAATAGTGTAATTCTCCTTTCAGAAGTTAGATATTCGAAAATCGTTTTGTTTTCTCTCTCTCTCTCTCTCTCTCTCTTTCTCTCTAGAAAAACAACACACATATCTAGTAATATTATCATCTTGAAAAACTATGCAACATCTAAACTTCTTTCTTTTATACAATAATGTTCTTCTTAAATGTACTTGGGGAATATGAGTTATTCATGCCGACAAATGAAATCAGTATAGGTGTAATTATTTTTATTTAATTACAATTATCTATATATATAAAAAAAAGACATAATCGATAGCTTAAATTGAATACCGACGCCATTATGCACAACAATTTCTTTGAAGTATCTGGTGTTCTTTCTTAATATTGTAACATTGTACAATATGTACTTTTTGTTGTTGTTGTTGTTGTTGTTGTTAGCGTAGTCTTAATCTCCAGTGATTGAATTCTTTCATCGAGATTCAAGTTTCTTACTTATGTTTTTGGTTATTGAAATCTTAACTTTGGTGTATATATTTAGAAATGCTTATGGATCATCAGTAGGATATATTGAATTGTTAATTCAATAAAAACATGAGATTGTATATTGATCACATAGCAACACAAAAACACTTCAGCGATCATTCATAATAGTTTGACTAAGAAATTAACTAACCTAGGAATGATGTTACCCAGCGAAATTGTATTATTGAGTGGAATGTATGTTCATACTATAAGAAAATTATATTGTATTTAACCTCATATTTCATGGATAACATAATGTAGTATGAAATATTTAAGTTAATTATTTTTATTTGCCTCCCCCCTCCCCAGTTACTCGACCGTTGTTGCTACCTTGACGTGGTGGTCGGGCTTGCCTATCGTGATGAAGCAACCGAGCTATACTGACTGGAACAACTGTTCCTCAAGGTCCTACCACGTCAGAAAGGTCGGTTGAAGAGTGGTAAGACTAAAAGCAGTAAACCCAAGTTCCGAAAGCGAAGTCGTACTGCTGACTGTACAGAGGTGTGGCAGCAGTAAGGTGTTTCCTTCAGACAACCAGCATGACAGCGATGCTGCCTTCCCACAAGGAGTGATGGGGTTAGAAAAGGTCGACCCTAAAAATGCACACCTCGCCTTATCCCACGGATATCCGTCTCCGGCGGTAAGGTCTCAACAAGTACGGAGCTATCACAAAAATTGCCCATAAAAAGGCCGTGTGTGACCGACCTCAAGCAGTTGTCCCTTGGGCACTGCGGTCACGCTCCCTGGTCACTAAGACCACTTCTAATCCGATTTCGTTTTCAGGTACCTCCAGAAGAACCCTTCCATGGTGTGGGAAACCGGGAAGTGATAACCGCCCTCATACCTCTAACAGCACTGAAGACCACTGGATTCATAATCAACCTCCCTCTTCCCTCCCCAGTTAACCTTATTAATTTTACTAGAACAAGTAGATCGATAAGTGAACTCGAAATGCATAGTTTCGTTGTATCAGAATCTCAGTAAATGAAATGGTACTTTGAAGTATCACTTAGTTTTCTAAATTTTCAAGAAGTAGTATTCTATTTCATAATGAAGGTGTTTAAAAGCATGTCATTTTCACTAATCTTCGTTTAGTTAGAATGTCCTTATTGACTGACCCACAATCACTTAACCAGAGTTCCCTACAAAAAAATATACAAATTTCTCACTTATATTTCACACAGATATATATCATTAATATTATTTTACCTCAGTATTTAATGTTAAATAGTCCTAACAACTAAATTTAACATTTATAAGTCAAGTTATCAGTCAGCATACGTGAAAGGACTGATTATCTGATTAAGATGTCAAGCTAGTGGTTGTAATGCAAACAAAAGATCCATTGTGATTGTGTTCCCAACCAGCTGTCGATAAGTTCATAGTTTGAAAATATATTGACTCATTTATAAAGTGCTTTTGCTGAGAATACGAAACTATATAAGTGTAAAAGTTGTTGGGGCTTCAAGAGAAAATCAGGTGAGACTATAATTTCTAGACAAACCAATCATGTATAAGATAACAGATCATAATCATCAACTATAAATCATAATTCTAATTTCTCACACAGGTTTACAACCGTCATTTGATCCTGATTATTAAGTGGATACTCTCAAGATCAGCTTAGCGTCGCTCAAAGGTAGTCCATAAATTATAGTTTCATCGAAAGTCATCTCAAGAAACAGTCCTCGAGAAATTATATTCATCTCCCCTCTCTCTATATATATATTTTTTCATTGGTTACACTATAAACGATTCCAATTCACACTATCATACTTTTTTCCCTAAATGAATAGCATCAAACTCTAGAAATTTTCTTAGATATTTTAATCGCAACATTCTTTAAAAACTTTGTTGATAATTTTACTGAATAATTACATAGTAGTGTAAACCATACATACATAAAAACCGTTCTGATATGAATTAATATATGCCCACTAGTGACTGGCTTCAAGAGGTATTTCCTGGAGTTCTATTGAGAAGCAGTGATCAGTAGAGTTCAACTGAGTCTAATGTGAAATAGTAACTCACTGAAGACAATGGTGGATGTGTCGCTCAATTTTGTGAATTGGTTGAAGTTAGACATCAACACCGTTGGATGACGGTCGGCTCAGTGGTCTAAAGGTTAAGCGCTTGCGTGTGAGAATTATAGGTCTTGCGTTCGAATCTCGCGGGAGGCGGGATCTTGGATGTGCACTGATTAGGAGTCCCATACTAGGACGAAACAGCCGTCCAGTGCTTCCAGGTTTTCGATGATTGTCTAGCTTCAATCAAGTAATGATCACAACTATTAAAATCACTATATAATCCACAAAAACCACTTCTGATATTAAATGCTGAAATCTTTTTCCATGTTATATACTTACTAGTTTTAAGTATGTTCTATTCTACATGGATGAACGTTTGTAAAAAGTTGAAGTCAGTATAAGTCATCTATACATTAATCCTTAATTTTCAGTTGTTGTCTTCTAATTGATATCATTTCGTGTTGAATATTATGTTCTAATTCAACAACTATTTCACGAATGATTGTTATTCGCATAATATGTAGAGATTGTAGGGTTTTTATTGACTTTAATTTAACAAGCATTTCAGGCTATAAAGCAATAAATATGTGGTTTGTATTGGAAAGAGACTTTTCAACAATCTCAGGACTTTCAGTCTTGTGGTGAGTAATTAACCTCTCAACCATTAAGCTGCTATCCAATTTTTTATATTGTGTAACCATCTCCTATTGCTCACAATGGATGGCTATCAAACTCTAATGTGGTTGAACTCTCTTAGACATGACTTTCCACTAGAACTTCAGTGAGTATATGATTATTAGTAGTATGACGAGTTTATGGATATTGTTATCTTAGGGCTGTCGCAAAATCAAAAGGCCCCCAGTAGGATCCTGGATCCCCACTACTGATGAGTCTCTTACACTTATATAATACTTCTTGACTTTCAATAGTTCTCAAACAAAGATTAGTCCTTAATGTAGACTAGGACAATTCAACAATCTTTACCTACTCCTTATACTAATCATTAAACAAGTATCTATTGAGATTATTTATATGTCATAATCTATCATTTTCACAAATCATTTCATTCTCCTGTTATAATGCTTATCAAACTTGTTGTTAAGTTATCATCTTTATTATCACTACCTCTCTCTCTCTATCTATCTATCTATCTATCTATCTATCTCTCCCTTTTATCAAATTTTTTTGTCTGAAATAATAAATTCAAATACAAATAATCTAAAATGTATAGTACGACGATGGTCCATTTAATTAGATGCAAATGAATGAATTGAATATGTTGTTAATACATAATAAAGGTATAACATAGAATAGTTTGTAGTATTTATGCAAATGAATCCATCATTCTATTTTATTTGTTTGATTGTTTGTTTGCTTTTCTCACTTTCGATTTCTATTCATGAGTATTATTATAATATCTAAGTAGTATGAATGGGCTAATTTATGCATTACAATAACTCTATTCATCAATACTCACATCATTATTACTATTCTGTTAACAAGTTTTACTTTATTCAACAATTGAATAAATAATGTCTACCACAGTGTACACAAAGACTAATTTTCAACTTATCATTATTACTATTCTTATCGTTATTATTATACAGTAGAGAATGACCTTTTGACCCATACCTCCTTTCTTCTATTCTATACGTTTTCTTCTTCTTCTTCTTTTTCTTCTTGACAGACACCTCTTCTTTCCAGTATAATTTAAAAGCTTATTATTTATTGTCAACATTTTGTCTTTGTCTATCACCCACTCCTTGTTATCGTTAGTCTTGTAGATCTCCATAATTTTTTGTGACACGCCTATGACATATATGTATATACAAATATATAACCCTTTTATACTTCGTCTTCTTTTTCTTAATATTCTATCCTAATTGTTTGTTATTTGACCCTAAAAGAAAATAGAAAAGAATTTAGAATAATAAATGGAACAAATGGTGTTACCCCTTATGGCAATATATTCTCATCAGGTTTATCGTCTGTTTTGCCTGCTGAGTTTCTCTATTCCATTAATACATACACATAGAAAAAATATACATATATGTTTTTCTGTCCGATTAGGTGAACAGTTGTTGCACATCTACTCTAATTTCATTATTGTGCTTAGTTGAAATTGTCGTTTTGCATTAGTAATTATTATCTGATGAATTAACATATATGTATTTTTAAAATGTCTATATAGTTCGATTGAAAGGAGTTACTCCACTAACGATGTCTATGTTAACTTATATATATATTCATATAAATGTCTGTTTATGTATCACAATAGATATAGACAATTTTCTACAGCGTGGCAACCAACATGTTGATTATTTGTGAATATTCATTTCATCTGTTTTTATTTTCTTTTCAATATTCAACATCATCATTAATATAGTGTCAAATTACAAGAAAAGTAAGGGTAACAATTTAATAATAATAATAATAATAACCAGAGAGGGGTTTAGTGGATTGTAATTTAATAGTTGGATTTATGAGTTAATTGAAGCTAGACAATCATGGAAAACCTGGAAGCACTGGACGGCTGTTTCGTCCTAGTATGGGACTCCTCATCAGTGCACATCCAAGATCCCGCCTCCCGCAAGATTCGAACGCAAGACCTATAATTCTCACACTCAAGGGCTTAACCTTTAGACCACTGAGCCGACCGGCATCCAACGGTGTTGATGTCTAACTTCAACCAATTCACGAAACTTAGCGACACATCCACCATTGTCTTCAGTGAGTTACTATTTCACATTAGACTCGGTTGAACTTCACTGATCACTGTTTCTCAATAGAACTCCAGGAAATATTTTTTGGTGACCGTCATTACTGAACATATGATGATTATAATCAAATGGGTTTTTTTATTAATAATAATAATACACTAGAAATAAGTTTTTAATTCAATCGTTACCCTCATAACAAGTCAATTGTATTCGGCATAATTTTTAAGGCTTCGTGTGATGTCTATTCAAATGTTAAACAACATTTAAAGGCAAATAGTATTTCAACTGCAGATGATATAATCTTAAGTGGTTCTTTTTTTAAAGTCAGGTATACCCATTTATTGATTTCCGACTTCACGTTACATAACAGAAATTGCACATAAGTTACACTAATTAGTGAGAATTTTATCTACTCAAAATTATGGGACATCAATTTTCTCTACATGAATTCATTGTTACGAATTTATCTTTAAGTTGCTTCTAGTTTGCTGATTTTATCTGTGTTCATTTAAGCAATTTCATAAAATACTTAAAAATCATCCTGAATCGAATCACTAAAAAACTCAAGAAGTACGACAACAGTGGATAGTGTACTTTCTTCCTCCGTCCCTTGGCAAGCGAGATACGACTGTTATAGAATTAATATATCTAAATAATGAGGCAGCAAAAAGAAGTATTATGGGATTAAGACCGTTCATCAACATGTACACATGATCAGCATAGGGTTGTGTGTATATATGTTTGTTGAGTTTTAATTTGGGATCATGAACCGATCAATGTTAGATCACCATTGAAAGCCGGTATGGGGTTCCTAAACAGTGCACATCCATGGTCTGGCATGCAGAACTCGAACCTAGGACCTTTTCTCTCTTGTGAACTCTCAACTTTTAGACAACTAAGTCAGGATCCAACGCTGTTAGTGTCTAACTTTAACCAATCCACTAGTGAGAACATGATAGTTATCATGTACTTCATGGTAATCATAAATTTATTAATGAATAGTGCCAGTATTTTTATTATTATTGTTATTATTATTATTACAGTAGTGCATGCTACTTATACTGACAAATATAAGTAGTATGCATCACCAATCGAAAATTGAATGTTTGATAGTAGAAGAAGGAGGGAAACAGAGAGCAGTTGTAATGGGAGATGTGTAAAAAATGTATTTAATGTATGATTTTCATATTTTATAAAGGCACTCTGTAATTTCGTATAAAAAAAGAAGTTATTTCACCTGAGTTCTCGTTTACTACACTACGAGTATGTCTGTCATTATTATATTCAAAAATAATCTATGCATTAATTAAAGCTGTTTACCAACATATTTCATCAAAAAAATCAGCTTTTCTTTATTTGTTCACGTATAAACGAATACCTTATCTTATTAGGGTTGCCAACCTGTCGTTGTAATCAATGATGTAACAAGGTACGAAGGTACAAAACTAAGCATGAACTGATGTTTCGTTCTGCTGTGTAACTTTCAATTTTTCTACACCCAAGATCCTAAATGAGAATAAACCTTACAAACTTTAGTCCTTGTAGCAAACCTTTTATTCACAAACCACTGTATTGAAATAAAATGGTTCATATTATTATTATTAATGGCTTTATTCATTATCTCTATCTCCAGTTAATTCGCGAGTAAAGCTCATTCCTATCAGTCATGTCTATTTCACACTTGATATTGTTGAACCACTATTAACGAATTTTCTTAGAAAGTCAGGTATTACAAAATTATTTCATCTTTGATATTTTCATATATTCTTCTATATTAGGTTCGATACAGTCTTCGTCATATTTGGAACAGTGCAACTGGTATCCTTTCACCTGATCTATTTGAAGTTGACTCTGAAGGTCACATTAGAACAATGGAAGTATTAGATCGTGAACAAATTAATGCATATACATTAGAAATTGTTGCTTGTGATTCAGCATCACTTAATCCACTCTGCACAGAATTGAATGTAACTGTAACGGTATTAGATGAAAATGATAATAAACCTGAATGGCATTATCCTCATGCTCGTGATAAAGAAGTTAATATTACATCTGATTTACCTCCAGGTAGAATAGTTGCTCGTATATTGGCTATGGATTTAGATGCTGGAGAAAATGGACGAGTAGTTTATTCACTAATTGATCCACATAAACGAACTGTATTTCAAGTAAGATTTAATTAGTTTATTAATCATGTTTATGAATATTAATTTCAGTTTCTAAACATCAATGGGAAGATTCAAACAAACAATACAAAAATGTATTAAAACTTCACTTCATTACACAAGCTAGTGGCCATCTGGACTCAGTCGTTAAGTGGATAATCTGATGATGTTTGAAGCGAACAGTATTAAGTTCTAGTCTAGAAGTGAATATCAACTGTAAGATACAGGCATATCCATCTGACGAGTCCCAAATAGGACGAAACGCTCGTTCTAGATTACACTACTAGTCACCATCCATCTTTACTCACAATCATAATGTGAATATTCATATTGGGATAAAGAAATAATCACACAATACATGACAACTTACGGGCATGATTAGGTTAATATAAAAAAGAACATAACATGTAATTACAAGGAAATAGCTAATAGTACACGACATGAAAAGACATGAGTCATGATTTATTTTTTTTAAAGGGCATTTGTTACAAAGAATTTAATGGTGTAAACCATCAAATGAAGATTAGTATTTTCTTAGTTGAAGTACTGGTAATTAAGTTTTAGCAGATAAATATATCAGAATAAGGTTATTCTATTGCTGTTTCAGGGTACTTACAATCATTTACAACTAATGAGAAGAAAATATCTAAAACAAAAACAAACAGAGAGTATGGAACAATGTCAGAAAAAATTCTTGTGATACAAATGCCGTCAAATATATATGTACATATGTACTTGAATTCCCTTGGTATTGTTTACTTGAGTCTTCCCATTGAGGTTTAAGACTGTAATTGATCAGTCTGTTATTGGCATATGTGCATACTGTGCGAACTGCCTTGATATTGCTTTAATTCACAAGCTTGATAAACAAATATGGGTAGTGGCTAACAGCGGAATTCAGGAAGCGCGTTTCGCCCTATTTGAGACTCATCAGCTGGATGTACCTGCAGCACACAGAGTTGATGTTCACTCTGGGACTCGAACCCAATACCGTTTGCCTCAAGCGCCATCGCGTTATCCACTAAGTCCTGATATCCACTTGCTTGTGCAATGGGATGAATTTAAGCTCACTTGGTATTGTTTGCTTGAATACATCGCATCAAAAAAATAGTAAATAACATTTGTACAATATCTAGCCTAATGTGGCTGTGAATGTGAGAGACAGTGATTTAATTGACAATGCATAGCTCAAGAATGGTAGATCGTATAGTAATAATAATAATCTATGGATCAAAATAAAGCTTACGATAAGGGGAACATGAATATACACAGTTTAGCTACCTAATAATTATACAGCAATATATATATATATATATATATATATATATATATATATATATATATCGTATTGGTGCACAAACGGACCCCGAAAGTTATCATTCATAATTCTCGTCGAGAGATAACATTTCCTGAAAAAGGTTTTCAAGTCATGTCTTCCTAATATATAGAAGCAATTTATTAGTGCTACAGTTCAACAAAGTACTATGGAAAATATCGTGTGAACTTTCAAATATGTATATCATACCTGTTTTGTTTTTATTTATAATGTTGTTTACAAAACATAATTCATAGTTCTATTTACTAACTAACTAACTAACTAACTAACTAACTAACTAACTAACTAACTAACTAACTAACTAACTAACTAACTAACTAATATGTGAAGTTTTTAAGAATTTTGATTGTATAGTTTCAATCAGTCTTATTCATATACTATCTTATTGATTTCCTAGTATCATTATCACTAATGATCTGAGAGAAAGATTAATGCCTATATCTAATAATCGTTATATTCATTATTCATCTGTTTCAAGATTTTTTTATTATTATTTTTGCATTTCTTTAAAAAAATATCTCTTATCAGATTGATAATGTTACTGGAGAGATTTCAGTTGCAAAGAATAATTTGAATGAAATGATACGAAATGGAGAAAGTCCATATACATTAGATGATTCTGTTGAGTCTACTCCATTACTTCCCGGTGTGTATCGACTTCGTTTGCGTGCTTCAGATATGGGACATCCTGAACAGGCTACAGAAACTTGGCTTCAAGTAGGTTAAAAGTTGATTTAGATGATATTTTATAGTTATTTAAACTCTCAGTGAAATTATTAATTAAAATGCAGATAACTTTTGTGTAGGTGGAGCAATAGATATATAAAGGAAGGTTTACAAGTATTGAATAGTTCTTTTCTCCGAGGGAGCACATTTCTAAAGAAACCCTCTTGACTCGTAATTTCAATATGAACCAATTGTTCAGTAAACAATATTAAACACTTCACGATTAATATTGAGGCGCATCACTGATATTATTTGCTATTCAATAATATTTACAAACCAACTTTTTATAAGATGAATACTCAGCAGTATTTATCAGTAAAGTAACTGATATGGAGGACCAGTCAGAAGTGGCCTAATGAGAGGGACAATCGATGATAATCAGAGGTGATCTAAAGGACAAGTGCATTTCATTGGTTAAGAAATTGATTAATTTCCTAAGGATTAAAGTGGTATATACATGAATGAGTATTTGTGCAATTCATCCGGTAGTCGAATACACTTTCTTGATTACTCTTGTGTTCTTGCTCAATTAGTCAGTTGAGGGGTTAGTACGTAGCATATCGTGTACCATTATCCGATTTTAGACACCACCCATTTCTTTCTATCATGCTCCTAGGTTTTCAATGGTGGTCTAGGTTAGATAGACTTATAAGATCTACCATTAAAATTACTACAATCTCCAAAATTCCCCATTTTGAAAATAATCATATGCTCACTAGTGAATAAATTCAAGATGGATTTCCTGGAGTTTTAGTGAAAAGCTGTTATCAGTGAATTCCAATCTATGTTGAGTGGAGATAGTTATGCACTTCAAACATTGAATAAGGGGTTGCTAAAACCATAGGTCGATTGAAGTTAAATATTAATAACATTTGATGCCAGCTTAGTAGTGTAAAGGTTAAGAATTCGCACATGTGACCGAAGGTCCCAGGTTGGAATCGCTTTAGTCCGGGATCATGAATGCTCAATTCTGAGGAGTCTCGTACTAGGAAGAAACGACTGTCCAGTGCTTCCAGAATCCTAATAGTGGCCTAACTTAGATCAACTTATGAATTCAACTATTATAATTCTTTGTTTATATATAACCTACCGAAATAGTACTTGATTTGTTTTCATTTTTTTTTTACTGACTCACTGTTTTGTTTTGTTTTTTCCTTCCATTTATATTCCTTGAAAAGAAAGCACTCCATTAATTATAGTTAAATCTATAAACATAAATTAGTGTTTTAATTAAAACAAATGATCTATAGATAAGCAAAATCAACTACCTTTTGAATCTTCTAACTCATCAACTTGTCAACTAATCAACTTCGTTTATTTTATCTGGTATATTATCACATTAGTAATAATGAGTATTAGACAAATTATATCTATATATCCATTTAAATAAATTACAATTAAGTATTTATTTAATAGTTGAATTGATGAGTTAATTGAAGCTAGACCACCATTGAAAACATAGAAGCACTGGATGGCGTTCACACGCGAGATTGATAAGTCCTGGGTTCGAATCGAGATTGTGGATGCGCACTGCCACTGAGGAGTCACACAACAGAACGAAACGGCCGTCCTATGTTTCAAGATTTTCTATCATAGTCTAGCTTCAATTGACTCATGATAACAATTAGATAGTTTAATATAAATAAATAAAAAAGAAAATTAAGCACAATTATAATGAAAGATACTATTAGAGATGTTTTCTTTACATTGATTTATGCGATTAAAATAACTCGTAATAACAACTAGGGTACCTTATAGTGTAGATTATTATGCTAAGCCAATATACCTTATTCTAGCTTTCGGATACGCCAATCTATTCATTCTAATTGAGTCACATTTTTGACCTTGTTAATTATTCACTTATCAACATTGACTATTTTTATGTAAGTGTATGTGTGTACACTTCTTATCCCATTCATTACATGTTTGTAGCTTATTTTTGTGTAACTATAAATATATTGATTAACACTTGATTAAAGGGAGTTGATTGACACGCCTTCTCTACCGCGCATCGTTTCTTTGGTCGTCTGTCTGGATCAATGATTGTACAAAATATATGTAGTCGAAATCCATTCTCGTATTTGACTTATTTAATTCCGTTATTCACTAACGCGATCTAAGTCAATTATTAAATACGAGGATTGATAATACGTATATCTCAATAGCAATCAGAAACGATTTCACTGGTGTCAGATCTCGGGCCACTAAAACCTTATTTCATCATTCGTTTTATGCACACATATATTGAATGTATAAATAAATGAAGTACAGTTCATATTTGTGCCAGACAAAAATTGATGTCATACAATCATTTTTTCTCTCTCTCTGTACATATATATGGGTTGACAAATGAATCGATTGTATACTAATATTCATTTGGTTTTCATGTGTACCAAAATGTTTCCAAACTTTAACAGTGGAATATACGTATGTGTGGTGACAATAACATATAAATGTATATGTGCATCTTTGTAAATTGTTGTTGTTGGTGAATGTCTATTATTTAGCCTGTACACTTACGAATGATCGACTGATAAAATACAGGAGTAATTAATACAAATAAATTTGATAAGTTGATCACGAAAACAATCGCTTAATCAGAACTAAATAGGTTTGATAAAAAACAAGAGGCTTAAGCTACCAAATAAATATCTAGTGCACACTAGTGAATGACTTCGAGAGGTATTTCCTGAAGTTCTATTGAGAAGCAGTGTTCAGTGGAGTTCGATTGGGACTGTTGTAAGGTAGTTACTCACTAAAGATAATGGTGGATGTTTCGCTCATTTTCGTGGATTGGTTGAAGTTAGACATCAACACTGTTGGATGCCGGTCGGCACAGTGGTCTAAAGATTAAGGTTCTGAGTTCGAATCTCACGAAACGGGATCGTGGATACTCATTGGTGAAGAGTCTCATAGTAGAAGGAAACGGCCATCCAGTACTTCCAGGCTTTCCATGATTGTCTAGCTTCAAACGACTCATAATCTCAACCATTGAACTTACTGTAATATCCACAAAAACCCTTCTGATATTAAATAAATATCTACTGGGTATTAAGTTTGTCATTTATTCACAAAATATTTATTTACACATAATTTATCAGGTGAATATCAAATGATTCCGTAAACATAGAAATAATCATAATGTACCTAATGATTCTTCAATTCTACTCTTATCAATCTTTAACCTATTTACATTGCTGTAATCTTCATTTCTGTTGTTGTTAATTAAGCAGTGAATATTTATTCTTGAATTTATATTTTCTTAATTTTCAGGTCAATGTATTTGGTTCAGATTCAATAACAAACGCGGGTTTAAACTTTATGATTATCATAGTGATGATTGCAATAACTGGTCTAATCTCGGTTTGTCTTGTGGTTGCCATTATTTGTGTTCGTAGACGATCTTCATTACAATGGAATCGACCACAAGCATATCCACAGGCGAATGGCTTCCATAGAGGAAGAAGTGCAGGAGATGGAGCTGAGGGTTCAATGTTCCCGTTAAAACACGAGTATAATCATCCATTAGAGGGTACTGGTTATATGATGAGTATAAGTCCGACTCCTTCTGATTTGGATGCACTTAAATTAGGATATCAAACTAACGGAGGTAATTATTTGGATACTTTACATTCAGCCCCTGATATGCACCCTTATGGTTGGAATAATCCTAATTCCCCTCCTGGAGTGTACTATTCTGCCGGCTCAGGCCCCGGAGGTATAAATACCACTAAGAATTATCCTTTCTGTTCCCTTGCTATGGATCAAAATATCTCAAATCCAATGGGAACACTTCATTTGCCTTTATATACTCCAGCCAATCGGATTACTCCTACATTCCCAGCTGAATCGGGCACCTTTATGCGTTATCCAGCATACAATGTACAATCGCATTTAGTAGGAACATCTTCATGTCTAAACTTTTCTCCTTGTTCAGTAAGTGGTACTGAACAAATCACTGCACATACAAGTGCTGTATCAAGTTTTACAGAAGTACCAGGTGACTCGACAGTCACGACAGCAACATCACCAACAGTCGGACAAACGTTGGATGAGTTAAGAGAAACAGAAATATGCAACTTAGGCTCTTGTAATTCAAGGAATACTTGTGAATGTGAACAGAATGCTCCTTCAGCTCCAAGACAAATGTATACAGTAAGTAAAGTCTTTGTTAGTCTTTTTCATTCAGTAATTTTTGTTAAGTGCTGTCCACTTCCATAGTAAAGTTTTGGATTTCTCACAACTTCTAAGATAACATTAAAAACGACTGAATGTGATATCTAAAGAAACGATGACATGGTTTAACGAAATATGCTGATAAATAACATACATAATTAAACATTATCTAGATCTGCTTGAAAATAAACTAGTTAACTGTCTAGAGTTTTGACAATTTTGATTTATCGTCAGTTAATTTCGTTAACCAATTGGGTTAGGGACTAATCATTCATCTCATTGAGACATTTACATACATTGCCAACCGTTCAATGGTGATGAAATGTTTAAAATCTTGAACTTTCCTCCTTACTTATGTATGTAAAACATTTCCAGAATTGAGTAAATGAACCTTCTAATTTGTCAGTAGTGTATGAAGAAGAAGTTTCTACGATTAGAAGGTCTGTATTTAAGGTTTTACTTAAAATGCTAAATCAGTTTATTCGCCCACTAACATGATAAGCTATATAGTTTTCAGTAATGTCAAAATTTTTACTGTAAAGATATTTCAGACAACTGATGTGAACAGCTACAGGAATTCGGAATGTGTGATGTTACTACCAGCGGAATCCGAAATAAGGCCTCCCTGCAGCGCTGCTGGGTAGTAGGAGAAAGTTTGCTAGCTAACTCGGTCAGTCTGCGGAGGTCGAACTAATTCACCACTCTGCTGTAAATAGGATTTACTGGGTTCCATCTTCTGGGGCTCCTTAGAATCTTGCGAGCTGCCCGATGTGCCAATAAGTGACTGATCAATTGCAGTCCTAAACATCAGTGAGAAGATTCAAACAAACAATACCATGATATACATTATAAAATTTACAAATTATCAAAGGAATATTGCTTCTTTTTCTTATTCCCTTGAGCTGTTATTGCCTAAATCTATTCATGTTTTCAATATATGAATTCTTTTGTGCTTCTTTTTTAAACACTGATTAACCTTTGGCCTTTTATATTATGTTTTACGCACGACCAACCACTTTTAATGACTGTTTTTTCCCTATCTACTCAAGCGTATATAACATCCTTTGTTTAGAGATGATTATCATATCCTCTTTGACAAATTTCACCAACGTATGTTATATGCATCATTTACATAATAAACCTATTTAACCCTTAAAGTATAAAGAGGAGGACATTGTGAAGAATACTTATGTTGTAGACAGGATATAATGAGGAAATTAATTAATTAAAATCCATTTGTATGAGGTAAAGAAAAAAATACAATGTTTACTCTCCCTAGGGGATAGGAAAAACAAAATCGTAAATACTTAGCGCTTTACATGTTATGAAGGAGTTAAGTGTTTACTTACTTACTTACGCCTGTTACTTTTCGTGGAAGAGAATAGGCCACCCACCAACACTCTCCATCCAACCCTGTCCTCAGCAATCCTTTCCAGCTCTTTTCAGTTGCTATTCATCCTTTTCATATCTGCTTCTATTTCCCGACGTAATGTGTTCTTTGGCCTTCCACTTTTCCGCTTCCCTTTAGGATTCCAAGCTCGGACTTGCCTCTTGATGCAGTTTAGTGATTTCTGTAATGTATGTCCTATCCATTTCCATCGTCTTTTCCTAATCTCCTCTTCAGTTGGATGCTGGTTTGTTCTCTCCTACTGTAGGCTGTTGTTGAGTGTTTGAATGATATCTATCAAAATAGTTGTTTCTCGATTTTGTATGATAACCTTTTAAAATTTGCTTTTATTATTATTATTATTATTATTATTATTATTATTATTATCATTATTATGGCTATTGAACGTTGAAATACTGAGATAGTTTGTATACTTAATGTTGACATAGACTATTAGTTAAGTAGCTTTATTAACCTTATGCGAGTCATTCTATATAATGCACTCTTCCTGTTAACCTTAATTTCATTTTTATGGACTTTTAAAGTTATGTGTTTATTGTGGAATGTTAGCCAACTACAGAACCTCTCTACATCTTTGTTATTATCAACTGTATTATTTCGACAGTAGTAGTATGAGGAAATGATCATCACAGTCGCTAGCGAACTTTGGACGTACGTTTCATGGTGGTTGGTACTCATCAGCAAGATGTGCCTATAATATTGAAGAGAGTAGTTCTCCCTGTGAGATTCGAACCTGAATTATTCAGCTTCCTAGACTAAGAAGTCAGCATTGAGCTATTCTGAGTGGAATGTTTTCCAGTCGAACACTACACTATTTGGTCGCCGAGGATTGATCAGTGTCATATTTGTTGAGTCCTTCCGTGATGATTGGATTATGTTGATCAGGTTATAATCTAACTAATAGTTTGACTTTAGGTGTTTATAGTTACCTATCTATGCATATATATATATATATATATATATATATATATATATATATATATATATATATATATATATATATATATATATATATATATATATATATATGTATACGACAGTTCATGCTTTACAGAAATACGATTACTATAGAGTTTAGAATCAAGAAAATTAAAGTTACCATTTCACAATATTCTTTGCAGACTAAACTGTTTGACAAATCTGATTTTCATACTAATCACCAATTCATATATTAGATTCTAGTATGAGTTAGAAATAAGCGCCCATTTTTGTCTTCACCTCTTTGATCTACCAACAAGTTTGTATTTAAATTCCAGCTAACTTGTATAGGGTATGATAAACAATAACTATTTAGAACATTTAAAATCCATATTCAAAGCTAAGAAGGTTCAGTTATTGGAACATTGAACTATTGCCTTATTTACCTATTAATACTTAGTAATTAGTTAACGGAAAATCTATTAGCTTACTGTCTATTTAGAACGTGTTTTTTCAGAACAATAATTATGAAACAGTAAAAAATCATTCATGATTGTGTGCAGTTCTGTTTATTTTGCGAATTTCAATTATTTATTTATCAGTATTGGGTTGTGGAGATTGTTGAGTTTTTTATTGAGATCATGAATGGATCAATGTTAGATCACCATTAAAAACATGGAAACACTGGATGACTGTTTCGTCCTAGCATGGGACTCCTCAACAGTGCGCATCCACGATCCTTTCTCGTGAGATTCGAACCCAAGATATATCATTCTCGCAAGCGAGTGCTTAACCACTAGACCACTGAGCCGACCGACATTCAACGGTGTTGATGTCTAACTCCAACCAATTCACGAAATTAAGTGACACATCCATGATTGTCATCCGTGAGTTACTATCTCACAACAGACCCGGTTCAACTCCACTGATCACTTCTTGTCACTAGAACTTCAGGATATACCTTTTAAAGCCAGTTGCTATTAAGCAGAAAGGGTTTTATGGATAGGATAAAATGGCCGTCTAGTGCTTTCAGGGTTGTTTTTTATGATGGTCTAGCTTCAAATGACTCATGAATCTCAACTATTAAAAATTACTATAATATCCATAAAATCCCTTCTGATATTGAAGTTTAATTGTATTAAAAGGTGTATAATTTGAACAATGAATCTATCAGTTTTTATCAAATGATAACCTTGATTAAATTAAAATGTCATACTTGGGAATGTTTATTATTGTGAATTGACATTTATGGCAGACAATTGATGTTTTCATCTTTTCATATAAATTTTGTATTCAGTCTATTAAATAGGACAGATATGTATATTGTATATATGAATCACTTAATTATAAATATATGAAAAGAAAGAACATTTTGAATAAATATTTCAGAGACAATGTGACTAACTTGACATTTTATTCTGGCGCCTATAATAATGGACAGGTAACTAGTTTGTTTATTTTAACCACCTTGTTTATTTTTATAATGATTTGTAAAGTTGGCAGTTATAGATAGATAGTAAGGTGTGGGGAAGGTTGTTGGTTAAGTGTTTCTTTTTTTTTTTAAAAAAAAGAAAAGTGAAATTTCAATTGAGAAATAACTAGTTATGATGTAATTTGGTTGATACTTTAAGTATGAAATTTAATGACACTACTCAGTCATTTAAGCTGAAGTGGGTAGAGTTGTGTTTGAATTCATAACAGAATGGTTGAAAGCTGAATATCTTAAACATTGAACTATTACTTCATGGTAATGTATTATCACTGGTTGTTAAATGATCTTTATTTTAGTTACTTAGTTATTCATTAAAAATCATACTTTTTGGTTAAGTGTCGCCTTCTATATAGATAGTAATCGTATTAATCATGATAATAATGGTTGCTTAGTATATATTCACATAATTAATTTATTAGCTAAAGCCTCTGTCTTTCGAAATATGTTCGGAATCAAGAATGTTAATATCGTAAGTAAATTATCATTTCGGTCACCTTGACCAATCAAGTAAACCGTGATTACGGATTATATTGATTACGGACTCAAATTTTTATGAAGTAACGTTAGAAACTAGGGTGATATTTAATTTATACCTTTTAATCAACAGGCAGACAATAACATTTGAACTTCATTAGAATTTAAAAGAGATTGATCTTTACTTTGATTCAATATTTTATAGGTATAAATATTCGTTAGACATTAACATCGTTAAATGCCGGTCGGCTCAGTAGTCTAGTGGTTAAGCACTCGCGCGCAAGAATGATAGGTCTTGGGTTCGAAACTTTTGGGGGGCGGGATCGTGGATGAGCACTGTTGAGGAGTTCCACAATTGGACGAAACAGCCGTCTGATTCTTCCAGGTTTTTCATGGTTATCTACCTTCAATTGACTCATGAATTCAACTAGTAAATTATATGAATCATAATTGATCGTTCGAATAGTGGATATTCTATCTGAAAAATGATTACTTACCGTCCATATTAATAACCTTAACTTTTCAGAATAGATTCGTTTTTTAAATCAATTTATCTTCATAAAATCAAATTCTCAACATTTAATTTATGATAGATGAATCTAGAAAAGTATATTGCTTATAAGTGACATTGTATTCACTCATTCATTAACAAACTAATAACTATCATAGACAGTTTTAAAAGTAGTAGTTGATTTAACGTGTATAATAAAAAATGTAGGCACTTATAATATTGATTTTAATAGTTGAATTCATGAGTTAATTGATGTTAGACCACCATGGAAAACCTGTAAGTACTGGATGGCCGTATCATCTTAGTATGGGACTCCTCAACAGTGCATATCCACGATCCCGTCTCACAAGATTCGATCCCAGGACCTCTCATTCTTGCACTTGAGCGGTTAACCACTAGATCACTGAGCCGACCGGCATACAGCGGTGTTACTGTCTAACTTCAACCAATCCATGAAGTTGCCCCACTGTCTACCATTATTATCAGTGAGTTACTATCTCACAACAGATTCAGTTGAACTCCACTGGTCACTACTTCTCAATAGAACTCCAGGAAATACCTCTTAGAGACCATCACTAATAAGTATCTTGATTAAAAATTTATCAGAGGAAAGCCTATACATAATTATATGCAATAATCTTTATTCAATAAGAAAGTTTTCATAGTAGCTGTTTATTTAAAGGGTGAAATAGAATAATTATCACTAATATGAATATTGGCTATTCTCCTTGACCTTGAAATTAATTATTATTACATTGTGTTTTTATATAGAAATAATTTAATTATAGCCCTTAGACAATATGAAAACTTTGAAGGAAATTATATATACATATACGTATAGTAACTGGTCATTAGGAAATTGTGTCACGAATATAAAGAATAAGAGAATGGAAGTGAACATGGATTTATTTACACGTTTGTCATTATTCACTAGACTAACAAACAAATGTTTTTATTATTATTTTAGAATTTGGAGAGTATATATGGAATTTCACTTTTTAGGAAAATATGTTAATTGACTTATCCTTAGTAATCTTGATCAATATGATTTGATTTGAACCAAATTTATGTAAACAAACAATCAATAAATTATTGATCAATTGGTTCATCTAATAAATAATCAGAAGTAATCGATTGATGTTGATCTATGAATAATAATGTGGATTGGTTGAAGTTAGACATTAACACCGTTGGATGCCGGCTCATTGGTCTAATGGTTAAGTGCTCGCGCGCGAAACCAGTAGGTCCTGGGTTCGAGCCCCGCGAGGTGCGGGGTCGTGGATACTCACTGCTGGGGAGTCCCATACTAGGACGAAACAGCCGTCCAGTGGTTAAAGGTTTCCGATGGTGGTCTAGTTTCAACTGACTCATGATTTCAATCTGTGAGAATAATAATGTGTTTTATTATCATGACAACGAATTGTACTATAATCAATTACTGGTAATGAATGATTTCAAAAATATACATACTTTTGTTCGTTGTGTTGTTTGAAGTGTGAAACTTCGAGGCTCCCAAATGCCTAAGTACAACCGAGGGTGGGTAGAGTCAGCTCTCCCTCTCGAAATGCTCTCAAGTGGCCATGCGCAAATAATCGCTGCCAAGGGAATCCTGCTCATTGCCTTCTCGAGGTGTAGGGGCTGTTTGTTACGAAATTGAGAGGACAAAAAGCGAATGTTCGACACTTTAAGCGGGTCGGTGGACACGGATAGTCCCCTTAGAGCAATTAGAAAACCTTGATTCCAAACCAATAGTGCACATGGGATCCAGGATCCTGAAGGAAAAAATGATGTATTAATCTATTGTCGGTCACGGGCTACCATGGGACCACATCTCTATACGTTGCTTCACTGCCTTATGGATCAGACCTTTAGGTCGGAGGCTCCGGGTGTACCCCTCTAAGAAAACCACCTGCTTCAGTTTTGACACCTGAACAGTATCACAGCCCTGACACAAATCGAGTGATTTATGTGGCGCATATCTGTTTGGTGCTTCCTTGTACCAATGTTAATATGTTCAAATGAATCAATAAATCGTTGTGTTATTTGAAGTGTTAAACTTCACATTTTAAAAAAAGTTTAGTTTTCTTGAAAGCTAACATAAGAAAACCGTTTATATGGCTATTCGAAACCAGAAAGAAGTAAATATCTGCCTCATTTTAATCTATAATATATTAGAAGTGAGCACATACAACTACACACCACTGTATCTATCCCATCTGAAACATCCAAGTCTCTAAAGTTAATCATTAATAATATTACCCCTTAGAGACTTGAGCATCTTTTAAAATAAAATAAAAAACTCATCCATAAATCTTATTTATTTTCT
The DNA here is from genome assembly GCA_944470205.2 of Schistosoma margrebowiei. Classification (NCBI taxonomy): domain Eukaryota; kingdom Metazoa; phylum Platyhelminthes; class Trematoda; order Strigeidida; family Schistosomatidae; genus Schistosoma; species Schistosoma margrebowiei. The sequence continues at coordinate 1,560,701 of OX104024.1, forward strand.
TATGTTATATGATAAAAAATATAACAATTTCAACTTTCTTCACTTAAGTCAATATGTTTCCTTATCTATTTGACCTTATTTATCATTAATAGTTTCTTCATAAATAACTCCTATCAACAATGTTAAAATGATTTAATGAAAATTTCATAGAATTTAAAATTGACATTAACCATTAAATAAAATTGAATGAATATTCATCTTTTATTTATTTTTCAACCTCCCACCACCACCCCTTATCCTTTTCTAAAATTTTTTTTTCTTCATGTTTTCAAAGAACAAAAGAAACACAGCTCACTTTCAATTTCCCCCGAGCTCTTTTTTTTGCTGTTTTTATAATAAAAAATATTTAAAAAAATAAATCTAATTTTGATGAGTGGCGGTAACTTTGATACAGACACGTATACATACTCAATAATATTAAGCGGAAAATATGAATAGTTTTCATTTTCCAAAATGGTAATTTTTTTTCTCGTTTTAAAGAATAGACATGGATGAAATTTTTATAAAAAAAAACATCCACACACACATGCACACACAAACGCTTATTTTCCCCTTAAAAAGTAATAATCATAACATTGTGTTTATTATGATTATTAAAATAAGGTCGAAAATTGTTATTTTTTTAATTCAGTGAAATTTACGACTATTGATATTTCTTTTCCTCGATGGTGGTAGTGATGGCAGTGAGGGGGGGAGGGAAGGGAAGGGAAGAGGCTAATAAAAATTTTATTGATGAATATATACAATAATGGTAAGTGATAAATTATTATTAGATATTAAGTATATCTCGTCAATACTTTTATTTTTCTATATTTTATACATTGAACTGTTCAATGACAATTTGTTTTAATAAATATGATAATGGCTTTGGTATAATGTAGAATTCTCAGCATAAAGTATTTCAACAAGTTCCTCGTTTCTTATTTCTTGATAGACCCTTGTGCTAAATATTGAATGATCGCTAGTTAGATGTTGGCAGTTTAGGAATCGACATTTGAATAATGTACATTCTTTTCAATGTATATTGCTAGCAACCAGGATGTCTTTGATTAGATCTTTCTGTAAATTGTACAGCGAAATGTAGTAAACTTTTCACAAACTCTCCTGAATACATTTTGTGACTAATGGGTATAATGAGGTGTTAAAACAAACAAGAAAACAGATAACTTGTTGAAATATCCAGATGGTAGGAACAGGTAGCGCAAATATTCAAACAGGCCGCCTAGAAAAAGTTTATATTATAAACTAATCAAATGATGAATGTATGAAAATACAAAAGTTTTTTTTTGAGAAAATTTTCAAAGTAAAATAGAGATATTGATGTAAGAATAGCAGAATGTCAATTGATGAGTTAGAAAATGTTACTGTTAAATTAGAATGATTCATGAAAAGATTGTAATAAATGAAACAATTCAAGACTTATGACACATTAGAATGTATCATCATCTTATTTATTTATTTCAACACATAGATAATGGTACAAAGAGGCACCAAATACATATGCGCCACACAAAACTCATTCGATATGTGTGTGAGGGCTGTGATACTGCCCGGGTGCCCAAACCGAAGCAGGTGGTTTTCTTAGGGGGCCACACCCCGAGCCTTCGACCTGAAGGTCTGATCCACAAGGCAGTGGAGCATCGTAAGGAGATGCAGTCCCATGGAAGCCGGTGACCAATAATTGCTTCATTCGCCATTTGTTCCCTCAGGATACTGGAGCCCATGTGCACCATTGGTTTGGAATCCGGTTAAAGCGCCGGACATTCGCTTTTCGTCCTCTCATTTCCGTAAACAACACCCCGCCACGAGAAGGCAGTGAGTAAGACTTCCCTGGCAGAGGCTATATACGCGTGGCCGTGTGAGAGCATTTCGAGAGGGAGAGCGGACTCTCCCCACTCTCGGCCGTACCAGGGCATTTGGGGGCGATCATCATCAAGTTTATAAAGACACTGAACCGGTTAAAAACAGTAGAATATAAACCAATGCTATAAAGAGTTATATAGGATTCGAAAGAGCTCTACTTATAAGGCTAGTATAATCTGCTCCACATAAGCAAACAAACAAAGAAATGTACACTGATTTGACTGGAAGCGGAAGCACATATTTATGAAAGTGCCTTAAGAACAGAGAACAAATTTCAGCAATGAATGGAGAATTGTGGAGATAGTAGTAATTTAATAGTAGAATTCATTAATCGATTTAAGTTAGATCGCCATGGGAAACCTGAAAGCACCGTACGGCCGCTTCGTCCTAGTACGGGACTTTTCAGTAGTGTGCATCCACGATCCAACAGCAAACAGGATCGAACCCAGGACTGGTCCCGCGCGGAGTTCGACCGTGCCTCTTGTGAGGCAGTTACTCACTGAAGGCAATGGTGGAAGGTCGCACAACATCGTGACTTGTTTGCAGTTAGACATTAACACTATTGGATGCCGGCTTAGTGTTCTAGAAGTTAAGCGTTCGAGTGCGAGATCGAAGGTCCTGGGTTCGAGTCCCTTTGGTGCGGGATCATGGATGTACACTGCTGAGGGGTCCCTTACTAGGACGAAAAGGTCATTCGGGGCTCCCGGGTATTTCATGGTTCAGTTCTTTCAAGTTTTCCATGTTGTTCTAGCTTCATTTGACTCATGATCTCAACCATTGAAATTATATTTTCATTCAAAACGGTAATAATTACTAATTTTATCGTCAATATTATCATTTACAGACTGTATGCTGGGTGCATTATCAATATGAGATTGTGTATTCCTGAAACTGTTATTAATATCAAATATTGTTTATCAATTCAATAAATAAATCTTTTAATTATATAAATAGAAAATAACTAACCGAGAATGAAAAAAGTGCAAATAGTGTAATACACAGGTGCATGCATACAAAAATAGAAAACATTATAAAGTTGGTCATTCAGAGAAAACGATAATAATAAATGAGCAATATTAATAATAAAATAAACAAATCATTATATATTATCAGAATCTCTTGGCAGTAACAAAAGTTGATTTTTTTTATTGTGATCATGAATCGATTGATGTTAGACGACTAATGAAAAACTGAAAGTACTGGATGACCGTTTCGTCCTATTGTGGGACTCCTCAGCAGTCCACATCCACGATTCAAACCCAGGGCCTTCAGTCTCACGTGCGACCGCTTAACCTACTGAATCATTAAGCCGGCATCCAATGGTGTTAATGTCTAACCTCAACCAATCCACGAAATTGCGCGACCCTCTTCCATTGTACTGAGGTAGACACCTGTTCCTACTTAAGATCTCTATTAGTTTTTGTATGATAACTATTTATAATGATAGTTGAATTTATGCTTAACTGAAATCATTGAAAATCGTAAAGTTAATTGACTGTAGAATACTTATTTACTTACTTACATCCCTTAAGCCTTATAGAGGAGTATAAGCCACTTTCTAGCACTCTCCATCTAACTCTGTCCTAGGCAATCCTTCCCAGTTGCTACTCATCGTTTTCATATCTGCTTCCATTTCCCGATATAGTGTGTTCTTCAGTCTTCCTCTCTTCCACTTCCCTATAGGATTCCATGTTAGGGCGTCGTAGTGTAATGTATGTTCTATCCACTGCCAACGTCTTTTCCTAATTTGCTCTTCAGCTCGAAGCTGGTTTTCCCTCTTCCACAGTAGGCGTTGCTGATAGTATCCGACCAACGGATATTAAGTATCTTGCGTAAATAACTGTTTATAAATACTTTTACCTTCTTGATGATGGTTGTGGTAGATGAATAGCGGCTAACCATGGAATTCAGAACTCACGTTTCGTTCTGTTTGGGACTCTTTAGCCGGATATGTTTATATCTCAGAGTTGATGTTCACTTTGGGACTCGATACCAATAAGAGACTGATCAATTGTTATCCTAAACATCAATTGGAAGATTCAAACAAACAATATAAAATGAATTTACACGGTCTATTTTCTTTATTCTTCGTATATTTATCAATTTTAAGGTTCTTACAAAATAAATATTTACATTTCTTCTTACCTAACTATTAATAAAATATAAGTTATCCCTTCTAGTGTTTTGAACTTTACACAAAAATCCAATAGCTATTGTTTTAAATTAATTGATTCCTTAGTAAAAATTTCTACTTCAAGTGTATTCAAACTATTGAAGTAACTGATATAACCAGAAGGGGTTTTGTGGAGATTTTAGGAATTTTAGTAGTTCAAATCAGTTGAAGTTAGACCACCATAGAAAAGTTGGAAGTACTGGACGGCCGTTTCGTCCTACTGTGAGACTCCTCATCAGTGCGCGATTTCGGTAGAGCGATTTCGTGGGTTGGTTTAAGTTATACATTAACACCATGTAATGCCAGTCGGCTCATTGGTCTATTGGTTGAGCGCTTGCGTGCGAGACTGATAGGTCCTGGGTTCGAGTCGGGATCGTGGATGCGCACTGCTGAGGAGTCCCATACTAGAATGGATCGGCCGTCCAGAACTTCCAAATTTTCCATGATTGTCTAGATTCAAGTGACTCATGATTTCAAATATTGAAACTGATATAACCATTAACTCTAAGATTAAACTTATAACATTAAAAGTGAATACATAAAAAAATGTACTTGACAAATATATCGTTGATTATTTGAGTAGCTTAACATGAACTATTATATGTGATGAGATTATAATTTATGGACGACAGTTAAGAGATGGTTAATCAACCTTGAGAGTGAACATCTACCGATTAGAACTAAATACGAATTGTAAAATAATTAGAATTCTCATTTACAATCATAGAGTTAGGGTTAAAATTTACATTTAGAATTTTCATCACGAAATGACATCAGCTATAATATTAAAATGTATAGATGAATTTCGCGCCAAATTTTGTGTAACTCGTTATCTCATATCTAATTGGTTAGCCCAGAAATTATAAGCTTGCTACATATGTTGCTTCGTTTTGATCACTTTCAATATTCTGTTCTTTGTTGTTCTTGTTTTTGTTGTTGTTCATTTTTTTATTTATTTTGCGGGTGTTTAAACAAATTACACTAATATGATTGTAATTGAATTTTGTCTAAACTGTCAAAATGGTCGTCGTCATTTTAATCTAGTTTATAACTTTACGACATCTAATTTTAAATTATTACTCTGATAAATTACATTTCACAAAAAAAAATGATAACGGAAAAGAAGAAGAAGAAGAAGGAGGAGGAGGAGGAGGAGGAGAATAGGAGAATGAATGGAGTAAGAATGACAATGAATGCAATAGACTTTATTATTAATCTTTCAAAATTTGATAAAATCATTTTATAGTTATATTTTTTTAATTTTTCAGATGAAAAATATGTCAAAAAGCTTTTTAATTGATATTTAATTGTGTATCTATAAAAGTGAATAGTTATTTTTTTGATTGAGATCATGAACCGATTGGAGTTAGATCACCATTGAAAACCTTGAAGTACTGGATGACCGTTTCGTCCTATTGTGGGACTCCTCAGCAGTGCGCATCCACGATCCTGCTCGCGTCCCACAATAGGACGAAACAGCCGTCCAGTGCTTCCAGGTTCCCAAAGTTGGTCTAACATCAATCGGTTCATGATCTCAATCAAAAACCTAATAATCTCGACAACACCTATACTAGTAATTAACATGTGTTCACTAATGACTAGCTTCGTGAGGAGCCGTGACCACTGGAGCTAATCCATGTCGGGCAGAGACAGGTATCTACCTCAGTACAATGGAAGATGGTCGCGCGATTTCGTGGATTAATTGATGTTAGACACTATCACCATTGGATGCCGGCTCAGTGGTCCAGTAGGTTAAGCGTTCGCGTACGAAACCGAAGGCCCTGGGTTCGAATCCCGTGTGCGGGATCGTGGATGTGCACCGCTGAGGAATCTCACAAGGTTTTCAATGGTGATCTAACACCAATCTGTTCATGATCTCAATCAAAAACCTAGTAATCACAACAACCCCTATACCAGTTATTTTTTTGGAATTATATGTGTGTGTTTACGTTATCCCCCTCCTAAATGCCGTGATACGGTCGAGGGTGGAGAGAGTTCACTCTTCCTTTACAAATTCTCTCATATTGCCACGCGTATACAGCCATTGTCAGTGAAGTTCTGATCACTGCTTTCTTGTGGCGGCGATGGGGTTGTTTACGAAATTCCGAGAACAAAAAGAAAATGTCTGACGCTTTAACTCACCTAGAGGAGTTGAAAATTCGTGATTTCAAACCAATGGCACACATTGGCTCCGGGATCCTGAGGGAACAAATGGTGTATGAACCAATTATGGGTCAACAGTTGCCATGGGACTTCATATCCTTACGTTGCTACGCTACCTTGCAAATCAGACATATAGGTCAAAGGCTATAGGTGTGTCCTCTTAAGAAAACCACCTGATTCGGTCTTGGCACCCGGGCAGTATCACAGCCCACGCACACAAATCACATGACTTGTGTGGCGCATATGTATTCTGTGCCCCTTTGTACTAACATTTAATTGTTCAAATAAATAAATATCATTTTCGTTAGTCTAACGTTTCGGTTTGTTTAGCGTGCTTGTATTCACATTGTTTCTTACTTGAAAGTCTTAAGTTCGATCATCGGTAGGGTCAGGATGTCCGGTACTGAGAAGTTTCATACTAGGGCGGAACACCTTTGTGGTATTTCATCATTTCCAACAGTTGTCTAACCAATGCCAATCCATGATATAAACTACGAAATTTAACAAAATTCTATAAAGAAGAGATAATTATCGTTAAACTCTTTTGATTAACCAACTTGTTATGTAATGTGACTGCTATTGTGTTATCACTCACTTTAATTGTTATTATTAGTAGAAGTAGTAATGTAAGACAAGCAATTTCACAATTATTTTCATACATTTGTCTCTTTTATCATTATTTATCAGGTGCTATGGTAACAACGTTTTTTTTAAAAAATAGGGAAGTTTACTAGGCATTGACTGGATAATTACTAGTGTTTCTACTATATTTATTATGTTTCTAGAAGTTTCTAGCACACCAAGGTCATACAAAACTTATAAATACACATGATTTTCTGGGCATAAATAACCCGTAGATCGAAGCTCTAATTCACATGTTATATCTTTGTTCTACTGTTCAGTTTAGAATGTAGAAAGAGTTTGAGTTTATAAGAAATGGCTAATAAGTCAATTAAGAGTGTTCAAATGGCATATACATCATGTAATTGTTTGAATACCTCAATAAGTTGGAAAATGTTATCAAACTAAGTTGAAGTAGCTCAAATTGTTAACCAGAAAAAGCACTTTTTAACCTGAATAGTCAATTCATCAAGATAGTTATTAGATCTATCCCATTGTGTTTCAATCTTAGTTTTCATGATTTAGCAAACGTTTTGTTCACGTTTCATTTTTCTTGATATATGGAAAGTAACTTATTTATCAAGCTCATCCATATCTATTCGGCTTAGATTTATAATGTTTATGTGAAGAGAAGTAATAATAACTGAATCCCAAGTTTGAGGTAAGTGGAGTAAGGTCCAAACAATCATTTTGTTGTTTGAAAGCCGTTTGATTAACTACCAACTCATTGTTATATTTTGATAATGAGAGTAACAATGTTGATCATTCTTACTCAACATACACTCTGCAAAATCAAATTCTATGAATTCGTTTTTATTTACCTGGAATAATCATTTCAACATATATAACTTACAATCCAACCGCAATGAATTGCCGTTCGTTTATCGGTATGGAAAAGTTTCCAAAAGAATGTTGCTGAACAGAATGAACGACGCAGTAGACGCCCAATTCCGAGATCAACATGTTGGATTCCGTAAGGATAGATCATGCATAGACCAAATCGCAATATTACGAATCATTGTTGAAAATTCCATTGAATGAAATTCGTCACTATACATCAACTTCTTTGACTGTGAGAAAGTATTTAACAGTGTGGATAGAAAAACCTTATGGAACCTTCTTCAACACTAAGGGGTACCTGAGAAAATTGTCAACATCATATGGGATTCATATGACGGACTATACTTCAAAATCGTGTATAGAGGACAGCTGACCGTAGAAACCTCTGCATCAGTAGGTTTCAACATATACAAGGGAAATTGCAAGATCCTCAAATGCAACCCAAAGAACACCAACCCAATCACACTTGACGGAGAATCTCCGGAAGAGGTGGAAACTTTCACGTAGCATCATCGATGTACAAGGAGTATCTGATGTAAATGCACGGATTGACAAAGCAAGGGAAACATTCTTACAGTTGAAGAATATATGGAACTCAAAACAACTGTCAACTAACATCAAAGTCACAATCTTCAATACCAACGTCAAGACAGTTCTACTGTATGGAGCTGGAACTTAGAGAACTACTACGACGATCATCAAGAAGATATAAGCATTTATGAACAATTGTCCACGCAACATACTCGATTTCCATTGGTCGGATACCATCGGCAACAGCGTACTGTAGGATAGAACAAATCTGCTTCTAGATGAAGAGGAAATTAGGAAAAAATGTTGGAAGTGGATAGGATGTACATTGCGGAAATCACCAAACTGCATCACGAAGCAAACACTAGCTCAGAATCCTGAAGGGAAAAGAAAAAGTGGAAGACTCAGGAACACATAGTGTTAGGAAATGGAGTTAGACAAAACAAGAATCAATAGCGATTGGAACCAACTAGAAAGAGACTATGCAGGATAGAATTGGATGTAGAAGGCTGATTGATAGCCTATGCTTCTTCATAAGAGGAAACAGTCAAAAGTAGATGGGTAACCTGTCACAAAAGCGCTAGCTTTTTCTAATCTTCCATCAACATTCGTTAGTATGTCATAAAATACATTAGTAGTAGATATCATACAGTCTAAAAAAAGACAATTTCCTTTGTGTTTCATCTTTCATTCAGGCACTTAAGTCTAATTCACAAAAGAATAGACTCATTTTGATTCATCAGGATCATTGTCCTAATTCTTATGAATAAATCTATACTGTCATGTTATTAGAAATAGTGTTATACGAACATATACACAACCATGTATATAATTTGTTTAATAATCTATATATCTATAATATGTGACCATTCATTTGTTGAAACTTTTTATTCATTTTCACTTCATCTAATTTATTCAGTACTGTACAAAATCTATGTCACCGTCTATATATAAACACTTTTATTCTCCTCCACACACTCTCTCTCTCCCTCCCCCATTTATATTTTCATTTTTATTCCATGTTCTAATACAAGATAAAATTGGGTATATTGGCCGAAGTCTGATAAACTATAAGCTGTTCTAAGATAATTTATTCCATTCAGAATATTCAGCATGTAGATAACATTGTAAAATATTTATAAACAGTATGAACTATGTACTTCTGTATGTGTGCATGTATGTATGTATGTATGTAAGTGTGAATGCGTATTAATGTGTTTGTTGTCATAGTATCCTAAGAAAAAATATCTGTGTACGTTTAACTGTCATTAAAGCGGAAAATTTTCGCCCTCACTATGTAAACTTTACCTATTATAGGTCATATATACCATAGATAGAGTGTGTAGCGAGGTAGAATGAAGAAAATAGAAAAAGTACATGAGATTGGAAATTATTGAACATAAAGAAATACTGAGTGGGAATTAATATTGGACTATTAAGGGATATGTAAGTTTAGTGTAACCAGGCACTGGATTCGTCAATAATTAAGTTTAGAAATAGATTCTCCAAGTTCTAACGAGATATAATGATAAATTGAATTGAATCATTTCTGAAATGGTATAATCATCACTAATAATGTTGGAATGACTGGATTTCAAAATATAAATTATTGAATTCCGAGTTAGTTGTTTTGAATGTACATTACTTGTAGAGTGAGCTGAAGATTTTAGGTAATTGGACGTAGTCGATAGGTAACCCTGGTTTCGAGATGACTGACACTTTCTAATAAAGCGTATTTGCAATCTAGAGGGGACTAGTACTTTCAGTGTGGGGTTCGAACCCACATCACCCAGCTCCCATACATTACCGATTTAACTTGATAACTTCAGTTTTGCAAACTCTCATATTACACCCAATTTCCACTAACTATCTGGGTTAACTAACGATGTATATAATTATAGTAATTATTCATATAATCCATAGTCTGATCCGAAAATCAAACAGTAACATAAAACTTGATTACAAGATCATTTAACCATGCTTTTTTGTACGTTGAAAGTATTCAGAATAAAAATAGTCGTATTTGAATCAGTTGTTTGAATTTTCCCATTGACGTTTAGGATTGTAAAAGATAAATCAATTTCGGTATACATACATCCTGTGTGCATTGCTTTGATATTACCGTTAAGTTGCAAAAAAACTGATCAATTGCAGTCCTAAACATCAATGGAAAGATTCAAACAACCAATAAAAATGAATTAAACTTCACCCCATTGCACAAACCAGTGACTATCTGATGTTAGTAGTTAAATGGATGAAGAAATGGGCTGGAGTCTCGAAATGAACATCAACTACGGGATGCCGGTACTTCCATCTGATGAGTCTCAAATGAGATAAGACATATATCATGGATTCCAGTGCTAACTACCATCCCTCTCTGCTTATAATATAGTGTTATGTTCTACATAAGTTGTTAAATATTCTTGTCATTATTACTACCAAGGTAAATGGAATTAGTTAGAAATTACAAAGTGTTAACTTTCATAATATTCTGTTAATTTTCTATCATTATATATCTTTGATTGAATTTTATGAATGAACCTACGGCTTCCTGATGAATATATGTAACCCACCTGATCAATAAAGTTTCGCACTTTGTAGAATGATTTGGAATTAGGATCTAATTATCAGTTACATACTTACACAATATAGATTGGCGAGATTTATTATGATTCCAAGTTTAGTAATTACATAATACTTCTTGAAGTCCACTTTATTATTATTATTATTATTATTATTATTATTATTAATATAGTTCAGCTTAGTTGTATACTAGATATTGAATATGCTAGTGAAAATTGTCCTATAACTTATGAAATTTGTCAAATTAAGACAATATCAACTGCACATCTGTTACTTACATGATTCTTCTTTTACGGAGGATTCCAGTAGGTTCTTACATTAAGTGATATCTTAACGTTATAGTTATAAGTGTCAAAATGAACATAATCCTTGATCTCTGTATATTGCCATGGTTTGATTTTTTTATTTGATAGTTGATGGTTAAGCGCTCTCACGCGAGACTGATAGGTCCTGAATTCGAATCTCGCGGGAGGAGGGCAGGAACGTGGATACGCACTGCTGAAGAGTTTCATACCAGGACGAAACTGCCATCCAGTACTTCCAGATTTTCCATGGTGGTCTAGCTCCAAGTGACTCATGATTTCAATTATTGAAATTACTTAACTCTCCACAAAACCCCTTCTGACAACAAACTTATTTACATAATTAGAATTCCTTAACCGTTCGTCAAGAATGTATATATTAGGATGAAACAACTGTTCAATGCCTCTTAATTTTCATATAGTTAATCCAGCTAAGATCATTTAATGATTCGAACTAAGAAAATACCATAATCTCCTTTACCATTGATAATAACCAGAGAGGGATAATGATTAGAATTATAAAACAGAGAAATCTTAACTAACATTTTCAATTTCTGTTAAATGTTCCATGTATTTTACGAATCTAGCGATAGCTAATTATCTGTATGTTTACATTTTCTGAATGTTGGTCATTTGTAGTGAATGTAGGATAATGTTCTATTCTAGTTATACACTGATAAGATGATGATTGACATAGAATGGATGTGTTTTTCTTTTAATCTCAAGGTTCATTTGTACATAACTCTGTAATATGTACAAAATTATGTTTAACTTTTTTAATTGGCGGCTGGTTAAGTAGTTGTTGTTCACTCTTTCCCTCTGTGTGTGTGTGTGTGTGTGGCTATTCTATTTCTCTTTTATAACATGTAATTAGTATTATTTAAGGTCAACTAATTTTCTTGCTAACAATTAACCAATATCAGCGTTAATGAATGTCATGAATATAATATGATTAACATGATGATTGAATGTCAACACCAAATGACGGCATAATTAACTTGATTATCATAGTTGACATTAAAAAAAGATTTCTTCAACGTTTATATGTTTTAATTATACATGCAAATTTGTGTTAAACAAATCTAAGCTGATAATTATAATATCTGGGATGTTTGTTAAAGTGAGTGACCCTTAGGCAAAATTAATCCCATATTATCAGTATAGGGTTGTGGAGATTGTTGAGTTTGGGTTGATATCATGAACGGATCAATGTTAGACTAACATTGAAAGCTTGGAATCACTGGACGACCGTTTCGTTCTAGCATAGGACTTCTCAGCTGTGAACAGTAGTGTTCAATCGTGTCCGTTGTGAGATAGTAACTCACTGAAGGTAATGGTGTATATGTCGCTCGATTTCGTGGATTAGATGGAGTTAGACATTAACACCGTTGGATACCGGTCCAATGGTCTAGAGGTTAAGCGTTCGCGCACTAGACTGATAGATCCTAGGTTCGAATGTTGTGTGCCGGATCATGGATGCTCACTGCTGTGGAGTCAAAACGGCCATCCAGTGCTTCAAGGTTTTCCATTTTGGTCTAGCTTCAATTGATTCATGATCTCAATTATTAAAATTTACTAATTGACTTGTGAATACTGAATAGGATGCGAAACCGAAAAAACTCATCATTTTATTCATGAGACATCAAGTCGCAGTGATCATAATGATAAATATGTAAAAGTAGTCGATGACAAACCCTGGTGCTAGTTCTTTTTCTCACTTATCTTCAAACACAGAAACTATTAGATTAATGATTCCACTAATGAGACGGTTGACATTAGGTGAGTGAATCTAATTAGCAACAGACCACTAGGAAGATATATTGTTATCCTAAGAGAATCGACACAACCTGTTGAATCCGAATCCATATTACTCAATGTCATAGTTTCTTAGACTAGAATCCATATAACAACGTTATCGACGAAATTCGATCAGTACTAACGACTACACAAAATGATATTAATTAATACTACGTAATTTGTTAGTCTTAATTATGTATCTCTAAAACATAACTCTATAATAGTGAACTTAAGGATGGTAGTTTTCGTTATGAAGCTTCCAAAGTAACTATATCATGCTACCTACTTAAAATTAAGAACATTTTAACAAGGATACACACAGTTTCTCGAAGATATTGTTTATTTGTTCATTGAACATTTTAATAACTGAAATTTTCGTGACCAAAGATTTTAGTAACAGTACACACAATGTTACAACCACATAAATCCTTTCTGGATATTAGTGAAGTAAAGATAAGATTATTACTACAGACTGTTCAACTCATTTGAGTCGGTCTTGACCCCTAAGATTCGTTAATAGGAACAACAGGAACAATAGCGGGGCGGATTTGCATGCATATAGCATGGAATTCTCTTTGAACATAGCACACAACAATAGCATCATGCACTCTCCAATCGCCCTTGACAAATCAGTCAACCTGAAAGTTACGAGAACACCATCAGGGCATACGACAGGCTAGGTACTTGATTTTAGAAGAGTGAAAAAGCTATGCAATGTTTATATTATTTCTATCTGGTTGGGCAAGCCCAGAGATACATAGTGATGATGTCCAATTACTATTCATCTTGTCAACTATTATATTTTACATCAAGTAACTTGACAACATTGGACGGTCATTTCGTCCTAGTACGGGACATCCAATACTGTTATGTTTTCAGCAATGATCTAACTAACATCATTTCATGGATTAAAATCTCTGGGAAGTCTATAATCTCCATAAACCCCCCTATACTGTTAAGTATTAGTCTACAAAACTGTAAAATGTAAATTTTCTTTACAATATCAAATGCTTTGTTTATAAATCAGATTGAATTTGAAAATTCTCTCAATTATCCATCTTCATATTGATGCCGAAATCACTTTGTCATTAATTTATTCATTTCAACTTGTTTGAATAGGTAAAAATGGTCACTCTATGTACCTGGAAACAGTTAACCTCTAAGCAAGGTTCTTTCAAAAAAGCTGTCATTTTATTCTAATTTCACCACCTTAATTCAGTTTCTTCTTGTTTAACAGATGTTTCATGTTATTATTCAATTGTTTGTTTATGCAAATCAGGTCAGGTCACAAATTTCAATGTTGTCTTTACAACAGATATCATAGAAACATAGACTTATTCAACAATCTTCTTTCTTTTTTTTCTTTTTCTCATAACTCTATATTTTGTAAACGTCTTGGCTAATGACTTAATTTGTCTTTATCAATCATGAAATCAACTTAGTATTCATAACAATGTTTTCTTTATGTATCGAAGTTAAAATTACTTCAGAATTGAAATGTATCAATGACATCATGTACCCAACCCATATTGATGTTAATCAAATGATATGAATAAATTCACTTGATATTCTTTGGCTTGTATCTTCCCATTGAGGTTTAAGACTGCAAGTGATCAGTCATTACTTACAAAAAGCTTGTGAATTAAGGTAATATCGAGGCATACGCACAGGCATATGCACATATGCCAATAACAGACTGATCAATTGCAGTCTTAAACCTCAATGGGAAGATACAAGCCAAACAATGCCAAGTGAATTTAAATTCACCCCATTGCACAAGCAAGTGGTTATCAGGACTCAGTAGCTGAGTGGATCACGAGATGGCGTTTGAAGCGAATGGTAATGGGTCCGAGTCCCATAGTGAACATCAACTCTGAGATGCAGATACATCCAGCTGACAAGTTCCAGATAGGACGAAACACGCGTCCTGGATTCCACTGCTAGCCACTATCCATCATTGCTTACAAAAACATATGATTAAATGTTTTATATGAATCTGTTAAATAGCTATCAATTTTCAGCTTATCTATGTCACTGTTTTTTTTCTTGATCTTTAGTCGAATTCAAGAAAAGTAATCGAAATCAATGTTTTCTTAATAATACATAACTGAATGATGATACTGATTAGATGTAATATGACTAACAGTGGAATATAGGACGAGCGTTTCTTCTCATTTGGGACTTGTCAGTTGGATGTACCTACATCCCAGGGTTGTAGTTGTCATTAGTATTTATTTAGTTAATGTTTTTGTTACTGAATTGATCGGTCGGCGGTACTGAAGTCGATTGTGATTAAATTTGTCTTTATTTATTGTTTCACTTAATTAATCCATTGAAGTATTTAAGAGTAAACTGTTAGTTTCCTATTCATTAAAGATTTTATCCTATCGTTGTTGATACTCAAGACCGAATTCTGGTCAATTTTTGTTGATATTTTAAACGATAAGCAATGAATTCAAGTCTGATTGTGAAAATTGACATTGGAGTATCGAGACATTTAACTAGAAAGGTCAAAATAGTTAAATACTTTATTTGCAAAATGTAAATCACTTGTCTCCGAATTGATTATTCCTTCATTTCCACATCAATCATTCTCTAGTCTCGTTTTCTTCTCTTCGACCTTCTGCCACCAAGCATTTAACTTTCGACTGACGATAAATACTACTTATAAATGTCGACATCAGTAGCACAAATCATACTACCACCACATTATTATTAACATTATTATTATTATAACGATTAATTTTGATGCTGTCGTTATTGTCTCACTACTTTATGGTCTGATTGATTTAATTCATAAGGTGTGGTCACTGTTGTCTTCTAACTGGATGAATCTACTAAAATGTATCAGTTTTTTTAAAATAGTGTTCTGTTTTAATTGTTTTTTTCACAATGTTAACATGTGTTTTTTCAATTTACCGATAAGAAACTATTTTTATGTTTATTATGCTTAAACTGACTAATGTTTCAATAGTTAAGATCATGGGTCAACTGATGCTAAACCACCATGGGAAACCTGGAAGCACTGGACAGTTGTTTCATCCTATTGTGGGACTCCTTAGCATTGCGCATCCACGATCTCACCTCGGGAGATTCAAACTCAGGACTTATCAGTCTTGTGGATGCGCACTGTTGAGGAGTCCCACAATAAGACGAAACGGCCGTTCGATTTTTCCAGGTTTTCCATGATAGTCTAGCTTCAATTGACTCATGATCTCAACCACTGAAAGTACTATAATATCCACAACAATCCCTTTTGATATTGACTAATGTTTGTTATAGGCTAGAGTAGATGATTACATGTATGTTATTCTAGCTTGTGTATATGATAGATTTATTAATTACATCTGTGGGTTTCTTTAAGCATTCAATAGGCCCAAGATGAAAGATCGACAGGAAATCCTCCAGATAACTGACTATATCTTGAAACATTCTATAAAAGAACACTTAAGCTTGGAAATAAAAAAAATAAACACATTCAGTTTATTAGGACGTTTCTCGCAGATAATCATTTTAATAATATACAGAGGTAGCACAATTTGTTGATATTTTAATCACAGCTTTCATTCATCCATTTTGTATTTTGTAGTGAATGCAATTTTCTCCTTCCACTAAATAGTCTCTGATTTAATTCAAACCCTTAAGATACACACACTTTTCTAATCTATAACGAACATAGTAAATATATACTATACTTTTTACTGATGGAATTAATGGCTTTGATAGAAATGATTTGGCACACAAAGAATAACTTTCGTTGAATTAAACACTCATTTACTAAACTTCAAATATTTATCGTCGCTATGTTTAGCCTACATAGCTTATTCTGGCTTCCGAGCAAGCCAGTATATTCATTATTCTTAAATCACATTTTAACCTTGTCAATTATACGTTTATTAACCTGGATTGTTTTTGTTTAAGCGTATGCTTGTGCATATCTTATCCTACTCATTACATGTTCATAGCTTATTTTTATCTGGTTATAAATATTGATTAACACTTGATTAAATAAAGTTGGCTCACACATTTTCTCCACCGCGTGCCATTCCGTTTCTCTCTCTTCACTTCGTTTTCTTCGCTTCGTTTCTGTGATCGTTGATATAGATCAATGATTGTATGAAATATACATATTCGAGATGCATTCTTGTAGTTGAGTTATTTTATTCCGTTCTTAACCAACGCGAGTTAAGTCTGTGATAATATACGAGAACTGGAGACATGTATATTTTGATAACAAGTAGCAAACAATCTACATCGAGTCATATCACGGGCCACAAAAAATTAAAACAAAATCAACTTTTCACAAATCACGAAATTTGGAAGTAAACTGTCTTTTCAACCAGGGTGAGTCTGGTCAATTGTTATTACCGTAATTATATGCTTTTAGGTTGTAAATCAACTTGAAAATCCATATCTTGTCACAATTAGTTACTAAATACAACAACGGAATGAAGTTGTAGGTTTGTCCTTCACATATCGTTTCAGAACTATTACCATCTTAGACTATCACCATATTTTATGTTACAAACTGATCTACTCTTTTAACATGTTCATTCATTTCCAACATTTCCTAATAAATTTTCTAATATTTTCTTTTATTTTCCTTCAGCCTTTAATAATAGGTACCAATAATGGAATAGGATGCTGTTATACTACATCTAATCGTCGAATTCAAAATGGAAATATTCATTGTGAACTTGATGTGGAATCAGCTGATTCTGGACGTGGAGCTAGTGAAGATGATCCAAGTCAATTAGGTGGACAATTTATGCATTTTTATCCTACATGTCATGTATCTAATTTACAACATCCAACAACAATTAATCATATAAATAATTCATCATCTGTTAATATTAATGGAACAACAACATTATCATGTGTACAAAATATGAATGGACATGATAATTCAACAAATAATTCTTCTAGTATTGTTATATTACCCGGTGGGATAATCAATGAAAATTGTTCTAGTGTTGGCAATGAACAATCAAAATTAAATTGGAATACCAATGACGTTGTTCGTCGATTAAAATTATAAAACAAAAACAAAAACAACAACAACAACATCAGAAATTGAATATTGATTTTAAATTGTTTAGGTTCAAGTGAACTTTACTCAAACTTGTTTGTATGTATCATATTTATATTTCACTTGTTTCTATCTATTTACATGTTTGTTTCTCTATCTCTTTCACAGTATCTATCTATTATGTTCGTTTGTTTTTTGGTGATTCTTCTTGTCAGTCAATATGAAAATGTTTTATTTTCAACGTGGTTTTTCTTTTTACAGAGAGAGTTCTTTTGTCAAATGTAAAAAAAAAACTATACGTTTAATCCTCCATCAATTATCGCAAACTTCATCATTCCATCATTGCCGTCATAACAATTACTCTTTGTTCCTGTTCTCTTCAATTTGATCTTCTTAATCATCTGCCATCAGGGTATTCCACTTCTGGCTGATGTTATATATTAATTAGGTCGATGTAAGTAGCATACACCAAGTATTTACCATTAAGTCGAAAGAAATACTCCAAGTAATAATAATAATAGGGTTCGGTTTAGTTATGTAAATTATTCAGCTTTGAAACATACTGTTAAAGGTGTAACCATTTTCTGTCCACTTGATGTTAAAATGTTGTATGGTTATTTTTAAATAATGACACAAGTGATTATGTGAATCTTACCAATAAGTACTCAATTCCTGTTAGATAATTACAATAAGAAATATTTATTCATGAAGAATAAAATCTAAATTAATAAGTTATTCAGTCAGTCAGCTACAACGTAGAACCATGCACTTATGTGCATCGGTCCAGGTTGCCATACCGCATCAGCACAACAAGATGAACACCGGATTCATAACAGTGGTTAGGTAAAAGGTGGTAATATATAAGAGAAAGATTGCATATAGAGATATAGTACAAGAAGAAAGAATTGGTTAGTAGAAAGAAAGATATGAAGCGCTTTTAATCTCTTAGTTTAAGGGAAGAAACCGAGTGTATACACCTACGCCATTGTGATCGATTCTGAGCCATGTCACCAAGAGTCTCCAACCATTGGTTACGATAGTCACGCGGACCCCAACCAAGTAGTCTGCATCTACCAACATGGCTCAGACTAAAGGTTAGTGCCTTCAAGCACTGATGCCACGTTTTGGTTTGGCCGCCCCTAACTTTCTTCCAACCATCCCCAACACCGGATAGCATTGCACGTCGTGGTAATCGGTGTTCAGGCATACGTAACACGTGGCCCAACCATCTCAGTCGATGAAGATTCATAACCTCATCAACTGATTTACCATCCTTTCCTAATACCCTGACCGTTGTTGCTACCTTGACGTGGTGGTCGGGCTTGCCTATCGTGATGAAGCAACCGAGCTATACTGGCTGGAACAACCGTTCCTCAAGGTCCTACCATGTCAGACAGGTCGGTTGAAGAGCGGTAAGACTAAAAGCAACAAACCTAAGGTCCGAAGGCGAAGTCGTACTGCTGACTGTACAGAGGTGTGACAGCAGTAAGGTGTTTCCTTCAGACAACCAGCATGACAGCGATGCTGCCTTCCCACAAGGAGGGGTGGGGTTAGAAAAGGTCGACCCTAAAAATGCACACCTCACCTTACCTCACGGATTTCCGTCTCCGGCGGTAAGGCTCTTTGAAGAACGGAGCTAACACGTCAAAAACCTTCCACAAAAAGGCCGTGCGCGACCGGCCTCAAGCAGTTGTCCCTTGGGCACTGCGGTCACGCTCTCAGGTCGCTGAGACCGCCTCTAATCCAATTTCCTTTTCAGGTACCTCCAGAAAAACCCTTCCACGGTGTGGGCACCCGGGAAGTGATAACTGCCCTCATACCTCTAACAGCACCCAAGACCACTGTATTCATAATCAACCTTCCTCTCGATTAATAAGTTATTGATCGAGATCATGAACCTATTAATGTTAGACAATCATTGAGAACCTGGAAGCACTGGACGGCCGTTTCATTCTTGTATAGGACTCCACAGCAGTTCGCATCCACGATTCCGCATCAAGGGGACTCGAACCCACGACCTTCGAACTCATGTGTGAACACTTAAACTCTAGACCATTGAAACGGCATCCAATGGTCTCAGTGTCCACGCTCGCGCGGTCGTGGATGCACACCGCTGAGGAGTCTCATGATGGGATGAAACGGCCAGTTTCTCAGCGGTAGTCTAACATCGATCGGTTCATGATTTAAATTAATAACTTCATAATATCCACAATCTCATACTGATAAATTAATAAGATTATCTGAAGTTTCAGTGAGAAGAGGGGTTGTCATATTTCAAGAGATTTAGTATTTATCGTCCGTAAAGCCAGAAAGGTAATACCAACATAAAATTATCTTCACAATTATATGATCAGAGAGTCATTTTCAGTTGATGGAATCTGAAGAATGCTATTTGTATTAAGTTAATGAGCTTTTGCATAGATTTACTGTTACGAAGAGTATAAACTTAGGTTTACCGTTCATTAAAGTGCCATCTCAAGAATGTAGAAGTCTCCAAACAGAAAAAAGTGGGTAAGTTAGTCAACAGATTTTTTATTAATCACTTTTAAGAATTGGAAACCTGTTGAAATGATGAATAAGATTAATAGCTAAGGTGGATGGTTTTGATAAAATTTCGTTCTTTGAGCTGGATGATTTAATAGACTGAACCATTCTGACAATTTGTCGTTTGTCAATATCGATAAAAAGTAGTCACACAGGCTCGTGATGATTCCTTTCATGTGTAATACGTTCAACATATATATGGCGTTTATACTAAAATTGGCTGTTGACATTAGATATCAATCAGGGAGATTTTTTGTTTCAACCTACTACTGGTAATTTATTGTTTTAAATAATTCGATTGATCGCTGTGGTTATAGATCATCGATTCATTTAAGTGAATAAAACATGAACAATCCATTTTCACTGGATCTTCAAAATTATGCCATTTCAGCATGATTATTTTACAGTTTTTGTACACGATACAAATGGGTCGTAACAAAATATTGATAATCCATCCCTCTTAAACATTTCACAAACAGTGGTGAAATCGAATAAATTTTGTGGATGCTTGGAAAAATTCTGCTTCATAGTCCGATTGTTATTCAATTATGTTAGGTAGAAAATATCTAAATGAACTAAACTATTCAGACATACTCAGATATTAAATTATTTGTTTTAAAGCCTACTTGAATAATTCAGTTAGAGCAAATGATGCAAAGTTTTTTAGTACACGGTTGTGGAGATTTTTAAATTTCATTGAAAACACTAACTAGTCGAAGTGCCCATTTGTGACTGGATTCGAGAGAAAATTTCTGAAGTTCTAGTGAGAAGCCATGACCAGTGAGTCTTAACTATGCCGAATATGAGGAAGTTACTCATTGAGAACATTAGAAGATAGTTAGGCACTATCATGGATCCAATGAAGTTAGAATTGAAAACCTTAGGCTTCATGGTCAGTGAACGAGCTATTTTGAAGATCGTAGGTTCAACTCTTGCTTACACGATTGTCACTGCCTATTTTTAAAAGTCTTATACTAGGAGAAAACTGGCGTCCCGTACTTTGGTTGTTTCGTAATTTCATTGGGACTTAACATTTGTATTGGATAATATTAGTTTAATTAAATAAATGGAATAGTACGTTACCGTAAGTTACAGCATATTTAAGCATAATCTTAAGAACGTTAGATTGAAGATAATTAAATACATGCATTCGTAATTTCCCACAGGTTGCATACTTGACCTTAAAATTTAAGCTTACTGATGAGCTACATATGTAGTTTATCGCAATAATAAGTGCTTCTGTCAGTAGTTTTTTTTGCCTCAAATTTTAATGTTATGTAACACTGCCTAATGATAGTCACTCAATATTCTTTATAACATTTTAGCAGTGTGTATCGACGAACTGAAATGAGATTAAGCTAAAATTTAACATCCTTATTTACAAACTATAGATTTTCATTGTTAATTTCAGAATCTAGTCTTTCAAAGTATGGAATTCATTACTATCAAATTTCCCTCAAATGCCCTGGTACGGTCGAGGGTAGGGAGAGTCAGCTCTTCCTCTCCGAATACTCTCACATGGCCACGCGTATACATCCACTACCAGGGAAGTCATACTCACCGCCTATTCGTGGCATGGTGTTGTTTACGAAATTGAGAGAACGATAGGTGAGTGTTAGGCGCTTTAACCGGGTTGGCGGATAAGGACAGTCCACCTAGGGGAGTTAAAATTCTTGAATCTACTGTCGGTCACCGACTAACATGAAACTGCATCTCCTTACTTTGCTTCACTGCCATGTGGATTAGACCTTTAGATCAAAGGCTTGGTGAATAGTCCTCTAAGAAAACCACCTGTTTCGGTCTTGGCCCCCAAAGCAATATTCCAGCTTTCACACAAGTTGGATGAGTTGTATGACGCATATATATTTGATGCTTTTTTGTATCGATGTCTAGATGTTTAAACGTTGAGGCTAGGAATTAACACCGTTGGATGCCGAACGGCTCAGTGGTCTAGTTGATTAAGCGCTCGCGCTCGAGATTGACAGTTTCTGTATTCGAATCTCGCGGGGGGCGGGATCGTGGATGCGCACTGCTGAGGAGTCCTGTACCAGGACGAAACGGCCTTCCAGTGCTTCCAGGTTTTCCATGGTGGTCTAGCTTCAATTGATTCATAATTTCAACTATTGATATCAATAAGTTCTGTAAAGAAAAGGATAATTCCAAACCATTTCAAACTTAGTTTTTACATTCTAGAAATAGTTAGTTAGTTAATTAGTTATTCAAACAAGATGACTTACATTTTAATATAAACTAATTAAATGTCCT
>OX104024.1:1583838-1669015 GCA_944470205.2 Schistosoma margrebowiei
AGCCATTTTTATTATTGGTATCTTACACTTAGCATTATTAATTATTTACGTTTATTGTATACACTTTTGTCTATGTGTGTGTGTGCTTATTTGCATGTTATATTACCTACCTATATTTCATACATTGTTCTTAATTACACTTAATTACTAGATCTCTTCCCTGATCTGTTGTTTCCATTCACATTTAAAATATACGTATACAGCATCTATTCTTCGTATTTGACTGATTACACAATATATATATATATATATATATATATATATATATATAAATATATATATATATATATAATATAATATATATATATACATCCACTGTCAGGGAAGTCCTACTCACTGCCTTCTGGTGGTGTTATTGTTGTTTACGAAATTGAGAGGACGATAAGCGGATGTTCGACGCTTTAACCGGGCTGGTGGATATGGAAGATCTACCTAGAGGAGTTGAAAAACCTTGATTTCAAACCAGTGGTCTACATGGGCTTTAGGATCGTGAGGAAACAAATCGCATATATATCTATTGTTGATCAACGGATACCATGGGACTGCATCTCCTTACGTTGCTACACTACCTTATGGATCAGACCTTTAGGTTAAAGGCTCCGGGTGTGACCCATAAGTAAACCACTTGCTTCGATCTGGTTATTCGGACAGTGAGTGACACAGCTTACACACAAATCAAATGACTTGTGTGGTACATATGTGTGGCATATATGTGTTCAAATAAATAGATAAATATTGCATATTAGCTTGTATATAATGAATATACTATACCATATTATTATATCATATTATTTTATATAGATAACGAAATTATCTGATTAATATTGCTGAATTATTGTTAATTACCCATGAGAATTATCATGTATGTTATCAACCAAACTTTATTATCCTGGTTAGAAACAATTAATTATGAAAACAAAATAAATAATTTGGAGGATCGTCTATAAATTTATATCAATATACATATACATTAGAATAAGTATAACCAATATGTCAATCATTATAGTTTTTTTTTAACAACAGTAACCCCCCCTCCAAAGGGAAGACAACATTTCCTAAATAGTTTAATAAAATTATACATCCCATTCAATTTATATTCCTAAATACAAACATAAGTAGGACAAAATAAAAAATGAGGACAAATTAAAAGTTTTTTTTATTATTTTTCTATCATTGTAACCCATCAATTGTTCAGTCTTATGTAGTCAGAAATCATGAAACTATGATCAATTAAATAGTATTATTATCATCAGTATAGAGTTATGGAGATTGTTAGGGTTGTATTGAACTCATGAATGGATTAATGTTAAACCACCAGTGTAAACCTGGAAGTACTGGGAGGCCAGTTTGTCATAGTATGAGACTCCTGAATAGTGCATATCCACGATCCTGCACTAAAGGGACTCCATCTCAAAACCTTCTATCTCGTGCGTGAACGCTTAACCTCTAGATTACCGATCCGGCATGCGGTGGTGTTAATATCTAACTTCAACCAATCCATGATATTGCTTAACCGTACTCCATTGTCTTCAGTGAATAACTGCCTAAAACCAGACATGGTTGAACTCCACTAGTCATGGTTTCTCATTAGAACTCCATGAAATCCATCTTAAAGATAGATACTCCAAAAGCATCACTTAATCGTAACAATAATATTTTGAAAATCATTTCTATATTTTTGTAATTATTCAGACAATCTGCATAAAATGAATAGAGAGAAATGTTGGAATACTTCTCAAATAAAAAATGTCCTCAATTTATTCTACATTTGTAGAATAACACAGAACTAAAAAAAGTCACAGAAAAGTACCACTCAGATAATATCTAATAGTTAGATTCACGAGTCTATATAAGCTTAACCACCATAGAAAACCTGAAATCACTGGAATAACGTTTCGTATTAGTATGGGACTCTTCAACAGTGCGCATTCACAATCCAGCACTAAGGGACTCCATCCCAGGACTTTCGGTCACTCGCGCGGACGCTTAAACTCTAGACCATTGAGCTGGTATCCAATGGTGTTAATATCTAACTTTAACCAATCCACGAAACTGCGTGACCGTCCTGAATTGTTTTCAGTATGTCCCATATTAGAACGAAACGGTCATCCAGTGCTTCCAGGTTTTCTACGTTAGTTTAGCTGAAATCGACTCATGAATTCAACTATCAAATTATTACAATCTTCACAAACCCCTATTTAGATAATATTTTATAATTTTCTATCTCCCAGCGAAGGAAGAAATCAGAAAGAAGCGCTGGAAGTGGAAAGGCCCTCACATGGAATCCTCAAGGCCAAAGGAAAAGAAGAAGACCAAAGAACACATTACGCCGAGAAATTGAAATAGACATGAAAAAGATGAACAAGAATTGGATGGAATTAGAAAAGGAGGCCCATGACAGAGTGGGTTGGAGAATGCTGGTCGGCGGCCTATGCTCCATTGGGAGTAACAGGCGTAAGTAAGTAAGTACACTGTTCTTACTTGTTCAAAAATCAAATTTACCTATACAGAATAGTAGGTGAGCATTAAAACATCAATACACTCATACATAAGCATAAAAGCAATAGCTTGATAAATTTTTCAGTTCTATACTCTTTTGAAGTATGTGATATTTGAGAATTGTGGAGAGTAAACTAACTTAGTTAATTTACATTGTAATCAAATAGATAAATAAACAAATAGGTGTGCGTCATTTGTTTAAGATGAATGATTAATATTGGACTTATACAGTAATTTTTATATCAAAATTTTATTCTTTAATATTATAATACATCTGTTTAACGATTTATCATAGTTAATATAATCGACTCCGCTTGTAGCTCTTCTCGAATTATTGCCGGTCCCAAGCCAGTGTAAAGGAGGAGGTTTGAGTATGGGATAGGTTATCCAATCCCGTAGAAAGTATCTTGCTAGAAAAAACTCTAACAAGAACACTTTACGTCGGAAAATAAAAGCAGATATGAAAAAGATTAATAGCAACTGGAAAAGATTTCCCAGGACATGGTTGGATGAATAGTGCTAGTGGGCGGCCTATGCTCCTCTACGACGGGTAACAGGTGTAAGTAAGTAATATCATCGACTGATTTTGATAAAACAACCATTGAAAAGAATTAAGTGTTCGACAACTGTTTTTCCCCATTATGCTACTACTCAGTAATGCGAATCCACGACGCTACTAGGTCAATATATGATGTAATCAATAAAAAGTATTTGATTATTGGATTTGAATTTTCAATCTCATTTAGAAATCTATGAAATTCAAGCTTATTTATTATTTGCTAACAGACAATTAGTTACATTGATAATTAATTACAAAGCAAGAATAAGAAAACGTTTAATGGTATGAAATGAATCCAATCAATGCTCTCAATCTTTTCTAAGAATGAAGTAATTCAATGAGAATCATGTATAAAGTAATCTAGTTTATTGATATTTAAAAAAAGGCACTCGTTAGTGGTTTGAATAGTTTCTAAGAATAGGAAAAGAGGTAAACAAACAAACAGTTCGTTACGTAATCAGTTACCAGAATCATTGGCATATTTATTAGAAATAAAATGTATAAAGATGTTAGATATTACAAAGTCAACAGTGAAATAATTCAAATAATAATGTTTACCATTAAAATGAGGGGTTTGTGGAGATTGTAGTGAGTTTATAATAGGTTGAATTGATGAGTTGATCTAAGCTAAACCACCATTGAGACAGTTATTTACCTCAGTGGATAAACGTTTCCGAAAGATCATGGATTGGTTGAGGTAGGACATTAACACCGTTCGACACCGACTCAGTAGTCGAAAGGTTAAGAGTTCGCGTACGAGACCGGAGGTCCTGAATTCGAGTGTTGTATGTGGGATCGTGGATACAAACTACTGAGAATTTCCAAACTGGAACGAAACGGCCGTTCAGTGCCTCCAAGTTTTCAATGGTGGTCTAGTTTGGATAGACTCATGGGCCCATATATATATATATATATATATATATATATATA
This sequence comes from Schistosoma margrebowiei, assembly GCA_944470205.2. Taxonomy (NCBI): domain Eukaryota; kingdom Metazoa; phylum Platyhelminthes; class Trematoda; order Strigeidida; family Schistosomatidae; genus Schistosoma; species Schistosoma margrebowiei. The sequence goes on from OX104024.1 coordinate 1,587,827, forward strand.
TATATATATATATATATATATATATATATATATATATATATAATTGTTAAAAAGTTTATTACAGTTGTAGATATCACTGAAAGATGTTAAGCATTTTATTAGTGATTATCTGTGATACAACTCAATAAAATTTGATGAAGGAACTCTGTAAGATGTAGAATCTTCCACGTACCTGAACAGAATCGTCGATGAACGAGGAGGACCTGATACAGACGTAAAGGCAAGGATTCGCGAAGCAACAATAGCATCCCTACAGTTGAGGAACATATGGAACTCAAAACAACTGTCAACTAACATCAAAGTTACAATCTTTAATACGAACGTTAAGACAATTCTACTGTATGGAGCTAAAACATGGAGAACTATTATAACTATCACCAAGAAGGTACAAATATTTATAAACAACCGTCTACGTAAGATACTGAATGTTCGCTGACAGGTTAACATCAGTAGCCTATTATGGGAGAGAGTAGACCAGCTTCCAGCTGAAAAGGTAATTATGAAAAGACGTTGAAGTTGGATAGGATATACATTGTGGAAGTCATCAGACTGAATCACGAGGCAAGCCCTAGCATGGAATCCCTAAGGTAAACAGGAAAATGGAAGGCCAAACAACTCACTGCTCTGTGAATTAAAAGCAAACATGGAAAGAATAGGTAGCAACTGGAAACAACTGTATAGGATTGGCCATGACAGGTTTGGATGGAGAATGCTAGTGGCAGCCTATGCTCCTCCACGAGTGGTAACTGGCATAAGTAAGTATGTAAACCAATAAAATAAAAGTTTCTAAATAATCTATACAAATACGAGTTCTTAATTCTCAAAATCAAATTGCAATCAAGAAAAGTTTAGTTCTTCGGTAATTCCTAACTTGTTGGATTATATTCAATATTAACGATAAAAAAATTAATTAGGAATTAGAAAAAAATAAAACCAACAACAACAGTAGGTTGTATACCAAAATATTTTTACCACATTCTTTACTTAACTCAATATAAATAAAAATCAGAAAGGATTTTTGTGGATATTTTAGTAATTTCAAAGGTTGATATCATGAGTCAATTGAAGTTAGACCACCATGGAAAATCCGTAAGCACTTGACGGCCGCTTCGGTTTATTGTAGAAATCTTTAGAAGTGAGATGAAGCGGGATCGTAGATATGCACCTCTGAGGAGTCCAACAATAGGACGAAACAGTCATCCATTACTTCCAGATTTTCCATGATGGTCTAGTTTCAATTGACTTATGATCTCAACCATTGAAATAAATAAAAATATTAATCTACCTTTATTATTATTGTTTACTGTATTGTCAATATGTATATATTTTGATTTACCCCATATAAATTCCCCATTTGAATTTATTCATTGACCTGAAGATGATAAACATTCAACAATAACATTATTAGTATTATTATTCATGGTTGATTTCTTCATATTATTCAGAATATCTTCAAGTTTACTTACAAAGAAATAAAATAAGTTAAGGATAACAGGAAGTTGTATTAAAATTATTGTTTTATATTTTAATGAACTACTGAATTCATTCAACTATAATCTAGAATTTGAATTAATTCCTCTGTTTATTTAACATGAAAATTATACCAAACATAAAAGTAATCACTTGGTGTTGTTTTACTTATATCTCCCCATTGTTACTTAGGATTGCAGTTGATCAATCTCATGTTGGCATATGTGCATCCTGTGCGGATTGCCTCGATATAGCCTTAAGTCACAAGCTTTGACAATGTCGTTTGAAGCGAACGGTACTGGGTTCGAGTCCAAGAATGAACATCAACTCTGAAATGCAGTTACATCCAGCTGATCAATTTCACATAGGACGAAACTCACGTCGAACTACATTATCTACTACTGAAAATGATATATTAGTGGTGGTGGTGGTGGGGGTGTGAAAGATTTGTAATAGTCGACGAAAGAGATGTTCTTTAAGCAACTTATTTTGTGGAATATACACTTCAAATTTATTGATCATTTTCTTAAATTTTAGATTAGTCTCATATGATTTATTGTAGATGTGTATGTTGAAATATGTTAACAGATTTAGTATTGTCTTTTGAGGATAGGGAGCCAGAAGTGTATGTTTGGTCCTTCTCCAGCTTGTTCCTGTGTGTGTTTAGTTTTTACTTGGGTGAGTTAGTTAAAACCATAAACACTAAATCTTACAGTAGGTAATTACAAGAATTGATTATCCGGTGAGAAAAATCTTTATATCACAGCGATTTTGTTCATATCCTCTCAGTTGTCCTGCCTGGCTTGAAATAAAAAAAGGCTGTTCCAGGTCCAAAATCATGTCTTGGAATAGCTCTGTAACTACTTTATTGACAGAAACCTAGTGTAAAAAGGTATAACTTCTCAAGCCTCTTATTTTAACTTAAGTCAAACACCTCTGGGTTTGGACAATTAGTAGTCCTATGCACTCTTTTTAGAGGATCCAAGTTCTCTTTTTAACAAGAACTTGCGGATCAAAGATAATTTTCTAGCGTGAAGATCAATAGGGATCAATAGATCAGTTGTTGAAAATATGGTGAATGTATTTGTTTGACTTAATAAAAATTAGTTTTAATGGTCATATTGTTTCAAAATCGTTGGCTGCTGTAGAACAGTAGTATAGCCAATGAATTACTAAGTATGATTCGTAGATCATTGTGAGTTAGAACGAACGGATTGAATTTTTCACAAATTTTGTAGTTTGTATCATCAGTTTGTTGCTTGTTCATGTAAGTATACGGCCATATTGATAGCCATGAATCTTAACAATAGTAAATGTACATTTTCAATGTCTTCAACTTACAGTTATGGAACATTTCACAAATAAATTTACTTTTGATTGGAGTTCTTTGTCACTAAAATTTACAGATGGAAAAAAGCTCTAGGAAATACTTATTGATCATAAACAACAACTAATAACGACTATTAGTTCAGTTTTATTTTCAGTTAAATTATTCAAACACTTTTATAGACAAAATATCAACCACATCTGGACTGATCCTAACAGGTACTTACATACATATATACATACATACATACTTACTTACTTACTTACTTACTTACTTACTTACTTACTTACTTACTTACTTACTTACTTACTTACTTACTTACTTACTTACTTACTTACTTACTTACTTACTTACTTACTTACTTACTTACTTACTTACTTACTTACTTACTTACTTACTTACTTACTTACTTACTTACTTACTTACTTACTTACTTACTTACTTACTTACTTACTTACTTACTTACTTACTTACTTACTTACTTACTTACTTACTTACTTACTTACTTACTTACTTACTTACTTACTTACTTACTTACTTACTTACTTACTTACTTACTTACTTACTTACTTACTTACTTACTTACTTACTTACTTACTTACTTACTTACTTACTTACTTACTTACTTACTTACTTACTTACTTACTTACTTACTTACTTACTTACTTACTTACTTACTTACTTACTTACTTACTTACTTACTTACTTACTTACTTACTTACTTACTTACTTACTTACTTACTTACTTACTTACTTACTTACTTACTTACTTACTTACTTACTTACTTACTTACTTACTTACTTACTTACTTACTTACTTACTTACTTACTTACTTACTTACTTACTTACTTACTTACTTACTTACTTACTTACTTACTTACTTACTTACTTACTTACTTACTTACTTACTTACTTACTTACTTACTTACTTACTTACTTACTTACTTACTTACTTACTTACTTACTTACTTACTTACTCACTCACTCACTCACTTACTTACTTACTTACTTACTTACTTACTTACTTACTTACTTACTTACTTACGCCTGATACTCCCAATAGAGCATAGGCCTCAGATCAACATTCTTCCTTTCTAGTTCTGTTGTTCTTTTTTCTCATGTCTGTCTCCATTTCTCGAAGTTATGTGTTCTTTGATCTTCTTTGTCTCCTTTGGCCTTGAGGATCGCAATTAAGGTCTGGCCTTGTGACGTAGAATAGTTTAACACTGATAAATTAACAAGGAATCACAAAAAGAATTCTTCAAAAATAACCCAGTCATTATCTCATAAATATCCGTGAAAGTCTCTACATACCCAGACAGGATCATACAACTATACAGTAGTGATTGAATGGCTTGACTGATAATGTAATAAGAGAGTCAAATCACAAACCTTTGAGATGGAGTTATACAGTTGAATCAAATAACAGATCAAACTGAATGTAGATTATGCTATACTATGGATTAATCATGGATCTGAGCTTTCTGGCTCAATGATATAATAATAACTTCATAGTAGCTATGTAATCTCAGGGTTGTGATTTGATTCCCCGTACTGTCGTAGCTGAGCTTTGTTTAGAAACTAGAAGTTAGGATAAAACACTTGTCGAGCATTGTCTGATTTACAATAGCTCTTCAGTTTATCATACGGAAGATGGGTATATGATGAAATTCCACAATCTTATTTTAAAATTAACGTTCTATATTATTTTAAAAAATTTACTTCTCATATACTTGATAAGAATGCTGGTGATTTTATACTCAGGTCAGACTTCTACTTCAATATTTCAAATCTTTAAAATTTTAGAAAAAATAATCATTCCATAGACAAAATACTTAAAAGTATTAAGTAGTCAGAGTTTTCATGACTGTTTAATTACCATTCATGGTTTGTTTTAAGCGTGAAAATTTCTGTAAAATGATGAACGAAGTATATTCGATGTATACATATGCACACATGTATATACGCAGAACATTATTATTATAAAGACATAACTGGCGGCCTGCTTGAATATCTGGGCTACCTGTTCCTCCGATCTACATATTTCATCAAGTTATCTGTTTTGTTGTTTGTTTTAGTTCATCATTATGTTCATTAAGCACACAACCTATTCAGGCGCGTTTATGAAAAGTTTACAACCTTTCGCTATACGTGATACAAAAAGGTGCAATCATCGACATCATGATGGCTGGCAATATGCATTGAAACGAACGAACATTAATCAAATGTGGATTACCGAACTCCTAACATCTAACCGGTCATCATTCAATATTTATCGTCACAATAGATCAAGGTATAAGAAAAGGAAACTTGTTGAAATACTTTATGCTGAGAATTCTATGTTGTACCAAAAATATAATGTTGAATAAAGCTTCTAATAATAAAAATAAAAAAATAATGTCCCACATCAATTCGGCGCCCAAATACTGTGAAACTATTCGATCAAATTTAAACGAAAGTTCTAATTTATTATCTAACTACCCATATCTACGCATATTCAGAATTTTTTTTATAATTTATGAATAATGAGAGCTCCTAAGTATAAGAAACACCAACAAAAACCATAACGAGCTTAAAAACATTCTATTATAACTCAGGTAACAAACTATATATACATATATACTTACTTACTTACGCCTGTTACTCCCAATGGAGCATAGGCCGCAGACCAGCATTCTCCAACCCACTCTGTCCTGGGCCTCCTTTTCTAATTCCATCCAATTCTTGTTCATCTTTTTCATGTCTATTTCCATTTCTCGGCGTAATGTGTTCTTTGGTCTTCTTCTTTTTCTTTGGCCTTCAGGATTCCATGTGAGGGCTTGTCTTGTGACGCAGTTGTGTGCTTTCCTCAATGTGTGTCCTATCCACTTCCAGCGCTTCTTCCTGATTTCTTCCTCCGCTGGGATCTCGCTTGTTCTCTCCCACGATACGTTGTTGCTAATAGTGTCCGGCCAACGGATCCGAAGTATCTTGCGTAGACACCTATTAATAAACATCTGTATTTTCTGGATGATGGCTTTCGTAGTTCTCCAGGTTTCCGCCCCATACAGTAGAACTGTCTTGACATTTGTATTGAAAATCCTGACATTGGTGTTGGTTGACAGTTGCTTTGAGTTCCAGACGTTTCTCAGTTGTAAATATGCTGCTGTTGCTTTGCCGATCCGCGCCTTCACATCTGCATCAGATCCACCATGTTCATCAATGATGCTGCCCAGATATGCAAAGGTTTTTACATCTTGCAAAGCTTCTCCGTGAAGTGTGATTGGATTGGTGCATGCTGTGTTGTATCGGAGAACCTTGCTCTTCCCTTTGTGCATATTGAGACCTACTGCTGCTGAGGCTGCTGCTACACTTTTCGTCTTCTCCTGCATTTGTTGTTGCGTTTGGGATAGAAGGGCCAGATCATCTGCGAAGTCCAGATCGTCCAATTGCATCCTAGATGTCCACTGTATCCCGCATTTCCCTTCAGATGTTGACGTCTTGATGATTCAGTCGATCGCCAGGAGAAAGAGAAAGGGTGAGTGCAAGCAACCTTGCCTGACACCGGTCTTCACTTCGAACGACTTTGTCAAATGTCCTCCATGCACGATTTTGTAGTGAAATCCATCATATGAATTTTGTATGATATTGACTATCTTCTGAGGCACGCCGTAGCGTCAAAGAAGCTTCCATAGTGTTGTCCTGTCCACGCTGTCAAATGCTTTTTCGTAGTCAATGAAGTTGATGTAGAGTGATGAATTCCATTCAATTGATTGTTCCACAATGATCCGTAGGGTTGCGATTTGGTCCGTACACGATCTATCCTTACGGAATCCTGCCTGTTGGTGCTTGTTCCTCATCCCAAATCTTATTGAAGAGAATGTGGAGCATCCTTGCAGTTACCGCTACGTCTGCTTTTAGTGCCTCTGCTGGAATGTTGTCTAGTCCTCCTGCTTTGCCACTCTTGATTTGTTTGATGGCTATGTTGATTTCTTCAATTAATGGTGGGCCAAAATCGATTGGGACGTCCGTGGGTGCTGCTTCGATACTGGGTGGATTCAGTGGGGCTGGTCGATTCAAGAGTTCTTTGAAGTGTTCTACCCACCTGTCTCACTGTTCTCAAATGTTGGTGATTACGTTGCCTTCCTTGCTCTTCACTGGTCGTTCAGGTTTGCGGAGATTTCCGGTGAGTTTCTTTGTTATGTCATACTGTTGTTTCATGTTTCCTTCTCTTGCAGCCTTTTCCGTCGTCATTGCTAGATCTTCCACATATTTACATTTGTCGGCTCTGATGCTTCTCTTCACTTGTTTGTTTACTTCTGTGTATTCAGCTTGTGCCTTGGCTTTTTCTGCTCTTGTTCGACTGGTATTGATTGCTGCCTTCTTGTTCCTTCTTTCTTGAATCTTATCCAGTGTATCAAGAGTGATCCATTCCTTGTGATGGTGCTTCCTGTGGCCCAGAACCTCATGATATGTTGAAGTGATTGCCTCTTCAATCCCCTCCCAGTTGCTCTCCATAGTAGTTCCTTCTCCATTGAGATCATGACAGGCCTGGAACTTATCGCTCTTACGCGCGGATGCATAACCTCTAGACCACTGAGCCGGACGATATCCAATGTTTTTAGTGTCTGACTTCAATTAATTCACGAAATTGAGCGTTGCATACACACGACGTGGATGTACACCGCTAAGGACTCCACAATAGAACAAAACAACCATTCAGTGCTTTCAGGTTTTCCATGGTGGTCTAGGTCCAATGGACTCATGATCTCAACTATTGAAATCACTATAATATCCACAAAAACTCCTTCTGATATTAATCAACATGTTCTCACTAGTAACGGTTTCTAAGAGGTATTTCCTGGAGTTCTAGTAAGAAGCAATGACCATTAGAATTCAACCGGGTCTGTTGTGAGATAGTAAATCACTGATAGTTATGGTAGATGGTGGTGCAACTTTGTGGATTGGTTGAAGTGAGACATTAACACCGTTGGATATTGGATGGTTCAATGGTCTAGAGATTGGGCGTTCGTGTGTGAGACCGATAAGTCCTGGGTAGGAATCTCATGAGGTGGGATCGTGGTTGCGCACTGTTGAAGAGTCCCACAATAAGACGGAATGGCTATTCAGTATTTTCAGGTTTTCCATGGTGGTCTAGCTTCAATGGACTCATGATCTCAACTATTTAAAAAAAATTATCACAATATCTTTATACCATCTTCTTTTTTCAATCGTTCATCAGAAAAACACAGAAAAGAATGTCCATCAGACAGTAATTTTTTTTGTTACTAACTATTTACTTATTATATTATCCAATTAATTTACTGTCTCATAACATCAATTAAAGCCAATAAAATTGATTTTATGTCGATTATTCTAAATGTACATTTATATTTGTCCCCTAATCTACTACACTTTTTCTTTCTTTTTTTCTTTTTTTCTTTTACTTTAATATGTTTCTACAATAAACTCATCCATATATATTTCCATTTGACTAATTGTGTATACAATCATTTAAATTAATAGATTGGATTATTCAAAATTAAATGAAGCTGAAAAGAAGAAAGAAAGAATATCTATTATCAGTTATGAAATAGTTAATCACTTTAGATAATAGATGAAGGATTAATCAAAATCATGGAAAGATTGAAGTTAGACAATAATATAGTTGGATGTAGGCTTAGTAGTCTAGAAGTTAGGTGTTCGTTTGAGAGATTGAAGGTTCTGGTTGCAATTTTTAATTGACAGATATTGAATTGTACTATTGAAGAGGTTCACATTAGGATGGAATGGTTGTTTTGTGTTTTAAGGTTTCTGATGACGATCTAGCTTAGATTGACTCATAAATTCAACTATTAAATATTAAATGTTTATTTATTTCATGTAAGATTGGATGAGGAACTAATTTTTATTTAGTTGGGTGATTTGAAAAAAACTTTTTCGAGGAATAATATCGATCAAATAACAATTGAAATTCATAAATCACTGAATGAAATAGCCATTCAGTGTATCATAGTTTTTAATCCTTTTCTAACTGACATCAGTTTGTAATGAAACTTAACTTTCAATAGTTTAGATCATAAGTCATTTGAAGCTAGACCACCATGGAAAACCTAGAAGCACTGGACGACCATTTCGTCCTATTGTGGAACTCCTAAGCAGTGCGTATCCACGACCCCACCTCACAAGTTCCAACCCAGGACCTATCAGCTTCGCACGCGAGCTCATAACTATTAGACCAATGAGCCGTCTGGCATGTAATGGTGTTAATATCCAACCTCAACTAATCCACGAAACTGAGCGATACATTCACCATTGTTATCAGTGAGTTACTATCTCACAACTGACCCGGTTGAACTCCACATTAACACAGTTGGATGCCAGCTTATTGGTCTGGTGATTAAGTGCTCGCGCGCGTGACCAGTAACTCTTGGGTTCGAAGCCCTCGGTGCGGGGTTGCGGATGCGTACTGCCTAAAAGACCCACAATAGGACGAAATAGTCGTCCAGTGCTTCAAGCTTTTCCATGGTGGTCTAGCTTCAACTGACTCATGACCTCAACTATTGAAATCACTAAAATCTCCACAAAACCTCTTCTGAAACTTAACTTCACAAAATATAGTTAGTTAAATTAAGTCATATCAGGAATGAAATAGTTATCACTTTTAGTATAGGATAACTATCATACTATACCACGAATAAATTGAGGTTAAGAATATATAGCGTTAAATTTCAATTTAGTCGTCCAAATGTATCATACTCACCAGCCGATATTAATATCTCGGATATATGATATTTTGTTGTAGCATTATAGCGTGTAAAATATTTTCCAAATATTTTCTTAATGATAAATATAGGGTTGTGGAAATTGTTGAGTTTGGATGAAGATCATGAATCGATCGATGTTAGATCACCAATGAAAATATGAAAGCACTGAACGGCCATTTTGTCCCAGTATGGGACTCCTCAGTAGTGCGTATTAACGATCCGTCACCTGAGAGTCGCACCTAGGACCTTTAGTCACACACACACGAACGCCTAACCTTTAGACTACTAGGCCTACATTCAACGGTGTCACTGTCTAACTACAATCGATCCATGATCTTGCGTAATCCTTCATCCATTGTTCGAAGTAGATAACTATGCTTGATGAAAATATTTTATTGTTTTCAATAAATCACTAGGTAATATCTATCCGTCATTAATTGTCCATCATAAATATTTTTTTTTCATTGTCGTTGAATGATTGGAAAATCCTAACTATTGCACAAACTAACTTTTCTGAATGAATTTATTGAATATTCTGACTAATTGACATCATCATTTCAGAAACATTTATGTGGAGTTGTCAAATATGTATAATTTAGATGAAGGTTCTCAGATAACCACCTATTTAATCTTGTGAAATCGAAAAAGTTGATTTACACTTCATTATGAATTTACTAATATACATTATATTCAAAGATGATAAATCTACGAACTTTTCAAAATTTGTACTTCTTAATCACTGTCGGTAAAACGATAACTATAAAAAATCAATATGCTGAAATATAGAGATGATAACTATCTTTAAGAGGTAACGGAGGATCAGTTTTCTATAGTAATACTGTAGTGAACAAGAACATAAGTGGGGACAATCGAATTTATTTTAATACAAAATTACAAAATATCTTAGTAAAATCTGATAACCATACGGCAAATACTTCATTGCTCCTTTTATTTTCCATACCAATCACTCTATATTCTTGTCCTCTTTTCTTCGATCTTCTTAACCTTCTGCCACCAGGCACAAATCGTGAGAGATTTAAAAACTTGGTATCGAAGGGAAAGCAAAGAGTAAATACACTTGCTCCATTTCAAACAATTTCGAATCATATCATTCAAAGTCCCAAACGGTTAGTTACGATAATCACTCTGACCTCAACCAGTCTGTGCCTACCTATATGGATCAGTTCAATAGTAAATGTCTTCATGAACTGGTCCTATGTTTCGATTTTTTTCCCCATGTACATTTCTTTCTACTTACTTCCATATCAACTACCAACGAGCCTCCAGCCAGTTAGTGGATGGGAATACATCGTATGTGTCCCAACCATCTCAGTTGATAAGGGTTCATTATCCCATCAAATGAACTCAATGAATTTATTGTGTCCTGCCAAAACACTATTGTTATTATTATGTTTGTCATTTAGATGCACTAAATAAATTAAATGACTTTTGAATATTGCCTTACTTACTTACTTACTTACTTACTTACTTACTTACTTACTTACTTACTTATTTACTTATTTACTTATTTACTTACTTATGCCTGTTACTCCTCATGGAGGAGCATAGACTGCTCAATCAGAATTCTCCATCCAACTCTGTCCTGGGCAGTCCTTTCCAGTTGCTACGCATTATTTTCATTCCTGCTTCCGATTCCCGATGCAGTGTGTTCTTTCACCTTCGTAATTATCGTTTCCCATCAAGATTCCAAGTTAGGAATTGAGCCATAATCCAGTTTGCTCATTTGCATAATGTATATCCTATCCATTTAAATCGTATTTTCCTAACTTCCTCTTCAGATCGAAGCTGATTTGTTATCTCACAGAGTAAGCTGTTGCTTATGGTTAACCGACTAATGGATGTTGAGTACATTGCGTAAACAACTATTTATAAATACTTGTACATTCTTGATGATGGTTGTAGTAGTTCTCCAAGTCTCAACTCCATACAATATAACTGTCATGATGTTCGTATTGAATATTGTGACTTTGATATTGATTGACAGATAGTTGTTTTGAGTTCCATATGTTCTTCAAGTGTAGGAATGTGGTGCTTGCTTTGCCAATCCTCACCTTTACGTCTGCATCTGATCCTCCTTGTTAATCGATGATGCTTCCCAGGTAAGTGAAATATTCCACATCGTCCAGAGTTTCTACATCAAGTGTGATTGTGATAGTGTTCTCCGCTTTGAATTTGAGGACCTTGGATTAGCTCTTGTGTATATTGAGGCCTACTTATGCAGAAGCTGCTATTACATGAGTTGTCTTCATCTACATTTGTTAGTGTGCTTGGGATAGGAGGGCTAGGGCATACTGAAGTTTAAATAGTTTTAGAAGCATTATTTTTGACTATGAATAAAAATAAATCAGGTAAGCATATTTTAGGGGAGTAATAGTAACTGGATTTAAATAAAATCATTGTCTTCAATCGAACTCATATAATCATCTCTTAAATTGTTAGGCTGTTAGTAGATATAAGCTGTACGTCATTTGAAAAATCAATGTCTCAACTTCGATAGAGTTCAACTTTCTGAGGTGAGTAGTTTAGATGTGATCGTTTAATTATCTTTCTAAAAAATATAATCATCACAAACCTTATCAAGAAATCTTTCCATTCTCTTGATCTACAGATACTGACGTAAGTAGGAGCAAGTTGAGAGAAAAGTTAAGTGTAGCGTAATCAAAATATTTCATCAGTTCATAAAATCCATGACTGTCAGTCTGAACTCGGTTGGTTGATGTAGATTACTTGATGTGAGTTCACTTAATAATACCTATCAGTAGTTCGAGAGATTAACTGATATGGTTCAGAATGATTTGCAGTACCACAAATGTATCCATTATTTATCTTCTGTCATAGCTTCAGTTTCATTATATTTTCATACATACCTTATCATTACTTCTCAAACCAATTTCCCATTATCAGTGCTACTAATACTAATTTAACTCCTTTGATATTCATCTTCTTGATTTCGTCTCCTTCTGCTAATATAATATGAAAAGTTAAGCTAAAGAATATTTGTATTAAACTAAGTTATTTATGGTCGACTAACTAACTGACTGATCAAATAACTGACAAATTTTCTCCATCACTCTGTTATCATTATGTTTAAGTAATTCAGTACAGCTAAACAATTGATCATATTTATTCTTTTTAGAACAGTGTATGATATGCGAAGATGGATGGTGACCAGCAGTGGAATCCACGATTTGCGTTCTATCCTAATTGGGACTCATCAGCTGAATGTACCTACATCTCAGACTTGGTGTTCACTCCGTTACTCGAATTCAGTAACGTTCACTTCAAACGTCATCATGCTATCCACTTAGCTACTGAGCCATCAGCTTGTACATTGAGGTGAAGTTTCAATTCATTTTTGTATTGTTTGTTTAAATCGTCTCATCTGTCATTGGCATCCTATGTGGATTGTATCGATATTGCCTGAAATCACAAACATTGTAAGCTGAGACGTATGATGGCTTGCAGTGAAATCTATGACAGTCATTTATAATTTCTTATAGTTAAACTGTTATATAAGTTAGAACAAATTTAAATTTTTGTAAAGAAAAATCACATCAGTTTATAACTTCCGTTTTTTCTTGGTTCAATCTGAAGAAGTGACTTAAATTAAGTCACGAAACATCGGAAATACAAGTTCCTAGTCATTGAAATATATTTATTATCAGTATATAACTATTATTCTATAATACATAATCGGAAATCAATTAATTATTTTAGTTAGTCATCATTATATACCATGTATTCACTAGTCGAACAATCAAATGAAGAACAATATTAACATAACTTCTCTATAAATTAAATAATAGGAAATAATGAGTAAAACCGGATATGTTGAATAGAAGTTATTTTCTTATTATCATAGAGAGAGGATTTTTGTGGAAATTTTAATAATTTAATAGTTGAATTCAGGAGCTAGACAACCATGGAAAACTTAGAAGCAATGAAAGGCTATTACGTCCTAGTATAGAACTCCTCATTAGTGCACATCCACCACCCCCCTCGCGAGATTTGAATCCAGAACCTATCAGTCTCGTATGTGAACGCTTAACCTCCAAAACCATTGAACCAGCTTCCAGGTTTTTCATGGTGGTCTAGCTTCAATTAAATCATGAATTCAACTAAAAATCAAAAATTTTCCTATGGTTTATTTAAATATTTAAATAGTATAGAAAGTACATTTCTGAGGAAGATGAGGTTTTTTTTGTTTTTTGTTTTTTTTCTTTACTTCAAAACCAATAGTGATTTGTCTTTAAACAAGTAAAAATTTAACTGTAATAAATTAAACGGAAATGAGTAATACAAATGGTGTATATATATAACACACACACACACACTTACTCTCCCGTTCGCGCTCTCCCTCTCCCTCTCGCACACCCACACACCCACATACACACGATCAATTTTAATGAACATTCAATGTGATTTTTGTTTAATAAATAGACCATAAATAAGTCAATCACTAAGTGATAGTAATTCATTTGATATTTCCGTTATTATTAGTAACATCCGGTATTGTTTCATTCTATACTACTAATAAGTTTATTTTTAATCAAAATTCTTTTTTTGTTGTTATTTTTCTTTTATAAATTCGTATTTCATGTTATAAAGATTAGAAGTAGTGAATAGGAATAACAATAATAATACCCAAGTATAAAGTGAGTCAGTTTTTTAATAATAAAGATTTTGAAACTTATAAATTAAAATTTAATGAATGATTCTAATTAAAATTTTATAATATGTACTACATATATCGAAATAAGTAGTATATAACACTAGTCAGGAATAGAATGTTTGATATTAGGAAGCTCAAGAAGATCGACGAGATGATATATTTGAAGCAATTATGAGTTCAACTAGACTGAGAACGGAACAAAGACTCTATGATCAAAGACTAATAAGCTAGCTATTCTGATACGTCTCAGACCTGCTAACTACACACACACACACAGAGAGAGAGAGAGAAAAGTTCAAGTTCGAAATGGGGAAATGTATTCCACAAGTAGCCAGAAGCACGAACAATCATGATGACAAGTCTAGTTGGAAATACTTTCATTTATATATTGATTTGTATATCCATTTTTTTTTATTAATAATCAGATTAAATCATTAAAGAATATCGTATGTTATATAGAATCAAATATCATAAGGGAAAATGAGACAAATACTTTACTGTCTAATCATTAAATTAATTTAAAATGGAATTCATGTTGAATACAAATCATAATGAATAAATCAATTTAATTTGGACTTTTCATCCCATCATAACAAGAGGATAGAAAACAATTCGTATGGAAATACAGAAACATTGAAGTTTGAGACAACTGATTAACATCTTGCAAATTAAGTATGATGCACAGATTTTGCTAAGATATTCAATAATTTTGTGTTCAAATACATTCGATTATCCCCATTTGTGGTCTTGTTCACTACAGTATGACTAATTTTTAATTACAGATGAATTCCTACCGAGGGTTGATTGAGTGAATTGTTAGTTTCTGAAAGAAAAAAAACATCTGATGAATAAACTAACTGTATCAGAATGGGTTTTGTGGAGAGTTTATACAAATTTCATAGGTTGAAATCATGAGTGGATTGAAGCTAGACCACCTTATCCATGGTGGTCTAGCTTCAATCCACTCATGATTTCAACCTATGAAAACTAACTGTAATCAAGAATTTATTCCTTAAGCATCTGAATAATCATTATTGGAATAGAACAATCTTTCAAGTGTTAAAGTCTTTCGTTAGTAAAAATATGCTACTGTCCATGTATTTTTTATCTACAGCACTATATTACGTGAAAGTTATCAATGAAATAGATCATAACCGAATCTGTTCATGTTACTTTAAGAAATTCATGATTCGTCTTTCTATATCAATAATAAGTTCATAATTCCTATTAGCTTCTAATTTGTTTGATTTCATAGTTTATAAATTTTTAATAGATTACCTGGTAGTATAAATGATTATTTCTTATCATTCAAGATGGTATCATTAGCTATTTTGTAAAAAAAATTGATAGAATACATAAATATTGGTACAAAGAGGCATCGAATATATAAGCACCACACAAGTCACTCGATTTGTGTTTGTGCTGTGATACTATCCGGGTGCCCAAACCGAAACAGATGGTTTTCGAAGGGGGGCCACACCCGGAGCCTTCGACCCAAAGGTCTGATCCACAAGGCAGAGGAGCAACATCTGGAGATGCAGTCCTATAGTAGTCGGTGACCAACAATTGTTTCGCACGCCATTTTCCCCTCAGGATACTGAAGACCACGTGCACCATTGGTTTGGAATCAAGGTTTTTCAACACCCTATGTGGATCCACTATATCCACGAACCCGAGTAAAGCGTCGGACATACTCTTTTTTGTCCTCTCAATTTCGTAAACAATACCCTCGCCACGAGAAGACAATGATTAGAACTTCCCTGATAGTGTCTGTATACACTTAGCCATGTGAGAGCATTTGTAGTGGAAGAGATGACTCTAACCACCCTCGGTCGTATCAAGGTATTTGTAGGCGATTGACAGAAACTATTTCATTTTACTATAAATTACATAAATATGACATCTGCAGTATTGAACAATTACTCCTTCCTTTGTTTCGCTTCGATAAGTACTGTACAAACTAGATACATAATGCCAATTTGCAATTTAATGATCTTTATGTAATAAGTATTAAGGTAAACTTGTCACTGAATATCATTTTATTTACAGTTAATTTTAAAAATTCTAAATGGCATGAAATAAACTATTAAGTCTATGATCCCATTTCAGAGAAGGATAAGAAGTACGTACTGATGAAGATTTCTGAACTAACTAACTAACTAACTAACTAACTAACTAACTAACTAACTAACTAACTAACTAACTAACTAACTAACTAACTAACTAACTAACTAACTAACTAACTAACTAACTAACTAACTAACTAACTAACTAACTAACTAACTAACTAACTAACTAACTAACTAACTAACTAACTAACTAACTAACTAACTAACTAACTAACTAACTAACTAACTAACTAACTAACTAACTAACTAACTAACTAACTAACTAACTAACTAACTAACTAACTAACTTACTAACTAACTAACTAACTAACTAACTAACTAAATAACTAAATAACTAACTATCTAAATAACTAACTGGGTAACTAACTAACTAAGTAAGTAACTAATTAACTAACCAACTGACTAACCAACTAACTAACTAACTAACCAACTAACTAACTAACTACTATTACTACTAGTAAATTACCATTACTGTTTTTTCGTTGAACAGATGAGGATCAACATTATCTGAATTCATGCATTAAATTAATTTTCCATAGAAAAATCTCTATACAAAGGAACTTTTCTCATCAATAAACGTTTTCCATTATGAATATTCTACTTTAATCAAGTATATATGATATCGAGATCATGAACCGATTGATGGTATACCAAAATTAAAAACCTGGAAGCACTGAAAGTCTGTTTCCTCCTGCTAGGGGACTCCTCAGCAGTGCGTATCCGCGACCCTCGCTCACGGGATTCGAACACACGGCCTTCCGTCTCTCTAGACCACTGAGCTGGCATCCAACGGTGTCAATGTTTAACCTCAAAAATTGTTAATATTATCAGCTTTTGTATATTGTTTAAAGCTCTATTAAACAAAAAAATTAGTCAAAGACTAAATTCACTTGGTGTTGTTTGTTTGAATCTTCCCATTGATGTTTCGGACTGCAGTTGATCATATGTGCATATGTGCATACTGTGCGTATTGCCTCGATATAGCCTTAATTCATAAGCATTATATGCAAAGATGGGTAGTGGCTAGCAGTGAAATCCAGGACAAAGTGCGTATCGTCCTATTTGGGACTCGTCAGCTGAGTGTACATGCAGCTCAGCGTTCATGTTCGCTCCGGGGCTCGAACCCATTCACTTCAAATGCCATCACGTTATTCGCTTAGCTACTGAGTCCTGATAGCCACTTGCTTGTGCAATGGGGTGAAGTTTAAATTTATTTGTTATGGCGTTTGAAGTAAACGGCACTGAGTTCAAACCCCATGGTGAAAATCAACTCAGAGTTACAGGAACATCCAGCTAACGAGTCTCAAATAGGACGAAACGCTCTTTGTCCTAGATTCCACTGCTAGCCACTATTCATCTTTAATCAAAGACTGTTCTTTTTTTCAAACAGTTCATAACATTGATATTGTAGAAGTTTACACTTTATTTAAGACTTATTTTTAGTTTAGAATCATAGAATGGAGAATAGCTAAACTTTGGTGGAGTTTTGTTCTCTGAGCTGGATGGTTTGGTCGTGGAGCTTTCATCGTTCTTCTGAACAACATCATCAGAACGATGAAAGCTTCACGACCAAACCATCCAGCTCAGAGAACAAAACTCGATCAAAATCACCCACCTGAGCTATAAATCTTCTCCACCATCTCAGAATAGCTAAACAAAAAAAGCAGAACAGAACAATTTGGCGCTATATGTCAATTTCAAAAAAAAATTTAAACACTTCGTTTCACTTAAATAAATTGAATTTTGAAAAAAAATTTGACAAATGAATTAAAACTTTATTATTATCATTAAAGTTTATTGAGTTTGATAAGTTAAGTTTTGTAATGAATATTTTATGGGTAAATCTAAATGTTCGATATTATGTTTTTTTCAGAAATATTTCCAAAAGAGATGATCATTATCATTTGTAATTGATTAGAATTTTCAATATGAATGTTAAACTAGTTCTATTGTATGGAGTTGAAACTTAGAGAAATAGATGTTCGTGAGAGACTGAAGATCTAGAGCTCGTGTTTTCCATAAGGGATCTTGGATGAGTATTGTTGAGGAGTCACATATTAGGATGAAACGGCCATTCAATGTTTCCAGGTTTTCACTGGTGATCTAACATTGATCGGTTCATGATTTTAATGAAATATACTACCATAAAGTCTCATAAATAATAAAGCACAGTTTGTACAGAACTAGGACAACTGACAGACGCATTACTAGTAAGGACCGGAGTCAGACAAGGCTATCTACTCTCTACCTTCCTCTTTCTTCTGGTGGTCGACTGGATTATGAAGACCTCGACATGTGAGGGAAAACACGGAATACAATGGACAGCTCAGAACCAATTAGACGATTTGAACTTCGCAGATGATCTAGTCCTCCTATCGCATACACACGAACAAATACAGAAAAAGACAGCTAATGTAGCAGCAGTCTCTGCATCAGTAGGCCTCAACATACACAAGAGCTAATCCAAGGTCCTCAAGTACAACACAGAGAACACAATCACACTTGATGGAAAAACTCTGGACGATGTGGAATATTTCACGCACCTGGGAAGCATCATCGATTAACAAGGAGGATCAGATGCAGACGTAAAGGTGAGGATTGGCAAAGCAAGCACCACATTCCTACACTTGAAGAACATATGGAACTCAAAACAACTATCTGTCAGTCAATATCAAAGTCACAATCTTCAATGCGAACATCATGACAGTTATATTGTATGGAGTTGAGACTTGGAGAACAACTACAACCATCATCAAGAATGTACAAGTATTTATAAATAGTTGTTTACGCAATGTACTCAATATCAATTGGCCGGATAACCATGAGCAACAGCTTACTGTGTGAGAGAACAAATCAGCTTCGATCTGAAGAAGTTCAGAAAATACGATGGAAATGGATAGGATATACATTACATAAATCAGCAAACTGCATTATGTGTCAATTCCTAACTTGGAATCCTGAAGAGAAACGAAAATTACGAAGGTCAAAGAACACACTGCGTCGGGAATTTGAAGCAGGAATGAAAATAATGCGTAGCAACTGGGAAGGACTGCCCAGGACGAAGTTGGATGGAGAATGCTGATTGAGCAGTCTATGCTCCTCCATGAGGGGTAACAGGCATAAGTATGTAAGTAATCATTTATAATTCAACGATTAATGTTCAATGAACATATTTGTTAAAAAGATGTCTAAATGAAACAACACTAAATTGAATATTTTACTGATTAGTACTTGTTTGGTGGTGTAAATTTTTATAAAACGATTTATATTAAATGTCAATAAACCAAAGTACTTTGATGAATCACGTTGAATCAATTACCTGAAACATGAAACTTCAACAACTACAACGAGTACAACTTACTTAATCGTTAAATTTAACTGCTTCTAAGAATGTTAAAGAACTGTTAAACATTTGATTACCATCGTAGTGTGTTCTTAAAATGACCAGAGAATCAGTCTCCTGTACAATTGATAAGTTTTCAACATGTTTGATGCTGAAGCACAGATTGGTCAGTGTATGACAATAATAAAATAATTACAGTTTTATGCTATCCCAATGAGCAGAAATTTGGATTTCTGATGTTTCGTGGCTTAACATAAGTCATTTCGTCAAAGCAAATAAATAAACACTGAAAACGAATACAGGTTTAAGCTTAATCAAAATCATGATCGTTCTGAACATGTCAGTGACAAGTTACTTTTGATTGAAATGATTCGAGTAACGTACTTTAGACAGGAATTGTTTTCACGCGTCTAAAATTTATTTATAATTTCCTAACCCCAGCCCCATTATTCACCTGTACCCTTCACTCATGAATCAAAAGCGTCATTTTGTCCAGTCAATAAAAATGCCTATTTTTTCTAGTCAGCGTCTTTGTCAACCGTGTCTATTTCGAATAGTAAAGTTGATTACATTTCCAGAGAAATGTTCGTTGGTGTAGGATTTTTGATGGGAGAAAAACTTCTGAAACGACTAGGAGCTTATGAGAATGTGACTTTCTGACATTTGATAATACGAGACAGTCACCAAAATCTAAATGATTTTTATATAAAATATGTATGGAAACGGGTCGCATTCAGTGACCAGCAACTCAAGCGACACGAGGTTTTGGTTTAAAGCAAATCCTTTATCCATAAGTCTAAACAGCCTGTTGGTAGTGGTTGTGGATCTTATGTATTTTTTTGTTGATAGAAAGCTTTTATACAGTATCAAGATGTTCAAGAGTCATATTCACGAGTTGTTGCGTATCACATATGAGAAAGACCCTAAATTTCGTTGTTTGACAGCCAAGCAGAATAATATGACTCGTTCTTCATTGATATCCGGAACTGTAGTTTTGTTGCCATCAATTTTGTGTATAAAAATTACGGGAAGAAAATAAGCTATCAAGATATTCTTGACATGCGACTACGTTTATTTGAATGATAGAAACTTCCAGGTCAGGTTAATTTTGATTATTATCTCTACTAAGTAGGTGATTACGGGATTTTAGCTACATATATTATTGAGCTTGGAAGTGTGTCGTGGAGTGAACGTTTGTCTGGAATGCTAATTCTTTTCAGCAGTAGATTAAAAAATGTAGCTCTTCGATTATCCGATGTCGTAGGTATTGATGATACATGCAAGTGCAACAAGAAGGAAATATCTCTATTGCAGCAGTATCATTATATGCCATCAGAATTTAGATTTTTGGCCAGAAAAACTTACGAGCTGATAAGCAGGTTCTTAGTTCCAGATTTTATTCACAATTTTCATCTAGTACAGATGACAATATATATATATATATATATATATATATATATATATATATATATATATATATATATATATATATATATATATATATATATATATATATAACAACCCTAACGAAACATTACCTATTTCCGTAGAACAAGAAGTGGAAGAAATCGACAGCAGATCTTACTTACTTACTTACTTACCCTCTAATGGAGCACAAGCCACCGACCAGCATTCTCCATCCCACTCTATTCAATTGCTTCGCATTCTTCTCATGTCTGTCTCCATTTCTCGGCGTAATGTGTTCTTTGGTCTCCATCTTCTCCTTTGGCCTTGACGATTCCGAGTGAGGACCTGCCTTGTGACGCAGTTCGGTGCTTTCCTCAATGTGTGTCTTATCCACTCACAGCGCTTCTTCCTGATTTCTTCCTCCGCTTGGGTTTGGTTTGTTCTCTCATACAATATTTTGTTGCTGATAGTGTCTGAACAACGGATCCGAAGTATTTTACGTAGGCAACTATTAATAAACACTTGTATCTTGTTGATGATGGATTTCACAGTTCTCCGACTTTCCGCCCCATACAGTATAAATGTCTTGATATTTGTATTGGAAATTCTGACTTTGATGTTGGTTGGCAGTTGTTTTGAGTTCCAGATATTCTTCAATTGTAGATATACTGCTCTTGCTTTGCCGATCTGCGCCTTTACATCTGTACTAAATCCACCGTGTCCATCAAGGATGCTGCCCAGATATGCAAAGGTTTTTACATCCTCCAAAGCTTCTCCATCAAGCAGATCTGGATGCTACTATATCCAATGATGACAGTCAGACGTGACTAATGAAGTCCCTGAGCCTAGTGAAGAGGCGGTTAACGAACCCAGGACCTCCGGTCTCGCGCGATTTATTTAATTTTTCTTAGTTTGAATGCTGTAGGTAAAGGACAAGTCTATTGAAACACCTCTTAAAGAGTATTGTTTTTTATTTGTCATTGATTAGTTCCCCGACCGTTGTTGCTAATGAGGTATGGCAACCTGGACCGATGCATATATGTGCCTGGTCCTACGTTGTAGCTGACTGACTGACTGACTGATTAGTTCAGAATTGTTTTCAGGCAAACTAGTAATTATGATCATGATAAACTTGTGTTTATCAAGAGTGAACTATCCAATTTCGTCATATTCCTCCTAGTGTACGATGTATTCATCATTGAGATCCTATACTACACAATTTTGGTATTATACATATTTCATATATGCAATAGTTGACAAATGAACTGTTTTAAATGCCTCCTATTTTTTTCTTATCTCATTTATACGTCTGATGACTTAATTGACATTTAAGTCACATTCGAATTTATTCTTAACGGGATAATCTAAAAACAACTACACATATAAATAAAAAACTTAGTCCGGTGTCTACATGACTGATGAGAATAAAAGTTAGTGTTTCCTACAATTTCAATATTTATTACCCAATATCATTTCTTGTAACTGTCTTCATTTAAATCAAGTGTAATGTATGCCACTTATATCGACATGAGTAGTATATAACGATAGCCAGGATTAGAATGTCTGGTAGCAGAAGATCGATTGTCCCTCACTCGCGCTCTCGTTCAGTACACTAGTCATTATAATTACTATTATTATCAGTATTTCATTTACTGTTTAACAATATTCATGAATAAGTTTGTAAATCTCTAAAACCACTTTGTGAGTAGTTTATAAAATTATACCAAGTTAAAGTTTTCAAGATTAAGATACTTTAGTCATATGACAATTCATCCTTTAATATTAGTTGATAATGATTATAAAAATTATAATTGAAATAACCACTCATGTAAACACATTCAAAAGTTGCATTTGAGTAGAACTATGAAACATGATGATTCAGATCAGTTGAACTCTTTGGACTAGTAAACCATGTTTATATCTCCAATTCATTTTCAATGACATCACAACATACTATCCTGCTATTAACTATCACTGCATGGTTTTTATATATAAGTTTGATAATAAACAAAACAATTGTTATATCCGTATTCAATTGATTCCCTAAATTCTTAATTCTAGTTATATACTAGTATACACATCTTAAATTTCGAATTTTGTTGTCATTCTACATCAAATGACGTTAATTCTCTCTCTATACACAGAATTAACTGTTGAACATGTTTGAATAAGAGTTCACTATTAACTTATTTTAAGCCTTATACATCGTTAATAATTAATATATCTATTATTGAACAGTTTGCCCATTAACATAAAGGTTAAATACGATGAATTGTCTTAATTCATTATTAATTGAAGTCAAGAATTGATATTCATAAATAGATCAGCCTAATGAAACAATTGTCTGTCATCAGTATAGAGATTTACAGAGATTGTGGTATTTTCACATGAATCGATCGAAGTCAGATCATCATTGAAAACCCGGAAACACTAGATGGCCAATATAGGTCTCTTCAGCAAGTAGAATCCATAACCCCACACATTATCCAATAAGCTGCTACGTCCATCTAGCTAATAACTTATTCTGTGGCAATGAAATATTGAATAACACTCATTTATGAATGCCAAAAAACAGATAATTCAAATTCTTACTAATAATAATAAGAAAATAAACTGTTGAATAACTAGATGATTAAGAAAAGATCTGTTATGATTATTTTTGGATACAGTTTGAATAAATCTCTACAAAATATAATCATTACAATCAATTCAATATTGTCTAATTTGTTATTTATTTATGTGAACACATAAATGTTGATACAATAGGGCACCGAATACATATGCGCCACATAAGTCAAGTCAGTTGATTTGTGTGTAAGATATGATACTGCCTGGATGACCAAACCGAAACAGGTGGTTTTCTTAGAAAGCCACTCCTTGAACCTTCGACCTAAAGGTCTAATCCACAACTCAGTGGAGCAACGTCAGGAGATGCAGTCCCATGGTAGTCGGTGGCCAACAATAGATTCATACTTCATTCGTTCCCTCGGGATACTAGAGTCCATGTGCACCAATGGTTTGAAATCATGGTCTTTCAACTCTCTTATGTGGACCCTGCATGTACGCCAATCCAGTTAAACCTTCAGACATTTTCTTTTTGTCCTCTCAATTCCGTGAACAACACCCCGGCCTCGAGGACGCAACGATTAGGAGTTCCCTGATAGTGTCTGTATACGCGTGACCATGTGAGAGCATTTGTAGAGGAAGAGCTGAC
Organism: Schistosoma margrebowiei; assembly: GCA_944470205.2. NCBI lineage: Eukaryota > Metazoa > Platyhelminthes > Trematoda > Strigeidida > Schistosomatidae > Schistosoma > Schistosoma margrebowiei. The sequence continues at coordinate 1,612,157 of OX104024.1, forward strand.
TCTCTTCACCCTCGGCCGTACCAGGGCATTTGGGGGATTTCGTCAAATTCTATACTATCTAACAGTAATTTTTATATATTGACGTTGTTTTTCTTTCTATTTCTCTCTTAGTCAGAAAACAAACCCATCAACCATATCTTTGTAAATGACTAGAAAGTGGGAAATTGTAAACTAAACATATTATAAATATTTTGTTCTTTCTTTTAAGTGATATACATGCCATTAGTGAATCACATTTATTGTCTCGGTTCTGTTTAGCTATTCAATAGGGCGTATCATGAATAAACTGAATAAGTGAATTAATTTCTTTTTCTCTATTACCAATGTTTTATTTATGTCATGTAGTAGATATTCTATTGAAATTGTTTCTATTAGTAAGCAATAATGTATCATAGAGTCTACTTGGGGAATTTTAACCCAATTACATAATCGAAAAATTTGAAATCAAAAGATAAAAATAAGTCTGAACACCCTATGTTAGTGTAGACATCAAATTTAACATTGAAGATTTTTAACCATCAAACTAGAAAGTATTCTGATGATAATCACACAATCATAAGGAAGATGGAGTTTCAGGAAAACTAGTAGTAATGGAGTTAAAAATCTTTCTAAGGACAGAAAAGATTGCATCAAGCTCTTCAAAACATTTATAGTAGCTGTAGACGAAATCAAAGTATTCTCTACTTTTGAGAAAAGGTCCTTGTTGACAGAAATGAAGTAACAACATAACTAGACCATTTAAGTTAATGGTAGAAGAAAAAGCCAGAGTCATAAGTATCAGGGATTAAATTCATACAACCAAGAATGAAACAAACGTTTCTGAAGAAGGTCATTGGAAAATGTAGATAATACAAAATTTGGAAATAACTGGCTTAAATCAAACTACTTATCAATAGTAAGTAGCTTAGCGTAAATTACAAAAATAAAAGTGCAGCAATGTTGTTAGGAATTAGCAAACTGAACAATTCATATTTCATATCGTAGCATACAAACGCATTTCCGTACTACTTTTATACAGTAAAAGTCAATTCACTACATTTTAAGAGATTGAATATTAGAGAAACAAATGACTTCAATAAATTCTGAGTGGTTTGTTGGAATGACTAATTAAAATCAGTGCTAGAACTTAGATTATGTTACTGTTATGTTTGAAACTTCACGAGTTCACTTAAACTGCGAACGAGAACAATACTCAGTGACCAAAGACCAGTAATCTAACTATTGACGCGTCCCAGCCCCGCTATCTAGAAGGAGAAGTCCAGGCTTCGTATGGAAAGTATATTCTGCAAACAGCCAGAAAACGAGCGAGCAAGCAAGCAGCAGCAGCAAACACAATTTAAACATATATATATATATATCAATGAGTTCATAAATTGACCTATTTGCCCATTTAATAGATAAGTTCATCAATTGACATCAATACAATATTTAAACATTTAATCAATAAGTTGATCGATGCGATAAAATTTAAAAATATGAGTTTGAGGATCTATCGTCCCCAACAGTTGCTCTACGTCATGAGATAAATAATTTAAGAGACTATATTTTTGACTGAAAGTTAAAAGAAATGTTTAAGATTGTAATGAATTTGAAAGTTCATAACTGTGTTTACATTTGTGAATTATTACCATCATAGTGAATCAGAAATATATTTGCAATCAGTTGGTTAAAGTTAGACATTAACATCATTGGATACAAGCTCATTCGTCTAGAGGTTGAGCGTTCGCTCGCGAGCTGGACCGGGGGTGCGCACTGCTGAGGAGTCCCATACTAGGAAGAAACGACCGTCCAGTGCTTCCGGATTTTCCATGGCGGTCTAGCTTTAATTGACTCGTGAATTCAATTATTAGATTATTAAACAGTTATTATTCTAGATGAATGAAATAATTTGATAAAAATGACAATGACCCTATGACAATTTTCATTTTTAAATATAATATGAATTTCCGCTGTTTTTTCAATCCAGTTATAATAAAATTACTTACTGATAATTTTGTTTCCCCTCAAAACACTAGGCGGCCTGTTTGTATATCTGGGCTACCTGTTCCTTCCATCTAAATATTTCAACAAGTTAACTTTTTGCTTGTTTGTTTTAACACGGTGTTATGCCTATTAGTCTCATAACCCATTCAAGTGCGTTTGTGAAAACTTGAAGAAATTTCACCATACGAATTACAAAAGAGACATTGTAGTTGCTGGCAATATACATTGCAAATAATATACATTAATCAGATGTCGATTCCTGAAATACTAACATCTAACTGGCGACCACTCAATATTTATCTCAAGGGTCTATCAAGAAATAAGAAAAGGAAATTTGTTGGAAGATTTTGTACCAAAAATATGATATTGAATGAAGCCACTAATAATAACAATTCAGTTATTCTTAGCTTTGAAATACATCACTCAGATATCGAAATATTTTTTGAAAGATTGCATTTGTAACCTAAATATTCACAGTTTCAACTAGCCTAAAGAATTATAAGCAAAGATGGATAGTGGCTAGCAGTGGAATCCAAGACGCACGTTTCGTCCTGTTTGGGACTCGTCAGTTGGATGTACCTGCATCTCAGAGTTGATGTTCACTCTGCGACTCGAACTCAGTACCGTTCGCTTCAAACGCCATCGCATTATCCACTTAGCTACTGAGTCCTGAATTAAACTTCACCCCATTGCACAAGCAAGTGGCTACCAGCACTCAGTAGCTAAGTGGATAATGCGATGGCGTTTGAAGCGAACGGTACTGAGTTCGAGTCGCAGAGTGAACATCAACTCTGAGATGCAGGTACATCCAACTGACGAGTCCCAAACAGGACGAAACGCGCGTCTTGGATTCCACTGCTAGCCACTATCCATCTCTGCTAATAATGCTTGTAAATTAAGGCAATATCGAGGCATACGCACAGTATGCACATATGCCAATAAGAGACTGATCAATTTCAGTCCTAAAACATCAATGGGAATATTCAAGTAAAAACAATATCAAGTGAATTAGCCTAAAGAATGTTTCCAGAAGTTCTAGTAAAAAAAATGATCGACTTTTTTGAGAATGTAACAGTCATCAAGACAATTGTAATATCTAACACTAATAAATCATTGGAATCTTGCTCAATAGTCTATAAACTTTGGATCTATCACGAGACGTAACATTTATCGATATGAATCATAAGAAAATTCTGATACAGATTTTTAGTCTATTCTGAAATAGTCATCTAGTGTTCCATTGATTTTCACTGGTTTCAAAATGATATTAGCTAGTACTAGCAATAAGCATTTAGAATACAAAGATTCTTGTAATTGAAACTTATCTTTTGAATTATTAGTTCAGTATATTACATGTAATGTTTAAGGATTATAAAACTTTGGTTAGAGTACATAAAAAAAATGCCAAATTGTAGAGATAACACTAAATCTTTTTAGAGTAGTTCGAAATCATTAATAACTGAACAGTACAGAGTTGGATGGAAAATGCTGGTAAGCGGCCTATGCTCCTTCATGAGGGATGACCGGTGTAAATAAGTAATTAGTAACTAAACTGTATACTTATTCAATTTATCATAATTATTTCAAAGCTGAAAAAAGCGATCAAGTAAATTAAAATTTAATGACAGAACTAATATTTTGTTGAGTTAGTCAACAAATTAGACAGTGCCCCGAAATGCCTTGGCACATCCGAGGGTGAAGAGAGTCAACTCTCCCTCTACAAATGCTCTCACATGGTCACGCGTATACAGACACTATCAGGGAAGTCCTAATCATTGCGTCCTCGAGGCCGGGGTGTTGTTCACAGAATTGAGAGGACAAAAAGAAAATGTCTGAAGGTTTAACTGGGTTGCCGTACATGCAGGGTTCACATAAGAGAGTTGAAAGTCCATGATTCCAAACCATTGGTGCACATGGACTCTAGTATCCCGAGGGAACAAATGAGGTATGAATCTATTGTTGGCCACCGACTACCATGGAACTGCATCTCCTGACGTTGCTCCACTGAGTTGTGGATTAGACCTTTAGGTCGAAGGTTCAAGGAGTGGCTTTCTAAGAAAACCACCTGTTTCGGTTTGGTCATCCAGGCAGTATCATATCTTACACACAAATCAAGTGACTTGACTTATGTGGTGCATATATATTCGGTGCCCTATTGCATCAACATTTATGTGTTCAAATAAATAAATTTGACGAAATAAGTGCTGTAATTAATAGACATTATCATTTTTACAAGAGCTTAAGCTATTTAAATGAACCTATAAGTAGATAGTTTTAATAACATTAGTGAAATAGTTTATTACGTTAGGAACTTATCAGCTGCTAACAACCTATTTAACACTCAAAATCAATGTTATTACAGATATTGACATACTTATATATAAAAGGGTGATTAAAGATGATTTAGTTAGGCGCTTTATTTTGTCGTCATTTAGATCGGACTATGTTGTCGAAGGGCTCACCACTTTAGTGTCCCGGGTTCTGACTCCAATTAGATCATATGACTGATTGTTATTGAAATATATATGTCGCCTATCCTCGTATATAATCATCGACTTAAATTACAGACGTGTGGTAAGTAAGATAAGAAATATACACACACATATGCGCTCATATAAAAACAGTCAAGATTGATAAGCGAGTAATTAACAAGGTCAAAATATGACTCAAGTACAATGAGTAGATTAGCTTGTTCGAAAGCTAGAATAAGTTATATCGACTTAACATAATAACTGACACTACATAGCCCCCTCGTAGAAAATAGCACATTTGAAAAAATGTCTGTTTTCGAAAATAACACTGAAGTGGTATGCGGTTAACGTTAACAATAAGTAGCGAAAAAAATTGTACTCCACCCAATAAAGTGCAGTGTCACACGAGCGGTGAGTGTATTGTACAGAAGTGTCATTACTTATGTAAAAGGATACATGAATATCGTAAAGGCGCGAACAAAAATGGAAACATTAGGATGCGATTATGAGCAAATTAATAAGCGTACAAAAATTTAACATGCATTTATGCTGTGACTGTCTGAACGATAAAATAACACGTTCGTATGAGCGGTTCAAAATATCGTGAAAATAGTGATAAATTGTTTGTGGGTATGACAGCGAAATAAATGGTGAAAATAAGTAGAGTAGAATATGACAGAAATTAGTCTGTGTTGCCGACAGAATGGTGAAATATGAACATATATTCTGATGAGCCGCAATAGAGTAAATAGCGTCGATTAGCGATGAGTGGATTCAAATTTGCATACATAGGGTTTTCCTTCGTAGGATAAGAATAGTCAAGTCGTGAAATGATAACTGCATCGACGGGTGATATTCATTGCTGTACTGCAATTGATAATAATCATAAAATGCGAAGCCAGTGTTAGGTGTCGTTTGCGTTACGACAAATGCATCGAGTTATCATTACATATGTATTAGTAGAATGACAAGAGGAACAGAATAGTGACTGAGGATACTAGGTACATAGAGTTGTATTCCTTTATGGTCGTGAAGCCTAGAGCGGTTCGCGTAGTTTAAGGGAGATGTGCTCAACCTCGTTTGTTACAAAACCGCACTAAGGCATGATAAAAATACCAATACATATGATTGACTTGAGTATGACGAACAAGAGTGTATCCTTGAGAGTCTAGCTCTAAACTCTATGTTCTAGTATTCGGTGCGGCGGGAATAAAATAGTAATCGCAGTACTCGAATAATGTTATCGGGTGATGAATGATGCAACATGTGGTTATACATGTGGACAAATAGATAAGATGAACGTAATCGTTACCAATCAGCTAGCTAGAGGCATCCACAGGCTTAATAAGAGGCGATTTCGAAATGATAAATGTATGGCATGATAACATAAAATAATGACCTCGACTAAGTGAATGAATATAATAATAGGCCAAAAATGACATGAAAAAACTGGAACAAGCTCATATAGAGCACGGAAATTTTACGTTTCTGATTAATAAATGTATAGTTCATTGAGTTTTGAATGCCATAAAGTGGAGTGTTCATAAAATCATAATTTGTTCGGTGAGTGATATGACTGAGTAAATGTTATAATTTAATGTCAGCAAGAACAAAAATAATAATCCCACATTCGGTCATGATATGACAATAATATAATAATGAGGGAATGATGATAATTTGAATCATAACGGGACAATCCACCGAATAGATCAATGAGAATAAAGTATCGATAAGATAATACGATTTGTGCATGTCCATGTCGTGATGCATACGCTTTGCTGAGTGCGTTGGATTAGAGATTGTGCTGGCTTCGTTAAATTTGTTCGTCAAAAGTATAGAGTGCAGAAGTTTCTTCACCGACGTAGCTTGCTGCTTTTAGTTCGTCAGCAGCGGGCTCACCACTGTAGTGGGGCCCTTTATTTTGACATCAATTAGATTGTACGATATTCGTCGACAGGCTCTCAACTTTAGTGACCCGGGATCTGACTCCATAGTAACAGACACTACAATGAATATGCTTATCATGATGTAGCTAAGATTCCGACAGATTTAATAAGGTCATTAAATAATTGCTTGTTTCGGATAAATAAGGTTTGGGAGGGAAAGTTCCAGAACATTGAACTAGTGATTAGAACTTATAAAGTTAACAAAAATTAGATGGTTGTATAATGAAGCAACTGAAAATAGACTAATGATAATAAAAGAAAGATATGAATTGAAGAAAAATGACAATAATATAATCAAACTTTATAAAGAGTTTAAATAATGAGTGGCACAATAAAAAGGACGTAATGTTACCAGGGCAAAGAAAGATATTTTACTGTTTCTTTCTGGATACATAGATCTTTTTTTAGATGTTTGATTACTATCGCTTAGGCAAATTTCAAAAGGTTGTAGTTTGATCGTTTGTTAATCAATTTGAAGTACCTCAGTGTATCGACTTTATGTCCTGTGTCAAGGAGATGTCTTGTTACGGGACTCTTTATGAAGTTTAAATTACATCATTGTAATTTTTCTTTAATTCATAACTGACTGATTTCGATTCATACATTTCTTTATTAGCATTAATCTATTTCCAGTTGCTTAATTACACAATCATCTAATGTTTCTTAACTTCATGAGTTCTAATCACCATTTCAATGTTCTGAAACATTACCTCCCAAACTTTATTTATCTGCTGTTTGAAGCGATTACGAGTTCGTCTAGTCTGAGAACGGAAAAAAGACTCTATAACACAATGACAGATAAGCTAACTGTTCTGATACATTCCAGAGAAGTCCAAGTTTGGAAGAGAAAAATATATCCTACAAGCAGCCAAAGCACAAACAACAACAAGCATAAATCAAACGTATGTATACAGCATCAAACTATCATTGAGAAGCATTACAAAATAACATACTAAAAGATACAACTAATCAATAGCGTTTAAGATCCTCCCAAGTGCGAAGTACGACATGAAGGTGCAAATGACCGCTTTTGACGCGAAAAAATATTCAAATTTTTAGAATAAATTTACACAAATAAGGTATTACAATTGATTGATCACTGGGTGGTGATCAATGTCTTGCTTGTCTAGTCCTTATTAGTGCAGATCGAATGCTATCGATCATGTTGCAATGTGGCCACCAGTCTAGGTGACTCGACACTGCGGGCACTATGTATTGAAATTTAGATGGTGGTTGGAGGTAGTCAACAGGAAACCCTGGACCCGGGTTTCGTGCTATTTGGCACTCGTCAGCAAGGTGTACCTGTAATCTTGAGGGAACTGGTGCTCCCTGGCGGATTCGATCCTACAGGAGGTTAGTCACGGCTCGGATAGCTCAGTGGTAACGTCTCTGACTGTGAAGCTGGGTGACACGAGATCGAATCCGCCAGGGAGCACCAGTTCCCTCAAGATTACAGGTACACCTTGCTGACGAGTGCCAAATAGCACGAAACCCGGGTCCAGGGTTTCCTGTTGACTACCTCCAACCACCATCTAAAACACAAATAAGGTATTTACCAAGTGAGTTCTGAGGATCTAACATTCTCAACATTATCTGAAACAAAATGTATATGACCTTATTGAATTCTTTTGAAATCTTTGCTAGACCATGATACACATATTCATCTTTAATCAGCCACTTATGTATAAGTATGTCAATATCTGTAATAACGTTGATTTTAAGTGTTAATTAGGTCGTAAGTAGCTGATGAGAACCTAATGAAATAAAATAAATTCATATTATTCTGCATCAGTTTTTGTTCTTGCTCTTTTTAAGATAATAAAGGGAACTATTTCTATGAAAGAAATAGTCTACTCTATAAATTTCAAGTAAACTATATCTTAAATGTTAAGTATAGTAAACACACGAATTATATATATATATAGATATTGGTACAAGGAGGCACCAATTACATATGCGCCATACAAATCTCATTTGATTTGTATGAAAGCTGTGATACTGTCGGGTGCCCAAACCGAAGCAGGTGGTTTTCTTAGGGAGTCACACCCAGAGCCTTCGACCTAAAGGTCTGATCCACAGAGCAGTGGAGCAACGTTCGGAGATGCAGTCCCATGTTAGCCTGCGGCCAATAATTGGTCCATACTTCATTTGTTCCTTCAGGATACTGGAGCCCATGTGCACTATTAGTTCAGAATCAGTGTTTTCCAACTCCCCTAGGTGAATCCTCCATATCCACTGACTTGGTTAAAGCGTCAGACGTTCGCTTTTCGTCCTCTCGATTTTGTAAACAACAGTAACGCCACAAAAAGGCAGAGAGTAGGATTACCCTGGCAGAGGCTACATACGCGTGGCCATGTGAGATCGTTTCGAGAGACAGAGCGGACTCTCCCATTCTCGGCCGTACCAGGGCATTTGCGGGCTACTATAAATGCAACAGGATGTAATGAAGCAACTAAAAATAGATTAGTAGCAATAAACAAAGATATGAATCGAAATCAGGAAGTTATGAATTGAAAAAAAATGACAGTGATATAATTATTACAAATAAAGTAGAATGTAACTCTACATAATAATCTATATAGATGTAACTTTAATTAATTACAAAAAATCTTAAATGATTCCAGAGTATATATATATATATATATATGAAACAGAGATTTCATTGAGAATGATTCGCAGATTACTTACTTACGCCTGTTATTCTCAATGGAGCATAGATCACCGACCATTCTCCAACCCACTCTGTCCTGGTTTGAATCATTTTTTTCGGCTAGAGTATTTTTTAGCGAGTTAATTTTCTACGGGATGGGGTCGATAACCCCATGCCTAACTCTCCACCTTTATCCGGGTTCGGGACAGGCTCTAGGCGGAGTTTATTCGCAGATATCCTACACTTTAATACCCAATATGGATAGAAAAGTGACGTATCAACCTCTGTGTTGTCCAACTACTACATAATACGAATTTAACTTTTTTTAAGGAATTGAGAATAGTGAGCTTGTTGAATGTGATCATTGAGATAGTGGAAAAGAACAGACCTCAGACCACATGACTGTGCACTCCTTAATCTTATTGTGCTGTTGAACTGACATATTTTGTAAAATTTGATTTATTCATTTTTATAATTCAATTGACTGATCCTTCTATCTGAATGTGATTCAACTTAAATCAAATCGGTTACTACTATCATTTAGCACATATATGGTGTATGCTACTTATGTTGAAAGATATAAGTAGTATGTAATACCAATCATAAATGGAATGCCTATCAAAAGAGGATTGAGTAGGTTGAAATATATTGGTATAAACACATAGTTGAAAGAATCATGAAGGATGTAAACGATAACTGATGGGAAATTTACAAATAAAGTATTTAATGAATAGTTTTCAAAGATACCCTGTAATTTCACACCCTACAATATATTGATCTTCCTTTTTTGAATTTTTAGTCACTACACACTTGCCTTGATATTTTATCTAATGTATATAACTGTAGACAACTGAACACGACGTATGATAGTTACTAATTATCCACAACAAATAATTCTTTGCCAAAATTCTGTTTATTTTTAATCTCGGCCTAACAGTATATCTACAATTACTTTTCGAAAATTACCTCAATTTCCCTCTTATAAGTAATTAATACACTTAAAATTAATCCTTCAAAAATAGCAACTCTAATTGCACAATTCAGTAGTATGTGTAAGAGTTTTGTAAATATTGTTCAATGTTCATAATTTTTACCACGAAATGATGTTAATTACATTATCATCAGGTAGCACTGGACTCCTATTTCATCCTAGTATATGACTTTTAAGAAGTTGCCCCACTGTTCACCATTATTATCAGTGAGTTACTATTTCACAACAGATTCAGCTGAACGCGAGACTGATAGGCCCTGGGTTAGAGTCCCGCGGGGTGCGGGATCTCGGATGCGCACTGCTGAGGAGTCCCATACTAAGACGAACCGGCCGTCCAGTGCTTCCAGGTTTTTCATCGTTGTCTAGCTTCAACTGACTTATAATTTCAACAAGCGAAACTACATTAACTAAGTTGAAAGTGCATGAATCTTTTGCTAGAACCTACTTATATACTACTTACGTACTATTAGTGTCACTACTGTAGTGAAGAAGAGCACATGTGAGTACAACCTGATTATTATTTAGCACAGAATTACAGTGTTACTTGGTGAAACAGAAAAAACATACTATAATACCTAATTTACAAAATGTTCAATAATTGTCTCAAACTTTGTTGTTCTTGCATTTCCATACTAATTGCTTTCTATTCCCGCTCTTTCTTTCTTGATCTTCCCCATCTTCTGTTGACAGACATTACATTCCTGACTCGCGTCATATACTACTTATATCAATATAAGTAGCACGCACCACACTACTACTACTACTACATATTCTTTTATCTTAAAGTATTTTCATACTTAGAAAAACGATGTGATTTTTATGTTAACTAGTAAATTACTACATTATTATTATTATTATTATTATTATTATTACAAATTAATAAAACTCTGTTTATATTTATCTATTTTTAAATGACCGCAGAGTTTAGTTATGTTCATTAATCACAAAGGTAAATAACTTGAATAAAATCAATAAAGGTGTTGTAGAGATAATAATACTAATAATAAATGGAACAAAATATAAACTAATCATATTAATAATCATGTAGATTTATTTAACTTGTATTTAAAAAAAAAAAATTTGTGGATTTTTAGACTGTAATTCTGGTTAACGTTTTAACCAGTATTACGCTAATCAAATAGTTGTCTATGCATGATACCCAACATTCATTAGCCGGATGTTATCAGCAACAGCCTACTGTGGGAGAGAACAAACCAACTTCCAACTGAAGAGGAAATTATGAAAAGACGATGGGACTGGATAGGATATACATTACGAAAATCACGAGACAAGCCCTTACTTGGAATCTTGAAGGGAAGTAGAAAAGAGGAAGGTCAAAGAACACACTACATTAGGAAATCGAAACAGGGATGAAAAGGATGAATAACCACTGGAAGGGGATGGAAAGGTTTACCCAGAACAGGGTTAGATAAAGAGTGCTAGTGGGCGGTCTATGCTCCTCCGTGAGAATTAGCAGGCGTAAGTAGGTAAATAAGTAAGAATTTAATACTGACTATTTAATTAACCGGTAGACAATGAGATAACTAATTTAGAAATAGATCTAATATACTCAAATCGATTATTAGATAGTTAACAATATGTTTCAATAGTAGTTGGGACTAATTTGTGTTTATAGGCAGAGATGGGTGGTGGTTAGTAGTGGAATCCACGACATTTGCTTCGTCCTTTTTTGGGACTCATCAGCTGGGTGTACTTACATCCGATAGTTGATGTTCACTTTGGGGCACAAGCCCAGCATCATTCGCTTCAAACACTATTAAGTTATCCACTTAGCTACTGGGTCCTGGTAGCGACTAACTTGTACCATTGAGTAAAGTTTCACTGGGTTCGAGTATGAACTCTGGGATGTAGGTACATCCAGCTGGCGATCCAGAAATGAGATGAAACACGCGTCCTGGATTCTACTGCTAGCCACAATCTATCTCTCCTTATAATGAATGTGATTTAGGTAATCCACACAGGATGCATATATGCCAATAACAGACTGATCAATTGCAGTCCTAAATGTCAATGTGAATATTCAAACAACCAATGCAAAATGAATTTATTTGTGTTTATCCTTCTAAGGATAAAATGTAACAGTATTAAAGTGCACAAATTAGAGGGGCAGATTATAAACTGTTTGCTGCTACTTGCGTGAAAAAAAAATCAAAAACAACCCGCTAAAATATCTATGGTGTTTAACAGAATGCAAATATAAATGTGTCCAAGTGTTTAATGCACTCTCTAACGTCTCATCCATTAGCGCTGTGATGATTTTTTTGCATTCTGTTATATCTTGTGGCCTTGTGCCTTATTAATATATAACGTAATGATACCGCCAATTCGAGAACATTGAATTATCAACTGGACCAATGATGCATAAAATCCGTACGAGCAGTCTAGATTATTGATCGGTCCTTACTCTTGCTCAACAATTCTCCTTGAGTTCAGAACACCAATCTCAGACTCAGCGATATGAACCATGTATTTCAAACATACCCGGTTTATATACAAATCAAACAGGGTACATCGAACCATAAAATAGGAAACAACATTTGTACAAGATTTAGCCAAATGTGGCTGTGAATGTGGAGGATGGTAATTGATAGACTGGGAATAACGCAAGAATGGTAAATCGTATAATAATAGTTCATAAATCAAAATAAAGCTTATGATAAGAGATACACGAATATGAATAGTGTGGTTACTTAAAAACTATACAATAAAAATATAAGTTCCCAGAAGTTACTATCCATTATTCTCGTCGAGATATACCACATTCAACAACCAATTACTCAGTGATAATATCTATTCAGCTTTATCAAGAATACAGAAGTATCTACTTCATTACAATAGATAAATTTCAATATTAAACAAACATTGAAGATGTGAACTTAACATAGTTGTTTTTATTTATATTTGTATAACTGGTCTACATGAGTAATATAAACAATAGTTGATAAATATTCAATTATTCAATGAATAATGAAACCTCTATTTTAATAATAACCTACTATTGCACAAATTCAACATTATACTTGTTAAGCAATAGTGAATGTAAATTAGTGAATTTAACTTTTAAATTATCAACTATCTTACTAAATTATTTGCCATCTTTATCTAATATCTAAGTTCTAACTTCAGTATTCGTCACCCAATTGTTCTATTATACTTGTACTTCAAAGATATTTATAATCTAATGATAATAACTTACAATTGTTGTTTTTTACTTCGAAAGTCACAATGTAAAACAGAACCAATTCCTGTATGATATGTTTGTTCTTTTCATAAACATATTGATGTTATATCCCGATGAGAATAATGAATGGTAACTCTTGGGATCCATTTCTGGAGCAATACGATACATATATTTTTATTGTATAGTTTTTAAGTAACCAAACTATTCATATTCATGTCCCTCTTATTATAAACTTTATTTTGACCTATGAACTATTATTATGCTATTTATCGTTCTGGAGTTATGACCTGTCTATCAGTTACTATCTCCCACATTCACAATCACTTTTGGCTAAATCTTATATAAATCTTATTTTCTATTTTATGGTTCGATGTACCCTGTTTGATTTGTATATAAACCGGGTATGTTTGAAATACATGATTCATATCGCAGAGTCTGAGATTGGTGTTCTGAACTCAAGGAGAATTGTTGAGCAAGAATAAGGACCGATCAAGAATCTAGATTGTTCGTATGGGTTTATATGTCAGTGATCCGGTTGATAAAACATTATTCTCTAATTAGCGGTTTCATTACATCATACATTGTTAAGGGCACAAACTCACAACTTATAACAATTAATATCTTGTCTACACCAATAATGATAATAATAATAATAATAATAATAATAATAATAATAACTCCAGTTATATGAAAACCAAGAGAGTAATGTTTCTTTTTTCTCTTCAGATCTATACTGAATGAAATTTCACCTGTTATGATTGATTATTTCAACAACAACAACGAAAAATCTATCACACTGAATTTTGCGCCAGAACATTTTAACTATTGAAATATTTAATAAATGAATAAAATTAGGAAAAAAAACAAAGTAAGTTTATAGAGACTTTTTTTCAAATGAAAATAAACAAAAAAAATAATAATTTTCAAACGACAATCAAGATTCAATGTTGTTGCTATGATCAACAGACATAGTTACAAACGTTAATAATTTTGTGTTAATTAGATAACAAAAGGGTTTATTGTTTAATAAATTTATTGATTAAAACAACGTGATTTTATTCAAATATTCATGAGTTTTTGTATGTGCGTGCGTGCGTGTGTGTGTGTGCGTGTAATTTAAGCTGTCCACTATAATGAGTCCATGCCAAACTATAAAAAGAAATGCCTTGAAGAATCAAGAACTTATTAATTAAATCTAATATAAAAGCAACATTCAGAATGAAATTTTCTCCACAAGAAATTTATGATTTTTTTAAAAGAAAAACTTGAATCTGACAACTTTTAGTTGGTGAGACTATAATTTATGGACGAACTTTGAGCGACGTTAGACTAACCTTCAGAGTGTCCATTTAATAACTAGGACGAAATTAGGATTATAAATCAGTTTGAGGCATTAGAATTAGAATTCACAGTTGATGATTAAGGTCAGGAATTAGATTTCGGGTTTTCATCACGAACTGACATCACTTATAATGCCAACACTCTATTTAGCCAAATGGATGAATGAATTTCGCGCCAATATCCGAGACCTGTTACTTTGTGCGTGATTGGTTCGTCCATAAATTATAGTCTAGCCAGTTGAAATTTTGGGACTGTTTTAACTGAAGATATTATTAATATTGTGTTGTTTAATTACTTAAATATTTAAATTATGGCATTCTTGTATTTTCCTATTTGTAAGCTTTTTAGTGATGCGTAAACTGTTGTTATAAGTTGTATGTCTCCAACATTACTGCCAATTAGTTTTGGATTTTTTACTTAGTTCGCTTTTAATTCATACATAGTTATTGCTATTTCGTAATTTCTCAATGTTGACGATAAGTGGTCAGAATTTCACTCTATATCAGTTAAATCATGAAAGCGGATTGTATAATTAGAAGATTTCGCCTGCTGTGTTGTATTTTGTTCTGACTATCAGGCGAGTGAATGTGAGAAAACTGCATTCTGGACTAATGTCAATAAATGGTATTCACGTATGTATTCTCACTATCATCGTCCTATTAGCTAGCCGAAAGTCATTGGTGCAAACAAGAAAGTCTAAACAAACTAATCAATACTTGGACTAGATCAATACAACAGCACTCTTAATTTCATGAGTCCCAAAAATAACTACAAAAAATCTGTTTTTTGACAGCATATCAACAATTCATGATGACTGTTTTTAGATTTGTGCTAATTCTAATAAACAACTTTACCAAACAGTAATTTTTTTGCTCACAGTGGATTTCCGAGTACCTAGTGAAGAGTTTTGACTGATAAAGCTTGATTATATCGCAAAATAATGGGAATTGAGTAATTGGACATCTACTTACTTTATTTCTTTATTTAAACACATAAACATTGGTACAAGTAGACACCAAACAGATATACGCCACATAAATCATTCGATTTGTGTGAGGGCTGGGATACTGTCCGGGTGCCCAACCGTATCCACCAACCCCGTTAAAGCGCCGGACTTTCGCTTTCCGTCAATTTTGTAAACAACACCCCTGCCGCCAGAAGGCAGTGAGTAGGACTGCCCTAGCAGTGGTTGTATACACGTGGCCATGTGAGAGCATTTCGAGACGATATTTAGACTCCAACTAAGTAGACCAGGGGTACCGTGCTTGTGGCAAGCCCATTTGACCACTGTATCATTTGTCTACTCATTGTAACTCAGCCACTTAATTCATCATGTTAATTTGTGTGCATTTCAGACTCTTAATTCACTATGTTAATTTCAGTGTGTATGATCGAATGCATGTCTGTACATTAACCTCTAAGCTATTCTCCTATTAGTTTCAGTGTGCAGATAATCGATAATTTATCCACACCCGATTAACTCTCAAAAATATATATGGATTTTTAACACACAAACTTACTCACTCACTCACTCACTCACTTTATTTCATCGTGTGCTTGCTCGTTGTTCGCTTGCGGATTTTTATTAATCATTAACAATAAATTATCTCTACAACTGGTGTTCAAGCTTCTGAATAATCTCGAGTAAATCCGTAATTCAACTAGGAGATTAAGCCTACAAAAATACTCAGCTTACGGGATATTATTTATTGGAGTCAGATATTGAGGACATTAGCCTCAACGAAATGATGAGCCCGCCGACGACGAACGCGACGCAGCAAGCTTCGTCAATGAAGAGATTTCTGCACTTTATACATTCGACGAACACACACAACGAGTCAAGCTCAATCTCTAATCCAACGCACTCAGCAAAGCCTGTGCAGCACGACATTGATATGCACAAATCTTATTATCTTATTGTTACTTTGTCCTCATGTCAATTATTCTCATTGATACATTTGTCGGATTGTTCCATTACGATTCAAATTATCATTATATGCTTATTATTACATTATTGTCAATATCATGACCGAATGTGGAATTATTAGTCTTGTTCGTGCTGTCATTAAATTATGATATTTTCGCAATCATATTACTCACCGAACAAATTATCATTTCATGAAAATTCCACTCCTCGTAACAACATTCAGAACTCATTGGGATATTTTTACTATTCAAAACGTGAAGTTTTCCTGCTTTAAGTGAGTTCGTTTCAATTTTTTTCATGTCATTTTGATCTAATATTGCATACATTCACTTAGTCGAGGTCATTATTTTATGTTATCATAACATTCATTTTTCATTTCAAAATCGCCTCCTATTATGTCTGTGGATGCCTCTAACTAGCTGACTAGAAACCATTACGTTCATCTTATCTATTCTTTCACATGCATAACTGCATGCCGCATCATTTATCAACCAAAAACGTTATTCGAGTACTGCAACTACTATTCTATACCCATCGCTCGGTATATCAGAACATAGAGTTTAGAGCTAGTCTCTCAAAGATACATTGTTGTTCGTCACATCCAAGTCAGTCTCATACGTCGCCATCGCTAATCATATGTATTGGTATTTTTGTCATGCCTTAGTACGGTTTTTTAGCAAACGAAGTCGAGCACATCTCCCTTAAACCACGCGAACCACTCTTGGCTTCACGACCATAAAGGAATACAACTCTATGTACCTAGTATCCTCAGTCACTATTCTGTTCCTCTGGTCATTCTACTAATACATATTCAACGATAACTCAATGCATCTGTCATAACGCAGACGACAACATTCACTGACTTCATATTTTATGATTAATATCAATTGCAGTACAGCAACGAATATCACCCGTCAATGCACTTATCATTTCACGACTTGCCTATTATCATCCTACGAATGGGGAACTCATTTAAATTCAAATTCACTCATCGCTAATCGATGCTACCTATTCTACTGCGGCTCAACAGAACATATATTTAACATATTTCACTATTCTATCGGCATCACAGACCAATTTCTGTCATATTCTACTGTACTTATTTTCACGATTTGTTTCGCAGTCATACCCACAAACAATTTATTACTACTTTCACGATATTTTGAATCGCTCATACGAACGTGCTATTTTATCGTCCAGACAATCACAGCATTATTAGATGTTAATTTTTTGTACGCTTATTAATTTGCTCATATTCGCATGTTAACGTTTCCATTTTTGTCCGCGCCTTTTCTATATTCATGTATTCTTTTACATAAGTATGACATTTTCATATAATACACTCACCCCTCATGTGACACTGTAGTTAATCGAGTGTTATTTTCGAAAACAGACATTTTTTAAATATACTATTTTCTACAAGGGGGCTATGTAGTGTCAGTTATTATGCTAAGCCTATATACCTTATTCTAGCTTTCGGACATTTCATTCTATTCATTCTGCTTGAGTCATATATTTTGACCTTGTTATTTATTCGCTTATCAATCTAGACTGTTTTTATATGAGCGTGTATGTGTGTGCCCTTCTTATCCCATTAATCACATGTCTTTAGCTTTATTTTGTCTGACTATAAATATTGAGTAACGCTTGACTAAAATGGAGTTGGCGTCCCAGCCATCTTCCTTGCGTGTCATTTTGCTTTGCTCTGTTTCATTCGCTTCATATACAAAATATATGTATTCACAAACCAATTCTCGTTATTCGACTTATTTAATTCCGTTATTGACTAAGGCGATTAAGTCGACGATTATATACGAGAATAGGCGATAACAACCATTCGTATGATCTTGGAGTCAGATCAATGGGCCACTCTCTGAGAAGCCCGGATGTCTTATATCCAAACCCGAGTGGAACCATATGTTGAGTATTGTACCAAAGAATCCCAAACAACCCCAAAGTAACTATTATCTATAATTTATTAATTTCCAACCAAAAGTTTTGTAACTGACATCAATTCATCATGAAAGCAGTCCCCCCTCCCATACAAAACTAATTCTGTGTTTGATTTCTAAATAGTACCGTATTTCTTATAATTTAAACAAAAACTCATTATCGATCTCAATGGAAGAAAAGAGATTCAATTCTTATAAGATAGACTTTGACTAGGAAACTATATTATTTGACCCATAAAATAAATCTCGTTTATAAGCTTGCTGAAACACGCAGAATAATAAAAACACAATTATGTATACTTCACACCAAAGATCAAAGGTTATTTTGTATTAAAAGAAAAAAACAATAGTGTAAGCATATAAATCATCCTGATTAAATCAACTTGAATTCTTAAAAAGTATAATTATTTTATACATTCATAATAAATATATTATCTAACCAATGTAGATTTATTATCTGAAATTTCAACATATTATTGACTATATAAACAAGGCAATAGGAAAGCTTATACATGTCCTCAGCAACAGTGGCCTGTTCAGGCAATAAACAGACTCAAAAGAATAACGAATAAGTAAGAAAATGAAATTGATAAGATAATCATCACAAAGGACACATTAATATACAATAATAAGACCACAGGATTATTTATTTATTTATTTATTTAAACGCATAAACATTGGTACAAGGAGACACCAAACAGATATACGCCACATAAATCATTCGATTTGTGCGAGGGCTGAGATACTATCCGGGTGCCCAAACCGAAGCAGGTGATTTTCTTAGGGAGCCACACCGAACCTTTGACATAAAGGTCTAATCCACAAGACAATGGAGCAACGTTAGAAGATACATTCCCATGGTAGCCGGTGACCAAAAATTGGTTCATACGCCATTTGTTCCCTCAGGATCCTGGAGCCCATGTGCACCATTAGTTTGGAATCAGGATTTTCTAACAAGAGAATAAGTTAATCAATAAATTCTCTGTGATGATTGTTTTAACTGTGACGCTTTCATTGTCCTTATGGGCAATATCATCAGCATATACTTCAAAGACAAATGAGTTATTGAAACTTTTAACATCCTTAATAAATGAATAATAAATATTCCCCGTCATATTATGCCCTGGTACGACCGAGAGTGGGGAGAGCCCGCTCTCCTCTCGAAATGCTCTCACATGGCCACGTGCATACAACCACTGCCAGGGCAGTCCTTTTCACTGCCTTCTCGTGGTGGTGGTGGTGGGTCGTTTACGAAGTTGGCAGGACAAAAAGCGAAAGTCCGGCGCTTTGACCGGGTTGGTGGATACAAATTTTCTCACATACACTACCTCAGAGCATGGATTAACCTTTAAGTTTAATATAAACCTACCAAAAAATGGATGTTACGGTTTATGACACACAAATTTACACATTACAATCAGTCTATTTTCCTGAAATCTCAAAATACCATCATAAGAGTTAGTAACCACTCCTTTGTTTTTAAATAATTTTCTATATCAATTCACTCATGAAAGTTATACAAAAACAATTGCCAACTAATGATTATCAAGTATTTTTGAGAATAATCTAGCATTCTGTTATCCGTTCCTCACAAGTAAACTCATCTGTTATCATTAAAACAAATGACAAATTAAATGTATGAAAAAATTGATCATTTCTCTACCTACGATTTGGTAGTTTAATTTTAATCTTTAACTGAGTGCTACTCAGAATTTGATAATGACAGTTAGAAAATAATAACTATGAGAAACTTTCTGATTTTCAGCAGTCCCTCAGTTAATTTCACATCATAAACACTGAAGTAAGTATTCAATGGCTTAAGGAAATATCATTACATACTTATCATATGATCATCCTCTTCTATTTCCATGAATTATCTTTCACAGTTGCAAGATTACACAAACAATACCCTCAGAAATTAAGTTTCTAATCAGTAAATCACATCACGAGATTGTCAGGCTTGTAAAGATCAGTTGCAAATGTGCTAGACGTGATTTATTTAAAGCCTATTCACTGTTAAACCTTGATTTACCGTGAGAAACCTGAATTAGCGCAAGAGAATACTCTTTGATTTTACCAAATTCATAAATGTCCGGCATACAATGTATTAGCGACCTATCACTTCACCTGAGGCTATTACATAACCAACTATTCTAAGATAACTTAGTGGCCACAATCGGCCGAGTATACGATTATTTGGATCCAAGCTCATTGAAAGGCCTGTTGCACAACAGGTCACCTCTTTTCTAACTGAATAAAAACATTAGTAGTGACTTAAGCCATCCACGCCTTCTGTTAGAAGGTTCATCCCATCCAATCACCGATTTTAAGAAATTTATTTATTTCAACACATAGATATTGGTACCAAGAGGCACCAAATACATATGCGCTACACAAATCTCATTCGATATGTGTTTATTTATTTATTTATTTGAACACATAAATATTGGTACAAGACAGCGCCAATATATATGCGCCACACAAAACAATGAAAGTTCGAAGAGAGATAGAAAAAAAAACTAAAGAGCACAAAAGAAAAAGAGAACGATAACGAAGAGATTGGTGTAAGGTAGTGTGGTAGTAACGAGGGAACGGAAAGGTACAATCAGAAGAAATCTTTCAAGTAAGGGAGACACAACCACTTTTTATGAAGAAAGTAAAAGAAGGTTACAGCAGGATCGCCACTGGCTTCTATTCTGAGCCATATCTGATAACGTCTCTAGAGACTGTGTAGCACCATCTCTCAGACCCCAACCAGGGAGTCGTGGAGGACCGACAGAAGCCAGTCCTTTGCAGCTTTCTTTCATACCACGACACCATGTCATGCACTGACCACCTCTCCGCTTCTTCCAACCAGTCCCAGAGTCGGCAAATAATGCACGACGTGGAATTCTCTGGGACGACATTCGTAGAACATATCCAAGCCACCGAAGTCGGTGTTTCAACATGGTGACACCAATTGAATTATCATCTCTGTGCCCGATAACACGGTGCCGAACCTCTGCATTACTAACATGGTGTTGCCACTGAATGTCAGCGATCCTTCGGAGACAGCGATGATCGAATACAGAGAGTCGTCTAACGACCTCAACTCGGAGAGGCCAGGTTTCACAAGCATAGAGCAAAACTGCTCTCACCGACGCGTTGTAGATCCGACCTTTTACAGCCAGACTAACATCACGAAGGCGCCAAAAGTGGCCCAGATTGGTATAAGCCGCTCTGGCTTTCATTATACGTGCATTGATCTCATCACTCACACCACCACCAGCACTTATGCAGATACACGAACTTCTCGACTACGCCTATCTGCTCACCATCCAGAGTGAGTACAGGATTAGAATCCTGCCAGTCTTGTATAAGTACTTTGCATTTCGAAGGTGCAAAGCACATACCATACCTGCGGACACTGATTGTCAACTGATTAAGTGTGGATTGCATGCCTCGGAGATTATCGCACAGTAAGACAATATCATCCGCATACTCAAGGTCAAGAAGTCTTTCTCCACACAACAGACCCACACCGCCGTTACTTAAATTCGTCAGAGCTGTTTCCAGAATGTCATCGATGGCAAAGTTGAAGAGGAATGGTGAGATTGGGCAACCCTGCCTAACCCCACTACTCGAATGGAACAATGGAGAGAGGTGGTTGTATGCCCTCACTCTGCCTGAGGTGTTTTTATATAGGGCTTTTAGGATGTTGATAAACTTCTCAGGCACACCCTTCTTCAATAGACAATCCCAGAGAACAGTCCTGTTTAACGAATCGAAGGCAGCCCTGATGTCAAGAAACACTACGATTGTTGGCCTTTGATAAGTATGGCGATGTTTTAACATTTGGCGGAGGGTGAAGATATGATCAATACATCCTCGACCAGAACGAAACCCAGCCTGCTCCACGCGAGTCAATCTTTCTCGGGTTTTGAACAACCTAAGAAGTATGACGGAAGCCGATAGTTTGGACGCAATCGGAAGTAGACTTTCCTCCCGATAGTTGTTGCAGGAACGACGTGAACCCTTTTTAAAGATAGGGATAACTATCGACTCATTCCATGACGTTGGAACACTCTCTAGTTCCCAGACCTTTATAAACAACACAGTCAGTTCCTTAACCAGAAAGTCACCACCATCTTTAAAAAGAGCCGGTGGTAAGTCATCTGGGCCCGGTGACTTGTAGAGTTTCGAGAGTTGGAGTTCCTTGCGGACTTCCTCCTCGTTTGGTGGATCAGTCGTCACCGGCCATGGAGGGCAGGACAGTTCAACCGATGTTGCCGGAGCAGCAGGCCAGTTGAACTGCCCTTCGAAATATTCTGCCCATCGTCCAAGACGTCGATGGATGTTAGTGATTGGCATCCCGTCACCCTCACAGATTGTTTCACTCACACCAGACTTCCTGCTGCCAGTGGCTCGGATGAGTTGAAAGAGCTTCTGGTAGTTACCAGATGCAGCTGCTGCCTCCAGCTCATTAGCACGCTTCGACCACCAGGCTTCTCGGTCCTTACGCAAGCTTTGCCCAATTTCCTTACGTAGCATCCTTCGTTTATGGTCAAACTCACGGTCACCCGGAGTAGACCGACGGGCTTCAATAAGTTGTAAGGAACCAGAAGAAACCCAGTGCTTATAAGCGGGACGTTTCGCAAACCCACAACTGACTGTTCCCGCCATTTTCATGGCGTCATGCAATTGCAACCAATGCTCATCTATACCTTTCGGTGGAGTGGTAGCTAGCCTAAAGGCTAGCTCGGTTCGATACTTATTTGCAACAGAAGTTGCAACCAGCTTGCTAATATCAATCCCTTGATGGCGGTCACTTCGTTGTCCACGGAAAAGTAAGGCAAGATTGGCGCAGACCAAGGCATGGTCAGAGTCCAGATAGGTACTCTAAAAGGAGCGGCAGTCTTTTAACCAACTACGCCAGCGGTAGCTGATCGCGATGTGATCAATCTGAGTCCAGGCTTGTGATGCAGAGGGAGGACGCCAGGTGGCACATCGGCGATGACTGTGCTGAAAGTTAGTGCTAGCCAGAAACAGGTTGTGGTCTGTGCAAAGTTGCAGTAGACGGTCCCCGTTATCTGACCTGCGACCAACGAGTCCGCATCGGCCACCTAAACGACTCTCTTCTGTGCTTAGACGCCCGACCTGAGCATTCAAGTCTCGATATGTGTGAGGGCTGTGATACTGCCCAGACCGAAGCAGGTGGTTTTCTTAGGGGGCCACACCCCGAGCCTTCGACCTGAGGGTCTGATCCACAAGGCAGTGGAGCATCGTAAGGAGATGCAGTCCCATGGAAGCCGGTGACCAACAATTGGTTCATACGCCATTTGTTCCCGCAGGATACTGGAGCCCATGTGCACCATTGGTTTGGAATCCGGTTAAAGCGCCGGACATTCGCTTTTCGTCCTCTCATTACCGTAAACAACACCCCCGCCACGAGAAGGCAGTGAGTAGGACTTCCCTGGCAGATTTTAAGAAAAGCCTGACACTAGTTGAATTAACCATCAATAAAACATCGTCCTTTGCGCACAGGTCTTCATCATAACTATCGACAGTATATTAGTTACAAACGCAGACGGACCGTAGCTATGAGACAACCTAGAGGAAACAAAATAATCACAGGATCTCTTCGCTAGTTGTGCTAACCTACTTCCATCCACTAATCTTCATATGAAATAGAGGTAATATCTCACAATACCAATATCCTGTCTATGTAGCAGGCATCCTTCTTGAAAAATGCAGACAGATAATGCAGAAAAGTTAACAAACGTAATCTCTTCGGGAGTGTTACCAAACCACTCCAAACGCAGCACACATCTTGAATACCAAATTACTCGTCAGAAGATTAACGTTCACCACAGTAAGGTCTAATGTCTACACTGATTCAACAAACCTGCTTTGCAACGACCCAGGACTATCGTTTTAATGACTACCTGTTGTTACGCCTGTACCTGTCACGTAAAGACCGACATAGTACCTACCATTTGAAATCTAGTGCTGCATATAGCCGTCTCTCAGCTTAACGTTAGTGACCCGATTATGTAGAACATTGACCATCCTTATTTCTCAACGGTGACTTTACATTCCATTTCAATATAATTCTAAATAAACTTAGTAATCTACTGCCAGGCGACATTCATGAAAAGTTCCACTTAATATACCCAAGGAATACGATAAACTCGAGCTTACTGCACACTAGGAATTTCCTGTTTCTATTGAGTTCGTAGGCGAGACCCGAGGAAACTATAGCTTGTTTAAAGCCACTTCGAAACCCTTGTATTTTAACACCTTAAGTAGCGTTCTGTCAAACCACTGAGCCTAAGAAGCAGAATCCTACACAGCTAATCAAGACAAGTAGAAGGGATGTTCAGTACCCAAAAGCTATCAAGAAAACAAATTATTAGTGATAATATATTGACAAATGCAGTGGTCAATAAACATTTGGGTTATTTACAATAGTTTCAACTTGAAGGATGCAATAGTGTTTTCGCAGTTACGGAATCTGGGAAGAGTTGGTGATAATTTATTAAAGGAACGTAGGCTGCAGTAATCAACCGTCCGGAGAAATAGCGACCATGTAACATGTTAACGCATTGAGTTGCAACTGCTATACTAGGACATTTGACGTAAACATTTCCTTGAGCACTGGTGCGATCAACAAAAATGTGGAGACATCCGCCGGCCTTGGTACATTCCTCAATAACATCGTCGCGTATTTCTTCGAAAACCGAATGAGTAGCAACATGTGGATCAAACATATTGGATAACATAAAGCATTGTGTGCACACGGGAGGAGCAATTGCGGATGATGAACTAACACTTCCAGCTGAACCCAGTATCGGGTTGTTTTGCCCGATATGCAGTTGAGCAAGGGCAGCTTTGGGGATCTCTAAGCCAGTGCCTTCAGCGAGTTTTGCCATCAAAGCCAAT
Organism: Schistosoma margrebowiei; assembly: GCA_944470205.2. Taxonomy (NCBI): domain Eukaryota; kingdom Metazoa; phylum Platyhelminthes; class Trematoda; order Strigeidida; family Schistosomatidae; genus Schistosoma; species Schistosoma margrebowiei. Next base: position 1,637,541 of record OX104024.1, read on the forward strand.
CTTCCAGTGGTGCCTAGATCAACGCCTGAACGGTCAGCCTCGTCGTTGTCTAAAGCGCTTAGACAAGCATACTCACTGCGTTCGGTTACATGATTCACCTAAAAAGTTGAAAGTTACAGATTTATTACTTACTTTCATTGGTCGGCCAGCCAACTCAAACCCGTTTAATTGATCCAGTGCTTTTTTAGCGTCATCACTATTGACGTACGTTACGAAGCCATAACCTTGCGAACGATTAGTAGTAGGGTCCTTGATTAATTTTATATCCTCTATCTTCCCAAAGGGCTCAAATATACCTTTTAACATTTCTTCCGTGATGTTGTAATGCAAAGAACCTATGTATAATTTCATCGGCCCCCTGTTCTGTTGCGACGGCCGAGGCAATGAGGGAGTAGCGCTTACCCGATTCTTCTCAGCATGGCTTTGTTGGATCTGAATTGGGACGCCTAATAAGCGAGTGCCGGTAAGTCCAAGGGCCAGCTGAGCTGACTCTACTTCACGGAATTCAACATAGGCTATGCCTTTTGATCTTTTGGTTTTGTTGTCCATGATTAGACGAACATCTCTGATTTTACCCACCGAAGTGAAGAAGTCCTCCAAATCTCGTTGTCGAATGCGCGCAGACAGCTGCCAAACGAACACAGTCCGTGCGTCTCGCTCTTCTGGACTAAGTTCAGGACTACAAATCAAAATAAATAAATTCTCAAAGGAACATACGATTTCTGACGTCTTTCAGTCCGCGACGATCTGTGGTCATCTCTACTAGACCTATGTCGATCACGGTCACGCGAACTATGGCGGCGTTCATGTCGTCCCCGGTCGGATTCATGATTTTTATCCCGTCGACGTTCTTTGCTTCTGCTGCGCGACTTATGTCTGAAAAATGCAACTTGTCGAAAGCCCAGAAACCATACCTTCTACTTCGATCCCTGGAACGTGAACGACCACGTCTTCGATGACCATTGGACTTCGAGTAGCCCTATTGAGCGACAATATTAGCAGATTCAGGAGGTGGAAAGGAATAAAAAAGACAGGCAAGAAAATAAATACTTTCGTAAAACATACCGAAACAATCTATTGATAACTACAGCTGAGGTGGGAAAGGGCCAGACGTCCACAACGACGTCAACGAGGATCGTAGACCCAGAGTATCCTAACAAAACATAAAGAATTTCTGTCAAAATTAGATAACATTATCTTGTGCCAGTCAAGGGACCCTAAACTTAGGACGAATAAAACATAACATACCTCCCGAGCGTAATGGTCCTCAAGCATTGCCTCAACGTCTATGTCGTCAGTCATTGTTCCCAGGTTGAGTGTCGACCAATAGTATAAGCCAAAACCCGTGGTCTAGCCAAAATAGAAGACAGAAGATTTGCTGGGACGTATCGACTCCTTGGGTGACAAACTACGCGGCGACCTGACGAACAACAAGCAAAGCCACCTTAGCTAAACAAAAGAAAGGTTTCAATATATAAAAAACAGATTCCAAATGACTGAGAAAGAAATGGAAGAACAAGGACTCTATACATCCGCAGTACTTAAAAATATCAGCTCTCAGAGATATATAACAGCAACATCTCAGACTTTAAGTTGGAGGATCCAAGCCTTAAGAAAATTTTTGGTTGTACATTCCTAGTCAATATGTTTGTTTAGTTAGTACTTATTTTACAAAATTTTTCACTAGTCTTCTCACTAAGGCGATATCTCTTGGTAATGCGCCACTGAAAATGAGAAAGCTCATATCGCAGCACTTTAGTTTCTCACGGTGGAAGCATCCAATCTTCACATTAGCTCCATATTTTTGTAGCAGAACATGATGCCAGCCTACTTGTTCCTAAATTACAGATATTGCGCATTCTCCTATTTTTTCTCAGTCATTTTCAATTCCATTATATCTATAGACACTCTAAATCCTATCCAAACCAATTTTCACTTAATGCTATATCCGTCCCGTTGTATCGAAGACAAACTGGCTTACATAAGAAAAGATCGGCCGATCTAAGTATAAAGTTTCTTGAAGTAGTGGGACCATTACCGCCCGAGTTAAACAGATACGTTATCACAAACATATTTAACACTTATTTCTTTAAACCAAACGAAACTTTCAATAACAGGACTAAACAGATAGGAAATGTTAAATAGATCACTCTACATTATCGAATTAAGATACGGCTAAGTCACAGAAATACTGTCACACATGGGATGAGCTACTGGCCTACGTGATTTAATGATGGTCTATTCTTAAATTTTTTCCATCCTAGTTTCTACAGCCAGTACAAGCTTTAACGTTTTTCATGATAACACGGCTGATGAACAAGCCGCATAGGCATGTCGGATCTTGAATATTACCAGAACCTAGGAGAAGCTTCGTACAGGCCTAAAAAAGAATAGATCTCTACAGAAAACTCGCCCTCCTTCATACCCATAATAGTTCTGCACTATCACGAGCTTCCTCAAAAGCCACTTGTGCAAGTGATCTACCTAATTACTTAAGAAATATAATCCTGGTTATCGTTGTTATCATAACACCTACAGCAAATCATCTGGGCAACTCCAGAATACCGTGACCCCAAAATTACTGAGCATAAATAATGGTATTTCGTAACACTTCTAAATTACAGACCATTCAACAGCCCCGAATATCCCGATTGCATAATTTCTGCATAAAGGATAACCGTGATCGGTGCCTTAAATCAATCAAAAAAGACTTGACTCGACAACTTCGGATCACTGCCTTTTATCCTGCACTCAGAGCACTACAGCAACGTTGAAAAGCATGATCATCTTTTCAAAAATGGACTTCATGGAAGCACATAACAAAGTTCTAATCGTCAACGATGACATTTCCAAGCAGTCATCATAGTTCTCTTCAGCCCTTAAGAAACTTCACATATTCACTTTGAACTACGATACACAGGACAAACTTCCAAAACCATCAAAGACATTATCAGAGGTCTCAGCTTTCGCTCGCATACACTGAAAACTGCTTTATGGAAGTAAATTTCGGCAACCCCACCTTCAGCATTTGAATGACACTAACGAAAAGAGGACGTGTTCTTTATGACGTAAGGTGGTCGCCGTTTTAGACTACTCGAAAACAACCATAATCGATAACCTGTGAAGTTCCATTGGAAATACAGTTCGCACCTACTGTGGGTCTTTCATGAGAATACTGAGAGTCCATCATCATAAGGATGCAAAAATAATTAAGTTAGAAAACATATAGATCAGTTAACTGTACTATAAACTGGTCATCTGTGTATGCTCGCCATGATACTCAAGCACATATTTTCACCAACATAGACGCATTCAACTCTTCAATTAGAGGAATGAGTAAATAGAATTTGGATATCTCTGGCATTCTTCTCGAGACGGTTGCAAAATACCGAGTTGGGGTGTGGTACTTTCGAACGAAAACTCCTAGCCCGCTCTTTGCCATACAGCACTTTTGGTACTCTATGAAAGGCCTAGAATTCCACCTTCTGGCCGGCTTTAAGTCCTTAGTATTCTATTTTGATTTACTATCTAAGAAATATTTTCCTTGATAGTTCAAGTAAATTGACAAGGTCTAGCAGTTTATTTTATAGATGATGTGAGGTCTTCTTGTATTCATGAATTCCACAAATTACGTTTGTCGGTTCTGATGCTCCTCTTCACTTGCTTGTTTACTTCTGTGTATTCAGCTTGTGCCTTGACTTTTTCTGCTCTTGTTCGGCTGGTATTGATTGCTGCTTTCTTGTTCCTCCTTTCTTGAATATTATCCAGTGTATCAAGAGTGACCCATTCCTTGTGATGGTGCTTCCTGTGACCCAGGACCTCATGACATGTTGAAGTGATTGCCTCTTTGATCCCCTTCCAGTTGCTCTCCACAGTAGTTCCTTCTCCATTGAGTAGATCATGAAAGGCCTGGAACTTGTTGCTAAGGTCTATCTTGAATTTGTTGAGTTGGTTAGTATCCTGAAGATAGGCCGTATTGAACTTTTGTGATATTGTCCGCCCCACTGTCCAGTGCTCCTTGAGTTTCAATTTCATCTTGGCGACCAAGTGATGATCTGATACTATATCAGCTCCTTTCTTGGTTTTCAAGTCCTCTATAGTCCTGCTGAACATTTTGTTGATGCAGATGTGGCCGATTTGGTTTTGTGTGGTGTGATCCGGTGAAGTCCATGTAGTTTTGTGAATGCGTTTATGTGGGAATATGGTGCCGCCTATGACCAGTTTATTGGAAGCACATAGGTTTGCAAATCTCTCACCATTTTCATTTCTTTCTCCCAGTCCATGTCGTCCCATGATGTCTTCATATCCAGTGTTGTCCGTTCCAACCTTGGCGTTGAAATCTCCCATCAGAATGGCCAGGTCCTTTGTTGGGCACTTCTCGATGATTGACTGCAGCCTATTGTGGGATTGATCTTTAGCGTCTTCATTGTAGTCGTTGATAGGCTCATAGCATTGGATGATGTTCATTGAAATGCCCTCTTTCTTTGTTTTGAATGAGGCTTTAATGATCCTTGATCCATGAGATTCCCATCCTGTAAGTGCATTTTGTGCTTGTTTGGACAGCATCAGTGCAACTCCTTGTGTATGTGGGGCATTTTCTTCTTCTTCATAGCTGGAGTATAACAGAAGCTCTCCTGAAGTTAGTTGTTGTTGTCCAACTTGCGTCCAATGTGTTTCACTGATCCCAAGTACCTCTAGGTTGTATCTTCCCATTTCTGCAGCAATTTGGAAGGTTCTCCCGATGTCTCACATTGTACGAACATTCCATGTACCTAAATAAATGGTCGCTCTGGTTGTCAGAAGGGGCATCGGCCCCGTAACTTAAGAAGGAATTCGGCTTTCATCATGAGGCGTCATAGTTCTTCTAAATGAAGACCTTCTGACTCCCAGAGCAGAGTTTAAAAGGTTTGGATAATTTTTTCTGGTTAGCGTTTTTTTAGCGAGTTAGTTTTCTACGGGATGAGGACGCTAACCCCATCCCCAACCCTCCTTCTTTATCCGGGCTTGTGACCGACAGTAGCCCCCGGAGGGACCCCAGGCGGAGTTTACTATGCGAAGTTGACAGATAAAGTGGAATAAATGAGTATAAAGCTTTGGGTATATATTATTAAATCACCAGGCTTCTCAGTGATATCTGTCAAAAATTGCGGAGAAATATTGCGTTCAGACGAGACATTTTGGAGGATTTCAGCGAAATTGAGGGAAATTTTTGGGATTTTATCGTAAAATGTATACAGATTTCCCAAAAGTGTTATAAGATTCTGAGGAAATCCCCATGGTTTCCGGGAAAAACTCAAAAATTTTTGAATTTCCTCATATCTGGGGTTATGGAGCCACTCCCAAAAATTCTCTATAGCGGGTTTTTTAATATTGGGGTCTCTCAATTTGATACAATCTCTTCAATTAACACCAGCAGAACTCCATATATACTTGCGGAATTTCCTAACTTAATTAAACCGAACACACAGCCCTCCAAAAGTAATGTAAAAGTAAGTCACGCTCAAAACCAAAGGCGCACCTGAGTTTTCAAGACTCAGGAGAGCAGCACCAACTAGGCTTAAAATCGCTAGATATGAAATTGACAACATGCTATAACTGGGTGTTATCCATCTCGCTGATAGTCAATAAGCATCCCTTTTGTATATGGTCTCAAAGAAAATGAAGGCGATTGGCGACCGCGCAGGAATAAAAGATCCTTCAACCGTCAAACCATACCACATAGGTATCCGATACCGTAGATCCAAGATTTCACAAACAGTTTGCATGGTACGAACATATTTGCCAAAATTGGCTTGGTCAGGGAATATCATTATACCCCAGTAGCTGATGAAGATACCCCTAAAACAGCTATCACTACACCTTTGGGATTGTTCGAGTTTGCACGCATGTCATTCGGTCTGAGGAACGCTGCACAAACATTTCAAAGATTCATGGATAACCTACTTTGGGATTTTGCTTGCACAGGGGTATGCAGACGATTTTTTATTGTCAGTTTCGATTTGCAATCACACGAACAGCATGTGACAGCAGTGTTAAATGGCTAGATGGAAATGGGATGGACGTACATTAAAGCGTGTTTTCGGTGTTCGAGCTCTAGAATCTCTCGGGCACACAACAAACCTGGAAGGGATTACATTTATCAAGGAAGAAGTGGACACCATCAAACAATACCCCATATCTAGATATCTAATACAACTTAGAAGTTTTCTACGTCTAATTAACTTTTATCGCAGATTCATACCCGGTTGTGAACAATTAATGCAACCTTTGACAGATTCACTTAAAGGAAAACCAAAAGAATTCAAGCTGACTTCTGAGGCTGTTGAGGCTAATAAACAGCCAAAAGATAAACTGGCCCAAGCATCTACGTTGACATATCCGAATTCCCCTACCCCACTAGCTTTGATGGTAGATGCTTCGAATAAAGTAGTAGGCAGTTCCCAACTGGGTAAAAACGCCTGGAAATCAATTTCTTTCTTCTCAAAAAGACTCGCTCCAACAGAGACATGGTATTCTTCCTTCGAGCTAGAACTTCTTGCATTCTACCTAACCATCAACCATTTCCGACACTTGTTAGAAGGCGGGGACATCATAGTTATTACGAATCACAAACCACTGACCAATGCACTAAAAGCGAGAGCCTATAAATAAATCAAGAAGTTCGATACGTTTATTAATTATCACAGTTCACAAGTGATATCCGACATGTCGAGGGTCTGGAAAACCAGGCGGCAGATGCATTATCTGGACTAGAAATGAACGTGATACAACAGTCTACAGTAAATGTCGAGACGTTGAGAGACAAACAGGAATAGGATCAAGAATTACGAAACGTACTTGCAACAAACAACTCAAACTGAAGCAGTTGCCATCGTCTGTTGACGGTTTTCTGATTTACTGTAACATGACCAAAGTACGCGAAACTTAATATTTAATAACTTTCATTCTTTATCTCATCCTGGTGCAAAAGCTTTGACTAAACTATTCAGTGCCAGATATGTATGGCGAGATTTTTAAAAGAATATAAATAAACGTGTTAGACAGTATTTGGCGTGTCTACATTAAAAATTTAATAGTCACACTAATCCACCCATCGGCGTTTTCTCATAACCAGACGCACGTTTCGCGCATGTACGCATCAACTTATCAGGACGTTTACAGCGTTCGGATGGTTTTGAAATATCTGTTTATATATACAGGTCAATCCAGGAGATTCCTTATAGCCATACCAAAGCGGAAATTACAGCCAAAACAGTGGCTAAAGTTTTCATGCAGAATTGGGTGACCATTTTTGGTACACCTATAACAATAACGACGGATAGCGGAGCACAATTTGAATCTAAACTATTTAACTCAGCTAAACGTCGAGGCTCTAAAAGAGTACTTTGCACTGTATATCACCCTCACGCTAATGGGATGGTAGAACGTTTCCATCATCAAATAAAGACTGAAATTATATCACAATCAAACCCCAATCAGTAGACAAAATTCCTTTTATTAGTTTTTTTGAGAACACGAATAGCTATCAAGACTGACTAACAGCGTTCAGCTGCGGAACTAGTCTTTGGGACTACACTGAGACTACCAGGTGAGTTTATCAACCCTCATACTAACAGTAAAAATCTTGATTTAGAAATTTATGTAGACCAACTACGGGATCATGTGTCCAAACTCAAACCAATTAATACTCGTCAACAGTCGCTAGACACACATTTACCTAATGATCTAAGCGATTGCATCGCACGTCTGGATAAGGTGTGACAAAAATAAAAGCGCCGTTTAGCTCTCTATTCGAAGGTCCTTCCAAAGTTATCTCGGAGAAATCTAAGTATTTTATGGTAGAAAGCAAGGAAACATCGATTCCGTAAGTATTGATAGGCTGAAACCGGTTTATCTAGATCATGTATTGTTGGACCGTTTGCCTAACAAAACAGTCGCGGAATCGACAAGTAAGAACGAGAAATCTGCATAAGTGGCTAAAACGTTGAGATGGGCACAGCCTATTAGTCAGTCAAGAATATCCAGTTTTGGCTACAGCGTAAAGTGTAACCACGTATCTACTAAGATCTTGTGCTTATTCGACTAGACAACATTTTTTTGTACTGTTTAACTTATTTTCTTTAACAAAAGCATTACCAAAGAGAAGTGGTAGTCTGAAATATTATGCTACCCAGACTTCCTCAGATTTTTTGCTTTTGATGTATGAACGACAAAGCCCAAAAGCCATCCAGGTGAGTTTGACTTTTTTTCCTGGTTAATTTACTATGTTTTTAGTACTTCTTAACTTATATATATATATATATATATATATATATATATATATATATATATATATATATATATATATCCTTTTAGTCTGACTGTATCTATCTCATGTGAACCACTCCCAAAAACGTTTTTTTGTACATGTTCAGTAGCTCCGCTTGTAGCTTTTCTAGAGATAATGCTGGTCTCAAGCCCGGGTAAAGGAGGAAGGTTGGGCATGGGGTTAGCGTCCCCATCCCGTAGAAAACTAACTCGCTAAAAACGCTAACCAGAAAAAATAATTCAAACTATTTTAACTCTTCCCTGGGAGTTAGAAGGTCTTTATTTAGAAGAATTATGACGCTTCATGGTGAAAGCCGAGTTCCTTCGGAAGGTACGAGGCCGATGCTCATTCTAACAACCAGAGCAAAACATTTTATAGGTACATGTAACGCCCGAACAATGTAGGAGACCGGGAAGACCGGACAAATAGCGACGGAAATGAGGAGATACAATTTGGCAGTATTGGGAATCAGCGAAACACACTGGAACCAAGCTGGACAGAAAAGACTAGCTACGGGAGAGATGCTGCTATACTCCGGTCACGAAGAGGAAAATGCTCCACACACTCAGGGAGTCGCTCTAATGCTGTCCAAAGTAGCACGAAATGCACTTGTAGGGTGGGAATCTCACGGATCCTGAATCATCAAAGCATCATTCAAAACAAAGAAGGAGGAATTCTTAATGAATATCATCCAATGTTATGCACCCACCAATGATAGCGACAACGACATTAATGATCAATTCTACGAGCGGCTGCAGTCAATCATAGAGAAGTGCCCAAGAAAGGACATCACAATTCTGATGAGAGATCTAAATGCCAAAGTCGGAATAGACAACACCGGATATGAGAAGGAAATATGAAACAGCTTCACGATACAACGAAGAAACTAGCAGGGGAATACAGTAAACCAGAGAGACCGGTCAAAGACAAAGAAGGCAAGCCAACCACTGAAATTCAACAACAGCGGAACAGATGGGTAGAATACTTTGAGGAACTTCTGAATAGGCCGGCTCCGATGGATCCACCGGATATCGAAGCGGCACACACAGATCTTCCCATAGATGTCAACCCACCAACGAAGGAAGAAATCAGAATGGCCGTCAGACAAATCAAGGACGGGGAAGCAGAGGGACCGGACAACATACCAGCTGAAGCACTGAAGTCAGACATCGAAGCAACCACAAACATGCTTTACCTTCTATTCAAAAAGATTTGGGAGGAGGAACAAGTGCCGATGGACTGGAAAGAAGGGTACCTCGTCAAGATTCCAAAGAAAGGAGATCTGAGCAAATGTAAAAACTATAGAGGCATTACACTGCTGTCAATACCAGGGATGGTCTTCAACAGAGTGTTGCTGAACCGGATGAAAGATGCAGCAGACGCCCAACTTCGAGATCAACAACCTGGATTCCGAAAGGATCGATCACGCATAGACCAAATTGCAACACTACGGATCATCGTCGAACAATCAGTTGAGTGGAACTCGTCACTATACATCAACTTCATTGATTATGAAAAAGCATTCGACAGTGTAGATAGGAGGACATTATGGAAACTTCTTCGACACTACGGAGTTCCTGAAAAGAATGTCAACATTATCCGGAACTCATACGACGGACTGCAGTGCAAAGTCGTGCATGGAGGACAGCTGACAGATGCTTTCCAAGTAAGGACCGGAGTCAGACAAGGCTGTTTACTCTCTCCCTTCCTCTTTCTTCTGGTGGTCGACTGGATTATGAGGACCTCGACATCTGAAGGAAAACACGGCATACAATGGACAGCTCAAAACCAATTAGACGATTTGGACTTCACATATGACCTAACCCTCCTATCGCATACACACGAATAGATGCAGATAACAACTGGATGAAGCTGGAAAGGATTGCCCAGGACAGGGTTGGATGGAGAATGATGGTGAGCGGCCTATGCTCCTTCACGAGGAGTAAGTCGTGAGTATATAAGTAAGTAAGTGGTTTCTAGACGAAGCATTTCGGATCAAACAATGGTTAAATACTTATTAGTGGTTCTCATTATCATTTTTACGGGTTTATAACGATTATGTTCTAATTTAACGAGTACTGTTACAGCATGATTTGTAATGTAATCATATAACTCAGTTTCATTGGCACCATTCATTTTTTCCTATTATATTTTTAAATTCTGGCATTTCAGATTCGACAATCGTGAACGTGTTCGGAACCTTGGACATGGAAATAACACTACCTATTTTATTTTCCATAGCTAATCCCCATAGTAAAGCTATTCATAAATGCTTTCTCGACATTGCTGTAAATTTCGTATTATTACCATAGAGATGGGTTAAAGTTATACACCCCTTGGCTAAAACCCAAGGTAACTATATTAGCTATATTGATTTCACATGCCTAATTTCACACTCATTTTATGAGTGATTCTCCAGGTAATCAGAACACTGAGTTTACGACATGAATCTCATAGCCTCGCTCACGTTTAAACAATTATTGTCAATGGTCGATACGAAATCCTGAACCTTACCACTAGTGTTATAAAAAAAACCATATGTTATAAAAAGTACGTTATATATTTTACTTTGTTTGACGTAAAGCGGAAACCTACCGTACATGTGGCTTTTCTATCTGATTATTATTATTATGAACAAAAAACACTTGTACTGTTCAGACTTTGAGCAGCTAACGTGGAGTTCCGATGTGACTTGTTAGGGCACTTCGGCTTATTAACCTGTCATTTTGTTGTTGTATTTCCCCATGTCTGAGCAACACATAATTGTTTTTATGTGTTTTGTGAACGAAAATGCCGACCCCAGACGCAATCGAATCTCTTCCCTCCTGAATGCTAGACCACAAACCTAACCAATAGACCCCACCGGCCTATAGTCAACATGACTGCAGTATCTCCTTACACTGATTAATTATTATTAATACTCATGACTAATAGAACTTGCACACTTTTAAGGTGTAGACCAACTCGTTACTTAGATGAATTGAGATATAGGTTTAATATAACGTGCATACTTACATCAAGCCATCATATGGTCGCTAACATCAAAAACATCCTCGTATTCTTTATGATTTACTTTTTCTCCTTCACCGTATTTTCCACTTTTCCGGGCTGGTGAGTAATCTTATGCACCCGCACTTACGATGTAACACGCATAATCAAGAGTCACTGAAAGGCGGAGAAGACCTGAAACCACAACACACAATGTTGACCGAGGACTTCACACCAAGAGAGAACACGGAATGGAAGCCACGAGTCTTTTTACTTGAAAGTTAAAATTTGATGGCCATGTACAGAAAGGAAAGCTAGTTTGCAAAATAGTCTTATGAGTCATCTTGTAAGTTCAGTGCATCCAGAGCTTACTCTTCTTCTTCCAAAGCATTTATCCTTGATCACCCTGCAATAGAAAGAAAAACAGAATCTATTAACAACACTATACATGATGATTTTAACCCCGTTACAACGAGCCCGGTTATAAGATGTGGTCAACATATATTCAGAATCATAAATTGGATCAGTCTTCAGTAACAAGGATAGGAGTTCTATCGAACTATACTTATCCTTGTAGTTTGTTACACTGTGGAATTTTGATCTCGTTTTGAGTATATCAATAGAAGGTGCTGATTTTACGTATTCCGGTAGAGAATTCCAGTAATTCACTACTATGTGCGAGAAACGAACCTTCAGATGTAAACGATTTGATCTCGATTTTTGAACTTTCTATGAATATCCTCTCAAATGATCAATCCTAGACGAAAAGAAATGATAAGATATGTTGATACCAAGGCGATTATTTAGTATATGATAAATTAATATTAGATCATCCCGTATTCTAGGGCAAGATAACGGAAGTAAGTTGATGTGTCTCAGTCTTTCTTTTTAAGATAGGTCAGAGAGACATTTTACCATTTTAGTCACTCGTCGTTGGACTCGTTCTAGCATATCCGCCTTATACATGGAATAAGGACTCGGTGCTTGAATTACATATTCCAAATGCGATCTCACGAAATTCAAATATACTGTTTTGAATATTTTCCCGCTAAATATCGAAAAGATCTACGAATAGCCCATAATACTCTGTATCATTTTGCAGCAACAGCCTAACAGTTACTCGTAGTTTTGAGATAGCTGCTTATTATGACTCCTAAATCTTTATAGTTTCTTACTTTGGGTAGCACTAATCCACATATTGTGTGGCGATACGAGTTATCATGGTTATTTAATTGCATTACCACTCTCTTTTTAGGATTTACTTTTAGTGACCAGCTGTTCATCCATGCCACGACTGACCTAAGATCGTCCTGTGATCCTATTCTATCTGACATACTGTGTATGATTCTCCAAGTCTTTATGTCATCAGCGAAGAGTAATACGGATGATTTTGCTGCAGTTGGTAAAACTACTACGAGGAAATAGGTTCATTTTTCCTTACCCTTTGCCTCCTGTAATGGAGAAAGTTACATATCTAATCTGCGACTGTATAATGGAATCCAAAACTTTCAAGTTTGAGTTTAACACCAGGTTAGGAGACCTTATTGAAGGCTTTAATTAGATCTACAAAAACCACATCTACAGGAACATTCCGGTCTATTCTTGTATCAGAAGTGGTGGAATACCATCGCTTCTCTGAGTTCGCCTTTTTATATACGAGAATAAACGTTACGGACTATAATTACAATCCCTAATCAATTGTTTTTGATACGATCGTCTAGTCTTACTTATTAACGTTCAACCGAACAATTATCAATTATATATGTGTATTTCTTTTTTGTACTTTATTATTTTATGCAGGCAATGGAACAGTTCCTAAGGTCTGATTTGTTCTTCAATTTTTACTTGAGGGTGACTCAAGAGGTAGATGAGTAAACACCTGATAACCGGACGGAGTATGGAAAAATCGTACCTCACCAACATGGTGTCGTGTAGCCAGCTCGTGGCACTCCCTCAGATATTCTTGTTTCATTTCCCCACCCTCTTTTCTCTTACGAGCTCTGACCACCATACAGAGGGCACGTAACAAATCATCAGCGGTAGTTGTCAAAGAAATTACGTTCTACAAGATAAAATAACAAGCCAGTAAATGACGACATCTAAGGGCGATCGTGGATTGCCGACGAAGTTGGTCGGTATTGATTGAGAGTCAAGCAGTGAACGAGTTGGTAGTTCTCCTTTGGGCTGTGGAAAAAGAATGTAGGCGTTCTTGATAGATAGGTTGATCTAACCGACGTTCCTGCAGAAGTCGATTCTAGAAGGAAGATTATGTAACATCCTAGGTTGATTGGTTAAGAGTTGACTTCAAACAACTAAGTATCTGTCAAAGCAATAGAGATCTAGTATTCATTCACATCCTTACTCTATGTAGGCACTATAGTTCCTGATATTCTATATTGAATATTGAAAAGCTTTGTGTGTTTGAACGGGTAATCTCCCGCACCACTGTGACTATTTTGAGATCTAAATAAAGACCTGCTCACTACTGATCTGGTTTCGTTTATCAATAGAACGAGGGTTAACTATAGGCATGAAAGGACTACCTAGTTTATCAAACCTCATGTGGATTTCACATCATCACCTATACTGACTCGTCCAGAGGGAGTCATTGGTTGCGGCCAAAGAACACGGGTTGGGGACATGGTAATATGAAAAGGAATGGGTTACGTGGGGTGATTACACTCCATGCTTGTGTCATGTCAAACCGATAAAGTTCTCCCGCGTTCACCATTTTTCTGACCTTCTCTAAGTTCCAAATCTTGAATGTAAATCTTTTCAGTTGTCGTATGTTTGTAGAATTATGGTCTACTATGATATTAGTGCTGCTCTAATGATAGACCTAATCCTAAAATTGTAGATTTGTCATGATATAACTGCCTAATCTATATGATTTAACGTGGAAGTCACATCATCGTCTACACCAACTCACTGTATCGTAACAACTACCAATACATGATGAAGAACAAGCTTAGGCTGGAGAAAGAACAATATATTTAATATGAATATTCCTCATCGTTAGGCATTTCTCCGCGTTAAATACTGAATATCTATTTTCAGAGTAATCTCGTATTCAGCTTTGAGGATTGTGTGATTATGGTCCAATGCCACTACATGTTCACCATCAAGGATCGTGTGGTTGAAAATGAACATCGATACATACATCTGAATCACCATTTCAGATAGCTCATAATGACATGAATATATTCTTAATAGATATCTATATGAAATGATTCAAGTAATATTTATCAGCAGTCACTTTGTGGGTAACAAAAGCTCCAACTCTCAAAGCTGTAACTCTGGGTACGGCAAAGCATCTCGCGGTGTCATATTAAAATTCCGTAACTGTTAATTAGGGTTATATAACAAAGACCTGGTCGGAAAAGACTTAGTAATATAAAACCATGATTACACGAGTCCCTAATAAAATTTAAAATATAAACCAAAGAAATAACACTCTTGACCAAAGAAATATTTCGCAGATATCTTTAGTATTCTCTTTGTTGCACAGCGTTAAGCTGAAGTTGATACTGACACACAGGAATCCGACATTAAATCTTATATGTGACTGTCAGTTGTTTCTGCTCCTCACATTCCATGACTGTATTTTCATACATGACAACGAACAAACGTACACTTACCAGTTACATTTTGGCGAACCCAAAAAGAAAAAAAGCTACGAATTACAAAATAATACGTAGGTGAGTTCTTACGATAGATTTATTGTTTTCTTTAACGTTTTAAGTATCCTAAACTGCCTCAGAAATACGCGATACTTAAATACAACCTGTTGCGCGTATTCTTTTCAACCAATAATTCTGCTTCACGCATACCGTGTAGAGCAACCATAGTGTCGTATATTATGCATAAATTTGTGAATGGCAGTCATGAAATTAAGAATTACAACATTTTAAATCTAAACATCTAGTTTGACCATTTATTCAAGAGGATAAATAACATACAACACTATACCTTTGCTGATGATTAAAATATATATTCCAGCTCAAACATCTTCGAATTTTTTAACTTTCCTGGCATTGCGCTAAAACGTGCCCGGACACTAGTGTTATTGAATTCTCCTGTACTCAGAATATACTTAAGTTTGAAGATGGAACAGGTATTCAGTGTTTGACAATGCTTTTACTAGCAACACCTTCTCATATAATTTGTACCCACCGAGAGAAATCAAAAGACAGAGTCGAGAAGATCGGAAGAGTGTATTTGGCGATAACCAATATATCGAAGTTCTCTGATCTAATCTGGCTAGCGATTGCGGTAGATGTTGAGCACAGCGTTGCCACACGTGATCTGGTGCGGATGCATGCCCGAGCGCCTTCAGCTAGATGAGTCCATTAAAACATATGGTTAGCACCCAATGTCGAAAACTTACAGAGCTATTTATTTTGGGGATTTATTTACCAATACAAGTTCATACCTAGTAACCGTAGAAAGTAAAAACCATTTAGCAACAATAGAAAAAATTAGTAGGCAAAGGTGGCTAGGGGAATTGAGGAATGATATGCTAATTTGTTTATGTAAATTTACCGACAGATTCTCTGAATGCACTGGTCTCCTTCTCTTCAACACCGGAGCTAAAATGCAGCCTCTCTAACGCCCAAACCTTATGTGTCGCAGATTTCACAACCTATTGGACTGTCTATCAATGGCAACAATATGATACAACTTCTAGGTGGTGATACATGGAGAAGTTGATATCAAAATGTTGACATAAACCACATACTAGAGAACCATCCTTCAACACCTAACACTATTAGTAACGCACAACGTCATCTGTTACAAGCTACACTTTGGAAGTAAGGTTTTTTTAATCGTTACTTCTTTCCGTAACAAATTTAAGTGTACTGCATAAACTTGTTTGATCGTCTTTTTGTTCTATATTCCAACCCTTCTTACATCACCAACGCATCAATCACCTAGTTAGATACCAACGGTGACAAATGAACAAATCATTTCATATTTAGAGGTAAATAGTTTATAGACAGATTTAGATAGTGAAGAAGCACTAGAGTATCTTAGTCACTCAACGAATTGGATTATTTAATGCCGAGAAGTCTTTTAATTTTGGACGTTACGCGGTAACAATAGAGTGTGTCGGTGCTGCATAGATATTTTGATATTGGTGTTCAGTCGTAGATAAAAATAACTTGATTTAACTCGATATTCTATAAATTTTAGTTAGTAAACGTAGAAGGACTTTGCTGTTTCTGGTAAGTTACACGTTCTTGTTGAATTAAACATCAATTGAGGTTTAATTCAACAAGAACGTGTGAGTCCTTTAGGATCCATTCACTCAAGCTGAGATACAAAATCTCTACAATAACTTATTTAGTGACTATAGTATTTAATTAACTTGCTGTTAGAGTCGACCTAGTCAACGACTTAAGTTATTGTACTCCCAAATATGTTTAATTAAAAGATTGTACAGATCCAAATGTTAAAAAACGTTTCATTTGATTCCAGGTAAATTATTCACCTATTTTACGTATATATGTTCGCAGCTATTAGTTTATCTCATTTTTCATATTTTGCAAAAGAAACTTGCAATATCTTGTCCTGAGAAGTCTACATAGTACAAATAATATGATATTGAATAAAGCCACTAATAAAATGTGTATTCAACACAAAACCTTCCTTTATTTTTGTCTTTGCTCATTCTGTTACGTAGCAGAATACATACACCGGCAAAGCAATTATCACACCGCTGAATGTTGTTCGATGTTACTAAAACAGTCGAAGCCTAGGTATTGGAAGGATATCTTCATTAATTTGGCCTCGAAAACAACTTGTTAAATATCTATCGTTTGATCAGTCTCGTTAGTATGGTGGTTAAATTAGTGGAAACGGTTTGTGCTTCTCCCCCAGTTCGCTTGTATGGAGATACTTTCAGGAAAGGACATGGTTTTCGCGAGGTTAACCCATATAAATTGAACAAGATGTAAATATAAAATACTTATGTAGGTGTAGTCTTTATAGATCTCAGCAAAGACTTTGTCTGTGATGTGGGTTTCAGAGGGAAACGGGAAAGCTTCACAATCAATTGTATAGTTAGGAGCCAGAATAAGGACTTTTTAGCGATAGGAAGCAGCATGTAAGGGCAAATTATATCTCGCCATAGAAATATGTAAATAATTAAATTCTCAAGGGATAACACTAGAATTGGGTCAGTAACAAGACAGAGATTGTCATTGGTATGACAGATGTCATTTAGGGCTCCCATAATTCAGAGATGAATGTAATCATGATCCCTGAACTCAACTCGTTTGAAACGTAGTAGTTATAAGTTTTCGCTATCAGGACGTTAGAAACAACGAGTGGTGGCTTATTGGTCAGAATACTGGACTAGCTAGGCTCCGTCTAATCGTCTGGGTATCCTGTTACCATCGTCAGCCTATCGTGTAAAAAAAGTAAATCAAGCTGAGTACAAAAATCTGTACTTGGAATATAAGTAAATTATTATATTTTTGTGTTAGGACTAAAAAAAAACAGTTGGTTATCAAATCCATATAACTTGTTTCTAGATACTAATCCAGTGTAGGTACACCATATAGTATACCTTAGTTTGAATTCGATCTGTACTCATGATTCACATTCTTTCAGTCATTGTCACCATTGTATCAGCTGAATCTGCTAACCGACGCTTTCTTCCCTTAAACTAAGAGATTAAAAGCGCTTCATATCTTTCTTTCTACTAACCAATTCTTTCTTCTTGTACTATATCTCTATATGCAATCTTTCTCTTATATATTACCACCTTTTACCTAACCACTGTTATGAATCCGGTGTTCATCTTGTTGTGCTGATGCGGTATGGCAACCTGGACCGATGCACATAAGTGCATGGTTCTACGTTGTAGCTGACTGACTGACTGAACTAGGTACTTATTTTACGGAAAACGTAAATATTTATTATCTAACAAATGTTATTGCTTAAATGTTTTAATGAATATACTTCAGATTATCATGAATTCACAATCTCTTGAAGACAACGACATTTTACATGATTCGTCATATGCAAATTGTGACATCAGAAAACGTCAACGTTCTGATAAGATTTCAAATCTTATGGGTCAGTATCTTTTGAAGGGATGGAGAATGTTAAACGAATCTTGTCCTAAATGTGAGGTTGGTTGTATCATGTTATCAAATTTTGTGTTTTTCAGACTATTCTTTTCCAACAACCAAATGGTCAGTATTATTGCGTAGCTTGCTTAGAAGTTGATCAGGAAAAATCCAATTCTATTAAGGAACCATTGTTAGGTAACCAACACTTACTGAACAAACCACAAAATTTCTCGACAGCATCGTCACCGTTTCGTAGTGATGTTGACACTGGGTATGTATATTTATTGTCACAGTTATGACTTAACTTCAGTTTGATGATTGATTAAAATAGCTTTGATTATGCTCCATAAATACACATAGATTTTTTTCCATGACTGCTCGATTAAAACTGTTACCTAGCTACTTGAACTTAAGTCAGTGGAGCAGGTTTTGAACTTTTCACTCCAATAGTTGTAAGTCAGGTGTTTAAGCCGGCGAACCATAGCATCATCCTGCAATTGATGATCAACATAATATGGAGTTCTTGTTATACGGTGATAACTAGCTTGGAGTTAACGACATAAATTAATATATGAACATCAGTTGAGCGACTTTACCAAGCGTTTAATCAAATGGTGAAAGCAGTATGTTTATCCGTTACCAATATTAATTATTTCCAATTTATATTGTTTGGGATTGAAACTTGGTACAAATTTTATATAGTTGCCTATCCAGATTTTAATCAACTGGCGTTGTCAGCATTCTTATTTACAACCATTTTATTTTTCTAAAGTGATTGTTCATAAATGTCTATTTTGGAGCACGATGTTGTAGATGTTCTGACGTCACGAAACACAAAAATTGTTAGTCACACAATAAGTTCAACATTTTTGTCATGGGTATACCCTTGATCAGTCCATCCCCAACGTAAACAGGAATTGTCTAGCTACTTGCTAGTCAACTTGCCACACTTCCAATACCTGCATCATATAACTTCATCACGGATTGATAAGACAATGTAACACTGTTTAAGGCAAGTAGGTGACCTACTATGCATAGTTAATCAGTTAGTCAGTAACAACATAGAACTTCGTACGTACGTACATCAGTTCAAGTTGCCATACCATACTAGTACGGAGATGCAGTTGTCGATTCAAATCCCGTACTGGTAGAGGTAGTAAAATTATAAGCAGTAATCGGAGACACTAGGGCTTGAAGATGTTATTCAAGGAGTATAATCCAGTGAAATAAATTTGGAAAGAAAATAAGGGACATGAAGAATTCAGAAGATTAGAAGTTGGGAGAACACAAAGAGTAGATGCACCTGCACCATTGCAAACGATTTCGAGACATGTCATTCAGGGTCTCTAACCATCGGTTGCTATCATCTCGCGGTCCCCGACCAGGTAGTCTACACCTACCGACATGACTCAGACCAGGTTAATGTACTTTTTTGGTACTCCTTTCAGTGACAAACACTGCCATAGAACCTTGCGATCAACAGAGTCGAATGCCGCCTTAAGGTCAAGAAATACTACCATTGTGGGGCGTTTGAACGTGTGTTTGTGTCCTAGAACCTGACGTAGTGTGAATATCTGATCTATACAACCACGTCCAGGTCGAAAACCAGCCTGATTTTCTCTGGTGTACTCTTCACGAGCTTTGGTTAGGCGTCGAAGTATTATTGAAGCTAATATTTTAGGCACTATATTAGTCAAACCGATTCCTCTGTGATTGTCACAAGAGGACTTTTGTCCTTTCTTATAGACTGGCACAATCAGTGATTGAGACCAGTCAGATGGGATTACATCCAGTTCCCAAATACTAAGACCTCAGTTAATCTCACTGCTAATACTAGACCACCATCCTTAAAAATCTCGGGAGTAAATCTGTCAGGACCTGCTGCTCTCCCACGCTTCAGATTTCCTATGGCTTTTTCAACTTCGTAAAGAGACGGAGGATCTACATTAACTTGCCATTCAGGTTGACTAGAGATCGTGGGAAACCGAAGTGTGACTGAAGGCCAGTTGAACTGATCCCTAAAGTGTTCTGCCCATCGATCCAATCTCCTGGATTGAGAATGTATAATATATCCATCTTTCTCTGAAAGTGTTTCGCTAACAGTCGGTTTCCTTAACAAGTCTGAACAATTGTCTTCTATTACCTATTGCCGCTGCCTTTTCCATCTCTCTTGCTTTCGTTACCCACCACTGTTCGCGATCATTGCGTAGACTTCTTGTCAGCTTGCGCTTAAGCTGACTCCGCTCTTCACTATGTTCAGAGCCAGGTGGAATGAGTTTCCGAGCATCTATCAGTGTGATAGATGCTGCTGAGATCCAGTGTTGCTCTCTAACCTTCTGGTTTACCTTACTAGCAGATATCACTGCTGTTTCCACAGCTTTTTGGATATCATTCCATGGTGTCTCGGGGTGGGCATCACATACATGGCTGCCTAACTGTTTTCCTAGTTGTTCCTGAAATATACTCTTAGCTTGACTATCATTAAGTAGGCCCCTAAGAGGTTTCCTTGCAGCGTCTTTCCTACGTCCAGTAAGACGCAGGCAGATACGCGCTCGTACTAGAGCATGATCTGATCTGCATAATGTTTAGCTCTATCTGTCAATTAAACCGGCAGTGGTAGCCGTCTATTACAGTAGTTCTCTTAGAACCAACAATTATGAGCAGTGGTTTATGATCTGAAAGTATGACCACAGGGCTTTTTTTAACAGCAAACATCATTGAATTTCTTGAAGTTCGATTATCCTGTTGTTTCACTCAAGTGGGGTGGATGATTTCGCAGTCATCTTTTATGACTTATATTCGTCTTGGAACAATGGCTTGGAGATCTATAGGCATTTAATCCTTAGCCAGTGAATTGTGGGATTACACTTGATGTTCTTCAGTATTGACAATTTAGTAAGATCATTTCTTACAGTTAATGTTATTCGAGCTTGTTATCAAGAACTGTCGTCACTCAACCATATTCGATGTAGTTGTATGCCCCGCAATACACCTCATAGCCCGTTTTACAAGACTTTCAAGTTATGTTTTAAGACAGAGTGTATAAGTGTGCTTGTACAAATTACCTATTGCTAAAGTGTTTAATAAAAGCAACAATATTCTTTGATATAATACTTTTCTACAATCTTTGTGTATCTCTGTAGTTTACCAAAGAAATCCACTGATGCTCAGATGAAACCGCTTTCGGATAATAGAAAAACTTCAACAAATGCATGCAGTGAAATTAGTATACTAACAGAACTACGTGAAAAAATCCATTGGTCTATGTCTCAATTGGTGGAGACTACTACACCTATGGAAATCCGGCAATGGGTGGATACACTCAAGTCTTTATTAGATCTATGGGATAAATTGTTAAAATCTAATTTTGTCAAGTCCTAATATCAAGAAAGCCACATCATAAATGCAAGCCGATACTAAATGTATTTTTCTGAATACAGTTTTACTAAAATTTAACAAGATTATGTTTTCTTCTGTATTTTGTTATTGTGATTTTTACTTTACAAATTTTGTGCGATTTCTGACTGATATAGTTTCATAGAACACTAATCCGCATTTTTATACTACTCTGATGTGATCAATAATGCATATAGTACCTTGAAGAGAACTTATTTTTAAGAAAAATTTCATTCATCAATAAGCTTGATTAGTGTAGGTCTTACTCTTCTGTTCAACAAATATTTATTTCGTCCGGGATCTTAGAACGAAAAAAGCCATAGAAATACTTTATAATGATGTATTCGTTCTTGTGAGTCTCTGTTGGGGACGATAAATCCCCAGACTCATATTTTTAAATTTTATCGCATCGATCAACTTATTGATTAAATGTTTAGGTATTTGTATTGGGGTCAATAGATGAACTGATCGATTAAATGTTTGAATAGCAGTCAATAGATGAACTATCGACTCAATGGGCAAATAGGTCAATTTATGAACTCATTGATTAGTGTTTAAAAATTTTCTATGACAATATCGATTATATATATATATATATGTTTAAATTGTGTTTGCTGCTGCTTGCTTGCTCGCTCGTTTTCTGGCTGTTTGCAGAATATACTTTCCATACCAAGCCTGGACTTCTCCTTCTAGATAGCGGGGCTGGGACGCGTCAATAGTTAGATTACTGGTCTTTGGTCACTGAGTATTGTTCTCGTTCGCAGTTTAAGTGAACTCGTGAAGCTTCAAACCTAACAGTCTCACTAGTTAATAATGCAACCTAAAAATCTATCAGTTAGTGATAAACTATAAGATAGTATATATTTGTATTTAGACAGTTTTATCGACTCCAGGACTTTCAAAAAATATTCTGGTTTTCGTCTTCAGAATGTCCGTGAAGGTGGTTATTGTTGTGCTTCATGATTCTACCTAACTATTGTTCAAATGGCTAGAGTACACTCTGTCATCTTGAATCCCGGACACCAAACAACAGTTGGTCAGTCTTCATGCTATTTTACTATGATAATAAGGTTGGCTGAATTAATCCTCAATTTCGGATGATCAAATCAAGTATTTTTTTTCGAAGCAGCCCGGTAGTCAATCACTCAAACAGACTTATTTTTATGTGTATGATGCAATGCCCTGATAAGGCCGAGAATGGGAAGTCATTTCTCCCACTCGAAATGCTCTCGCATGGGCACGTGCATACCACCACTGTCAGGGAAGTTCTACTCACTGCCTTAACGCGGCAGGGTGTTGTTCACGAAATTGAGAAGAGCGACTGTCCGATGCTTTAAACGAGTTGGTGGGTATGGAGGACCCACCTAGGGGAGTTGGAAAACCCTGATTCCAAACCAATGGTGTACACGGGCTCCAGTACCCTGAGAGGATAAATGGTGTATGAACCTGTTGTTGGTCACTGGCTACCACAGGACTGCATCTCCTGACTTTGCTCCACTGCCTTGTGGACCAAACCTTTAGGTCAAGGTCTCCGGGTGTGGCTCCCTAAGGAAACCACCTGTCTCGGTTGGGGCACCCGGGAAGTATCCCAACCCTCAAGTGCTTTATGTGGCGCATATATTTTTGGTGCCTCCTTATACCAATGTTTATGTGTTTAAATAAATAAAATAAATTTTATGTTTATTAAGTGCGTTCAGTTTTAGACTGTTTGCCCATCAAAATTCTTTTCTTTTTAGTACCATGTTTACAAGAGTATTCTTGCTTCTTTCCGCCTTTGTCATTGTTGAGATGAAGTGGAATTATCGATACATCACAAACTGAAACCTGTCGATTTAGTATTCATGTTATTTGGCGATCGAATCTCGTGTGGTAGGGATCGTAGTTAATAGTATGGATATTTATTTATTTAAACACATAAATATTGGTACAAGGGGGCACCAGAATGTGAAGAAAAAAGGAAGGTAAGGTGCGCATAAGAAAAAAAGGAAGAAGAATAACAACCACAGATTAGTGTATGGTAGTGTAATAATAATAATGATGGGGGAAACGGAAAGGTACAATCAGAAAGAATTCCTTCAGTTAAGGGAGTTACAACCACTTGTTATGAAGAAAGTAAGAGGTTATAGTAGGATCGCCACTGGCTTCTATTCTGAGCCATATCTGATAACATCTCTAACCACTGTGTTGCACCATCTCTCGGACCCCAACCAGGGAGTCGTGAAGGACCAACACAAGCCAGTCCTTTACGGCTTTCTTTCATGCCACGATAACATGTCATGCACTGACCACCTCTCCGCTTCTTCCAACCAGTCCCAGAGTCGGCAAATAATGCACAACGTGGAATTCTCTGGGACGACATTCGTAGAACATATCCAAGCCACCGAAGTCGGTGTTTCAACATGGTGACACCGATCGCATTATCATCTCTGTGCCCGATAACACGATGCCGAACCTCTGCATTACTAACATGGTGTTGACACTGAATGTCAGCAGTCCTTCAGAGACAGCGACGATCGAATACAGAAACTCGTCTAACGTTCTCAACTCGAAAACCAGGTTTCACAAGCATAGAGCAGAACTACTCTCACCGACGCGTTGTAGATCCGACCTTTTACAGCCAGACTTACATCACAAAGGCGCCAAAAGTGGCCCAGATTGGTATAAGCCGCTCTGGCTTTCACTATACGTGCATTGATCTCACCACTCACACCACCACCAGCAGTTATGCAGCTACCTAGATACACGAACTTTTCGACTACTTCTATCTGCTCACCATCCAGAGTGAGTGCAGGATTAGAATCGTGCCAGTCTTGTATAAGTACTTTGCACTTCGAAGGTGCAAAGCACATACCATACCTGCGGACACTGATTGCCAACTGATTAAGTGTGGATTGCATGCCTCGGAGATTATCGCACAGTAAGACAATATCATCCGCATACTCAAGGTCGAGAAGTCTTTCTCCAGGCAACAGATCCACACCACCATTACTTACATTCATCAGAGCTGTTTCTAGAATGTCATCGATGGCAAAGTTGAAGAGGAATGGTGAGATTGGGCAACCCTGCCTAACCCCACTGCTCGAATGGAACAATAGAGAGAGGTGGTTGTATGCCCTCACTCTGCCTGAGGTGTTTGTATATAGGGCTTTTAGGATGTTAATAAACTTCTCAGGCACACCCTTCTTCAATAGACAATCCCAGAGAACAGTCCTGTTTAACGAATCGAAGGCAGCCATGATGTCAAGAAACACTACGATTGTTGGCCTTTGATAAGTATGGCGATGTTTTAACATTTGGCGGAAGGTGAAGATATGATCAATACATCCTCGACCAGAACGAAACCCAGCCTGCTCCTCGCGAGTCAATCTTTCTCGGGTTTTGAACAACCTACGAAGTATGACGGAAGCCGATAGTTTGGACGCAATCGGAAGTAGACTTTCCTCCCGATAGTTGTTGCAGGAACGACGTGAACCCTTTTTAAAGATAGGGATAACTATCGACTCATTCCATGACGTTGGAACACTCTCTAGTTCCCAGACCTTTATAAACAACACAGTCAGTTCCTTAACCAGAAAGTCACCACCATCTTTAAAAAGAGCCGGTGGTAAGTCATCTGGGCCCGGTGACTTGTAGAGTTTCGAGAGTTGGAGTTCCTTGCGGACTTCCGCCTCATTTGGTGGATCAGTCGTCACCGGCCATGGAGGGCAGGACAGTTCAACCGATGTTGCCGGAGCAGCAGGCCAGTCGAAACCAACGCCAGCAAGACCAGACGATGTCACAAGGTCCCCGGATAAACTCACGTAAAGCAAACCTTTTGAAGCGACTGATAGAGAGCGAATTTGCAGTACTTCACCAGAGTCTTGATACGGGTCTCGAATAGACAACAAACGTCTATATTAAAACTTTCTAAAGGTATAGACAGCCCTATCTGTTGTCCGATCTGCATTAGTGTGCGAACGTTGAGGAAAGCCAGTTCGAATGGTGCACGTGGTTTCAGCATTCGTATTTGGTGGAAGCATTCAATTTTCAACCAATCAGTGACTCGAGATCGTTTAGATAGAAGTTTCCACCATAGGCGAGCTGCTGTATAAGTTGAAAAAAAGATACAAAGTGGGAGTAATAGAGAGGGAATAAGTGACGTAGTAAGTAATAATAATGATATGAATTGTTTGATTTTCAGTCGAAGCGTGAATAGTATTTTCAGTGAATATCGCCATTTCATTTTATTTGTATGGATACATTTTACTTCATTCTATAAATAGGGTGCTTTGTTTAGGATAATCCGTTGACTTTATTAGTTCGTAGAATATACTGATCTCTAGTAGTATGAACAGTCAGCTGCTTCTTAAACATACCTGATATGCATCAGTATATTCCTTTTGTAGGACAACTTACTGTTGCTTATATTTATGTCCACGAAGAAAGGTTCTTAATTCGTACTGCACTGAAACTATACGATAGTTTTTGAAGTTTGTCACCCCTATTCCGGTGCATTTTAAAACATCATAAATATAAAGAGATGACGTCTGCTTAAGCTATCTGTATTTATGTATACCGTATATTAGTTACTGTAAAAAATTACTATAAAATTTGTAATGACTGTTTGTAAAACTTCGTAAAAGAATAAGTAAAAACAAGTGTCACATAAATTCCTAGTAAACCAGAAGAGTCAATGTATTTCATTTGATAGCATACTTAATTTATTGGTATTAGTGTTTTGGTCTTATTCGCATCGTAAATTTCGTCATGTGGTCAGTAGATCGTGCAAGCTCTCACATCTATAAACCTACAGTCAACACCGGAGATTAAAATGAGTAATCCTAATTATTTTTTAATATATCCAAACTTAGGACTCATTTGATAATATGACTAAAATATAATACGTGCACAACCACAAATAATAAGTTTTCAGCACATAACTGTGACATTTTTAAAAACGAAGTAAGACAATTGTCATTTATGAATCACAGAAAATTTCGGGACAATTAGTGTCACAACACAACTGTTCTTAGCAGGTAGTCATTTTAAGAAGCATACAAACTCAACGAAGATTAGATATCCAAGTTTCACATTGATCTCTTATTGTCCCTCATCGACGCAATGATGTAATTCTGAATAGATATCAAAATACAATAATTCAGACAAAATAAGCTCACTGATAACATAGGACTAACTGCAAGATTGCTCTAAATTATTTTACATATTATCCTAGTGGAAGTTTTATGCATAAGTCTAGCATTACTCAGCTATATTCGCACATTTGGAATCCTGATAACTAAGTACAAGTAACTCATATTTTTTCCGACCAACAGAAAATTCGTTGCTCGATGAAAAATTAGATTCAATGAAATTAGTTGGATGTCCCTGGGAATGAAATTAAACTTGTTTTCATATCGATTTCATCCTGGGGGATACGTAAGATAAGGTCACGACAAGCCTACAGTTACAAGTGATGTGATGTTGATTAAAGCAAATTTGGTTCATGGGTCTAACGTTTATGTGAAACGGGATGACAATTAGAATTACGTGTAAATTTTGGTCATAACTGATAAACAGTCCAATATCTTACTAATTTAGAGTTTAGAATCTCGATAACTAGGTGATGTGATTAGGTAAATAAGCAGATAACGAACTCATGACTATCTGGTTCACGTCCCACGCTTTCCTTCCCTGTCCACTAAATTTATCACAATACTGGGACACCTGTATATTTTTACTACAATCATTGTACAAAAATGTGTCGAAAAACAAAAACATTGGCCACAGAACTATGAAAATGTTGAGAAAATATTAATATATACAAAAAATTAATCCACGAAGAATTGTGATTGCTAGTGGTGATAGCGTGGATAAGAAGTTCCCGGATGCCCCATATGACCAGGTGGGAGATTTCTCATTGGTTGTTGTTGCTGAAATAGAAAAAAACAGCTCTAAGTGATATAGAATAACACATCTACAGGCTTTATGAAAATGTTCAGGGACACAGTTCTCCGAGATCAATATAAAGGAATTGCTGGAGAACTTAGCTTTAAGCTATTTATACTATGGATAAACAAACAATGAACAACACATTGATGATTAGATAAATAAACCTCATGTATTCGATAATATTGTCTCTGTATAATTGTATGTGCTGTGCAAAAAACTGGGTCAGTGATATCGACTTAGTAAACTTTAATATAAGAAATTTTAAACATGAGACTGAATATCCATCAATTGAGATAGGAATGTCATGTAACACCTACAAATGAGTGCATTCCCTGAAATTTGCCTTGCAAAATAATATCCCGTGTTCGGGCATTGCAAATAGGTGTAGGATTTCTGATAACGACCTTCGATAGATTCATGATATGACTAACAGTCGATCGCAAAAGCCTAGATTTATTTACATAGAAAGCATACATATATTTAAATAGATAATAAAACATTCAAAACAAACATATAACAACGAACAACCACAAATTACCAGATTCGCATAACCTGAAGTGGTAGTAGTAGTGGTATTAGATAACTGCTGAGACTGTCCTGTTATACTGGGTTTATTTGTGTTTGTATGTAAGATTCCACTACTATTAACTGTTGCAGATGATGATGTTGTCGAGGAGGATGGTAATGGCGGTGGTGCAATCGATGTTTCATTATTCCCCTGGGATAACCGAATACGCTTATTAGATGGTATATCATCATTATTATTCTACAAGGGAATATATATTTATAGTGAAAACAAGTTTATTGAATTCATATATATATATGCACAAAATAACTTAGGCTAATTAACTATATTTCATGATGTATATGAAGTTGAACGATAGATTAGTATCAGAATAGCAGTTGTGGAGATTATTAAGTTTTTGGTTGAGATCATGAATCGATTGATTTTAGACCACCGTTGGAAACCTGGAAGCACTGTACGGCCGTTTCGTCCTGTTACGGGACTCCCCAGCAGTGCGCATTCACGATCCCGCATTATGCTTTCAACCAATTGACTTGAAATTTAAATCTTAGTTTAACTTTTTCGATATCGCTGTAACTGAGTAGTATAGTACGACTATTACCCAATCCAACTGATGGTAACTGTTTTGCTTTCGACATGGTTGAAATTTATCAAACGTAAATACTTATTGGGACTTTAAAGCTAGTCACGAATTAGCACACAATTACAGTTTAATTGAATAGTTCGTGGTTTCTAAATCTGAGGCCTAAAAGTATCGCGAATGCCAAGAGGTCTGAAAGTTTAGGGTTCGATCCCGTGAAGTGTCGTAAGTGTGTAAAGCCAGGGAGTCTCGTATTGCAGAGCGTGCTACTTATACGGACAGATATAAGTAGTATGTATCAGGAAGTGGAAGTAGAATTCTTACTGACAGAAGAGGAAAATGAAGAGAAGAGAAAGAAGAACAGAAAACAACCGAAATAAAAGTGGGAAAAAAGAATGATATAGTTTGTCAAGGACAATTCAAGGAAGATGTGCAGATATTGTGTTCAATGGATCGTGTATGCTACTTATTTCGACATAAGTAGTGTATCATATCAATCAGAAGTGGAATATCTGGCAGTGTTGGCTGTAGCAGTTGCTGTCGACAGAGAGGAGCAATGGGATGTATGGCTGCTGGGTAGACATTAGATTTTGATGATCCGGCCGGTCAACGGAACTACGAAGGTCAGCGTCACAGACTCGACATTTTGACAACGAACGCAGCATAGACTGTAGTAAAGAAAGCGGTGCGGTGAGCAGAACAACCGCAACAACGACTGTTTAAAAAGGACGAATGTGGGGCAGGCAATGGGGTGAAGTTTAAATTCACTTGGTATTGTTTACTTGGATTTTCCCAAGCAAGTGGCTATCAGGACTCAGTAACTAAGTGGATATAGCAATGGCGTTTGGAGCGAACGGTACTGGGTCCGAGTTCCGGAGTGGACATCAACCCTGAGATGCAGGTACATCCAGCTGACGAGTCCCAAATAGGACGATACGCGCGTCCTGGACTCCACTACTAGCCACTATCTATTTGTGTGTAAAATTATCTTCACTAAAAATATACAATCATTATTTTGAGAGAAATCATTAGCATATGCTTCGTTTGATGTACTTCATGCAATGATTGTCTGCTGTTAAAGTGACTAAAATGTTAAAACAATACAAGAGAAGATAGAGAACATTTGTAGTTCAAGACGAAAGGAGTTAGAGGGCATTGTGATCTTTGAGTTGATAGATGGTTTTGGTTGTGAAGGTTTTATTGTTCTACTCTTTGAAAGATATCAGTACGTACCTTAATTAAAAATGAGCTACTAGAATTTATTCACAATTGTGAAAAAATTCTCATAGCTTAACCAAATCAAAACAGCCTAGAAACTACAACACCTTCAAATACAAGGGGTGTGACATGTGTAACCACTAAAACCAAGGCATTACTTGATCATAGTTATGTATCGGACGAAATACAGAATGATGAATTTAATTGATCTTATTTTTCAATATGGAGTTATGGAGATTGTCGAATTCCAATTGAAATCGTGAGCCTATCTAAGTTAGGCAGTTACGCACTGGAGATAATGGAAGATGGTCGCATTATCATGGATTGATTGAAGCTAAACATTAACACCGTTTGATGCCGGCTTAGTGACCCAGTGGTTAAGCATTCACGTGCGAGACAGACGATCCTGGGTTCCATTCCCGCTGGGGATTCTCATACTATGACGAAACGGTCACCCAGTGCATACAGGTTTTAAATTGTGGTCTAACATGATTCCAATTGATCTTCAATTATTAACCGTTATACAGTAGATTTTCATATGATAAGAAATAAGCAAAAAGAAAACAACATATGTCAACCGATACTGACCTGTTGATGAATTAATTGTCTTGTATGGGGATTAGATTGACCAGAGTTCATATGTTGTTGCTGTGTATTCAGTGGCGGTGGCTGTCCATTTGTTCTCTGTTGTTGCTGAGGCAATGGTAACTGGGGTTGTGGAGCATTATTTCCACGCTGTTGTTGTTGTTGAGATTGTTGCTGAGGATGTGTAGTATGCATTCCACTGCCACCAGTAGGATGTGCTGTAGTTTGTCTTCCTCCAGTAGCGTTTGGTTGTTGTCCAGTTTGTGTGACATTTTTATCTGCACCAGTTTGTTTATCATCAGAATCATCATCAGAGATAAATTCTCGTTTAGGATAAGGTATAGGTAAATTTCCAAAAACACTATAATATTTGATAAAAATAAATCAACAACAGACTGAAATGATAATATAAAATGTATGGAATATAGCTAGCAGTCAAATCTAGCATGTGCGTTTCGTTTTACTAGGGAATCGTCAGATGGATGTACACGCGCCCGAGTTGGCGTTTACTTCAAGAACAGGATGCCTACATGCCAACTAAGACTCATCAAAGTATTAACAGCCAGACAATTCGAACCATTACGAATTCAACTAAAATTTCTACTCGTTCCACAAGTGAATGGCTATCTGGACCCAGTAGATAAGTGGATAACGCGATGGTGTTTTGAGCGAACGGTACTGGGTTCGAGTCCCAGAGTGGACACGAACTCTGAGACGTAGTTGCGTCCAGTTGACGAGTCCCAAATCGGACGAAACATGAGTTTAGGATTCCACTCCTAGCCAGATTCTATCTATTCTACATCAATTTATGTTATAATGACCATATCGAAACAACCTACACAAGATGCCCATATCCCAACCAAGAGT
>OX104024.1:1669511-1814464 GCA_944470205.2 Schistosoma margrebowiei
AGTGGTCAGGCTAAGTCAGACTGATTTTGGTTTGTTAGGTCATTTTCTGCTTTCAAATAAAATACTTGAATTTTGGTGGTTGCAAAAAGTACATCACCCTTTTTTTGGTTTTGTGAATGTACCAGAGGATGACCACTTGTTTTAGTTGAAAGTTCAGATGGATTTATTCAAAAAGAATGTTTCACTTGGAATAAATGGATTAACAGAAAGATAATTATCATCTTAATTGGTTATTCAGTTATATTATGGTGTGCACTACCGATGTCAACAGATATAAGTAGTATATATAATCAATCGGAAGTGAAATAACTAGAGGCAGAAGGTTATGAAGATCAAAGAAAAAAGAACGAGAACAGAGAACGATTGCTGTCTAAATCAAGGAATAGTAAAGTCTGAGACGACTGATTAACATTTTGCAAATGAAATATTTAGTGTATGGTTCTCAGATTTTACTGAGATGATCTGTAATTTTCTATTCTTATACATTCGATTTTTGCCATTAGTGTTCTCATTCACTACACCATTAGTAAGATACTATCAAATTAAGTCTCTACAGGGGACAATTTGTTGCTAATGTATTTTTAAAAATCAGGGCTTCAACAATGAATATGCTGAAAATAACAATAATACAATCAAGGTAAAGTTCATGATAGTTAAAAAGATTACATTTATATCTATTGTTCTATTATAATATAAAATGTCAGTCAATTTATTCATGAACAATAATTTGATTGTAGTAGAAATTTCTGTAAACAACGTTGTAAATTGCTTTAAATTCATCGACTTAAATTAAATAAGTAACCAATTAATAATCAACTAAAAAAATCATTCGTTTTAAATGATGGTAATCAGGATTTATATTTAAACCAATATATTACACTGTAGTGAACGCGAACACAAGTGGGGACAATCGAATGTATTGGAATAGAAAAAAACAGTACATCTTAGTAAGATCTGAGTACCATACAATAAATACTTCAATTGTAAAGTGTCAATCGGTTGTCTCAAACTTGAATGTTCCTTTTGCAAATGTCAACCAATCATCTCAGACTTCAATGCTCTTTCATTTCTACACCAGTCGTTCTTTGTTCTCATCCTCTTTTCTTTCATATTTTTAACCTTCTACCTCCAGACATTTCACTTTCTATTGATGATACATACTACTTATATCTGTTGACACCAGTAGTACACACCACAATACATAAAACAAAAAATATATTTGTAAGTATTACTCAAAACAAACTGAAATCGGCGAGACTCTAATTTATGGACGACCTTTGAACGAATCTTAAGCGACCATGAGAAATATTAGCCAATCAGCGAACAGTAAGTATAGAGTAAAAACATAATATACAAAACCAAGGAAATAAATTGGATACACTTCTTATACATGGTTCAAAAACTTGCCAAAGTTAGAAAGAGGTTCAGAGGTTCTAAAGTCGTAATGCATGCGGTAGAGGAAATCATCCATACGGCTACGGAATAGTCGGCCTCTGGAATCACGATAAAGTCACAAATACTCTTTCAGCCTCGAACACATAGTTTCAATATTGTCTATGTGCACTCCGGTTGTTGAGTGCACAAAATGCTATTTGTGGATAACGACACGATGCACAAAACCAAGCCTATGTAGAAGTCTACGCTCTCCAAACATTCTTATATATTGTAGTACCTCGCTGTAGATAGTGTTTCGGGTGTTTTATTATCCGGTTCGCAATAATTGTCGTAAATTGCCTCAGTTAGGAATTAGATATAGGGTTTTCATCACGAACTGACATCAGCTATAATGCCAGAAATTTATTTAGCCAAAAGGATGAAAGGCTTTCACTTTGATATCCGAGATCTATTATCTTATACCTGATTGATTCGTCCAGAAATTATAGTCTCGCCATTTTATTTGTTATAGCCGCTCAATTATCACGTTTTGTACAAAATTCCCTGTAAACCGATTGTACGTTAGCATTAAGCACTGAAGTTGGCGCCGTAACCTTGAAATCTTTCAAACGCCTCTGATTGGCTCGTTCATAAACTAGAGTTTCACCTTGAAATCTATTATTAAATTGTTAAAATTCTAAATAATATCGGATAACTGTTTTATTCAAATTCATAATTCTTTACTATTGTACATTTAATAATTTGCAAAAATATTAAACATCAACATTTTTAGATTTTGCTTTGTGTCAATAATAAGAAATTCAAATCATTCATTTCAATTAGTCATTAGAAAGTTACTAGTTTATTTTTAGTTAATCTAATTCCATAACTAATAACTTTATTTATGTTAATCATTATTGAACCATTCAAGATTACAAATCTGTATAAACAATATGCATCATAAGACAATCTTTTTGTTGTTTTTTTTTTAAAAAGAAAATAAGAAGAAAAGCAGGTCAACAAAAATGTTTGTTGAAATAAAGTAAGAATGAATATTGAATACCCTAGAGATAAATATTTACTGGAAATCTTTTATAACGAACATAAATAAAATATGAAATCAATTGTACATTAAGATTGTTTCATATGTGTTTTGTTCTATTTGAAGTGAATATTCAGACAAGGTTATTTTAATGTACAATTTATTTATGAAAAAAAAATATATGAAGGTAAGTATATTGATATAAATGGTTTTGTGATGAGGATACAATTTTGAAATGGTTCTTGTTGAACTTAAACTTGTCATTGTTTTGGTTGCATCTTCCAACATCGACGTCTACAGGACAAGTTGTGAACCATATATGGAGAAATTCAAACACTTCAGTTCTACCTGGAGTTTGTGCTGATGATGTCGTTCAGAAGAACGATGAAAACTCCACGACCAAACCGTCCAGCTCAGAGAATAAAACTCCATCAAAAAGAGGATGAGATTGTTCTATAATAAAATGGAAATTCACTTAATATATTTATTTTGCAGATATAATTATTGCCTTCAAGTTAAATTTTATTATCAGCTGAAGAACCAGTAAAAACAAACAATCATAGGAGAACTTCGTTGTGTTAGGCAGTCGCCCAATTATGTCATCCATACTATGTACACGCGAGCACGATTTGAGTGAGAAAATAAGGAAGCTTTATTGGCTAACCGAAGAGAAATATGTATATTCATTGAAGAAATATGCTTTTTACACAGATGAATCTAATCTCGTCCACCTATCAAAATCTTTTACCTATTATTTTGTTTTGAGCTGACATGTCTGACTGACCCAACCTAACACTGTCTTTACTTGGAACTTCAAAACAACGTACACCGAACGGCCCAATGGTTCTTTCGATAAAGCCATTCCCGAATAAAAAAAACAACTCTAGATTGAGCATTTTCGGACAACCCTGAGTTTTGTGACTAAACTATTAATAAGAATCTTAACCTCAATTCAAGTTTTACTGTTAAATTCATATTTTCAATAAATATTTGTTTTTCACAGATTGAAATCATGAGTCAGTTGAAGGTAGACCACCATTGAAAACCTGGAAGCACTGGACGGCCGTTTCGTCCCAGTGTGGGACTCCTCAGCAGTGCGCATCCACGATATATTGTTTGTCTAAACTAATTATTGATATTTGTACGAAATTTTCTAAATTTAAAATTACGTTCAAATCTTCACAACTGAAATGTCATATATCAATAAATCAAC
This sequence comes from Schistosoma margrebowiei, assembly GCA_944470205.2. NCBI lineage: Eukaryota > Metazoa > Platyhelminthes > Trematoda > Strigeidida > Schistosomatidae > Schistosoma > Schistosoma margrebowiei. The sequence continues at coordinate 1,673,141 of OX104024.1, forward strand.
TAAAATGCTTAGTCACCCACGCCTTCAAATCCGAAACTTCAACCTCAAGCAGCCATTATCAGAACATTTTTAGAACTAATGCATATATTAAGTCAAAATTAATGAAAGATCTAGTTATTTAAATCGATCACAACAATTTAATACAGAATATATGGAATATGGCTAACGCGTGTTTCGTTCGATTTAGGACTCGTTAAGTAGATTTACTTGCATTTTAAAGTTAAAATTCACCTATGGAATCGAACTCAGTATCATTCACTTCAAACGCCAACGCATTATCCACTTGGCTATTGAGTCAAAATAGTCAATCACTTTTGCAATGGATAAGAATGTCAATGGAATGTGGTATGTTTTAATAAATTATCCCATTGTTGATACAATAACCACACAAATGAAGCAGAGAAAAACCGATCAGCATTTGGAATACATATGTATATATAAATATTGAAATTAGGTTTATTTTTTGTACACGTTCAATAAAAGAAAATGAATAAAGAATGTGAAAGCGGAGTTAATGAAAATAAATAGCATTAATAGATCTTATTTATGTTGAAAACAGACAAAATCATCATAGTATTACAATTTGACGTATATACGCTTGTATAAAATATACAACATTTGCAAAAAGAAAAAAAATGAAAATAAAACAGAACAGAGAAAAAATAATAATAAAGCATCACAGATTAATATTCATTCATCAAATAAGTTTAATCAAAAAAACAAAACAAAACAAAAGAAAAATAAAATAAAGTTGCTAGGACGAGAGAGAGAAAAAAGTTCCCATAGAAAAAGCACACATTGAAACATCGAAAACTATGCAGTGATTTGTTTGGCATTTGAAAAAGGAGGAGATAGTAACTATTTTTAGACTATTAAATAGAGAGAGACAGAGAGAGACGGGAAAAATCTGATAATTCATATATAATTTTTGTTTTTAATCGAATAACAATTGCTGCTTGTTTTTCTAATAATAAAACAGAAAAAACGAGAGAGAGGGAAAAATTTGTATTATTCATTAATTTGTGATTGTACTCGATGTATCAAGATTCGATGTGTATGTTGTGTCTGTTTCATTAGTATTTGAAGATGAATTGCTATCACTGATCTGATAGTTATTTGAATTATTGGAACGTGATAAAACAACTTCAGAATAAGAAGGCGGAGAATTTGTGTTGGTGATAGTAGTAGTAGTAGTAGTAATATTAGGTGATGTTATATGGATTGATTCAAGTTGTGATTGTTCGATTTCTGTTGGATTTCCTGTATTTAAAGTAGTGGTTATTGACGTTGATGTATTAACACATTGTTTAGCTAGTAGATCATTAATAGATTGAATTTCTGAATAAGATGGTGGTGGTTGAATGATATGCTTTAAACTGGAATAAGCGGGTGGTGGAGGTGTAGTACGAAATCCATCAGAACGGAGAACATTAGGTCGTCCAAAATCTATAGAAAATAAACAATAATGTTGATAAAGGAAGAGGTTAAAGGTAGGAACATTAGACAATACTAACCCAAATGTATTTAATTAACTAGAAATAAAAAAGACGCTCAAATAATTCAGCGTAACGAACAGCCCATGCTGCTATATAACAATACTGTTATGAGAACAAACATAAACACAGGTTCTAACATTGAATTGTGATCAACCAGTGTATTATGGAGCAAGTTGTGTTGTCTAGTCCAATAATTCATTAATTTGCCTATATCGTCTGTAGGAGCTGTGACCGATTTATCAAATGACGCAGAGGCTAATGAACAACAATGAAGGCATTGAAGCCTATTGATCTTTCAGCTGCTAATCCAATGGTCCAGTCAGAAGACGAAAATAGGAAGTAGATTAGTTATCTTTTGTACTTTGTTCAACTAAGGCTTATATCTCATACAATAATATGCTTCATAAATACCTGAGCGCAAGGTAAGACAAATAGAAAATTACAATTTGTACACAACTCAGTCGTAAGTGATAGTAAATCGGAATAAAAGGAAAATAATTAATCACTGGTAAGTCTGGAACAATAAGACACACAACAACCGTTTATTGGTTGAATGAAAGATTAGAAATAGGCAAATATGATGAAAATGTAATAAACTAAGCACTTAATAATTATGCAGTAATTTCCACTACGGTATTTCTGAAAGTTCAACCCTTCACAAATCCTTTTTGATGTAATAAATACATCTTTGTGATAAATGTAACATATTCAAAACAAACAATCTGAATACATATCTACTATTTCGAATTATTTAAAAAAATATACATTCCAGTAACCGTAAATAACTTTGGTCTTACGTCTGACTGATTGACATTTAAACAATTCTTATAGTTTGATCAGAAACAGTAAGAGATAATGTTAAGTGTATAAACCAGTAGTAATGATACAGTTGCGGAAATAAGGTAAGATGGTCGGTCACTTAGTAACTGAATCATTTGATTTCCAATTTTCAAATCCTTTCAATCTACCTGGCTTTAAATAAACGAACAGTAACACCAGCCTGAAACGGACACATATTCGAAGTGTCGTTAAAAAAACTGAGAGTTACATCAATAGAACGGATCACCAGACGTTGTTTCATTATTCTGTGAATTAAAGTTTTGGGTGTCAATAGTAGATGAGATTATCAATCATGAAATCGGGTGATAGATGTCTTCTATAACAAAACACGGCTGTAACATGAAATCAATAGCTGTATAATAGTCTGTTCCCGACCGAACCTGCTACCTTGACGCGGTGGTCGGGCTTGCCTATCGTGATGACCCAACCGAGCTATATTGGCTCCAACATATGTTCCTGTAGGTTCTACCATACCAGCCCAGTTGATTGGAGAACGGTAAATCTAAAAGCAGCAACTCAAGGTTTGAGGGCGAAGTCGTACTGCTGACTGTAGAGGGCTGTGACAGCAGTAAGGTGTTTCCCTCAGACAACCAGCATCTACAGCGATGCTGCCTTCTCACAAGGAGGGGTGGGGTTAAAAATGGTCGACCCTAAAAATGTCACACCTCACCTTACCTCACGAATTTCCGTCTCCGGCGGTAAGGCCCTTTGAAGAACGGAGCTAACACGCCATAAACCTCCCACGAAAAGGCCGTGCGCGACCGACCTCAAGCAGTTGTCCTCTGGGCTCTGCGGTCACGCTCCCAGGTCGTTAAGGCCGACATTAATCCGAATTCCTTTTCAGGTTCCTCAAGAAATACCCTTCCACAGTGTGGACAGCCGGGAAGTGACACCAGCCTTCATAGCCGTAACAGCACACGAGACCAAGTTGGTCACATTCAAATCCTTCCTACACTTCCTAATACCTCTCTTTTCTCTCCAACTAACTCTTCTCATGTCCTTTTTTCACCTCGCACCGCTAGGGCAAACGATTCGAGTACGCGGAACGTTATTCCTGGTCTCCTGAAACCACGCTCTAAACTACATGTAGAAGCTTTTAACGTCCGAACACTGTGCCAAATAGGACAACAAGCTTCCTTAGATAGGACTTTAGAATCTCGCGCCATCGATGTGTGCTGCGTCTCCGAAACGCGCATACAGGATCCGAGTAGCGTCATTCATCTGACCTTACCATGCCAAAATAAAGAACCGACTCGATTTACGCTTCGTGTATCTGGAAGCCCTGGTTCTGCTTCCCGTGGACTCGCCGGCGTAGGTATAGCATTGAGCCCCAGAGCAGAATTAGCTCTCTTAGAGTGGATCCCAGTAGACAGCCGTTTGTGCGCTGTCCGACTGAACGGAACAGTAAGGATCCGGAAAGATAGGGACATTCGTCGTTGCCTCTTCGTCGTCTCTGCCTATTCTCCCACTGACTGCAGCTCAGATGATGTAAAAAAATGAGTTTTACAGAAAGCTTTCCGATCTTTTTCAAAAAGCTAGGCGCTCGGATGTAGTAATAGTGGCCGGTGACTTTAATATCCAAGTAGGTAAACTAAGCGAAAGGGAAAGACACCTGGGTGGCTCAAAGAACAGATAATGACGACCGTCTGTTGCAGCTATACTCAGATAGCCGCCTGTTTCTTAGATGGTGGTTGGAGGTAGTCAACAGGAAACCCTGGACCTGAGTTTCGTGCTATTTGGCACTCGTCAGCAAGGTGTACCTGTAATCTTGAGGGAACTGGTGCTCCTTGGCGAATTTGATCTCGTGTCGCCCAGCTTTACAGTCAGAGACGTTACCACTGAGCTATCCGAGCCGTTACTAACCTCCTGTAGGACTGAAATGTAATCACAATTGATTGATCACTGGGTGGTGATCAATGTCATGCTTGTCAAGTCCTAATTGGTGCAGATCGAATGCTATCGATCATGTTGCAATGTGGCCACCAGTATAGGGAGTACCAGTTTCCTCAAGATTACAGTTACACCTTGCTGACGAGTGCCAAGTAGCACGAAACCCGGGTCCAGGGTTTCCTGTTGACTACCTCCAGCCACCATCTAAATCTCAATACATAGTGCCCGCAGTTTCGAGTCACCTAGACTGGTAACCACATTGCAACATGATCGATAACATTCGATCTGCACTAATAAGGACTAGACAAGCATGACATAGATCACCACCCAGTGATCAATCACTTGCGCCTGTTTCTTGCTAACACTAACTTTAAGCATAAGGAAAAAACGTTGACATGGCAACCCCCGAATTCGTCACAACGTTGAACCTAAATAGATCACATCGCCATCAGCCACCGATGGAGAGGCTCGATAGAAGACTTTCGCTCATTCTGGAGCACATGCTTAGATTCAGATCATGCTCTAGTGCGAGCGCGTATTTGCCTGCATCTTACTGGACGTAGGAAAGACGCTGCAAGGAAACTTCGTTTGCAGTGATGCAGGTGCATCCACTCTTTGTGTTCTCCCAAATTCTAATCTGAATTCTTCATGTCCCTTATTTTCTTTCTAAATTTATTTCACTGGATTATACTCCTTGAATAACATCTTCAAGCCCTACTGTTTCCGATTACTGCTTATACTTTTACTACCTCTACCACTACGGGATTCGAATCGACCACTGCATCTCTGTGCTAATGTGGTGTGGCAACTCGAACTGATGTACGTACGTACGAAGTTCTATGTTGTTACTGACTGACTGACTGATAATAGTCTGTTCAGTACGAAAAGTGGGCGTTAATTAACGAACTATGGTGCAAAACAGATGGTGCATTGGGGGCTTAGTGACTGAAACACTCGAATCTCAACCGATGAGTTCTAACCATATTTCACATAAGCCGGATATTATTATTAGTCTTCATAGAAAACTAGAATGATCCAAAGTTGCAATCGCAAATACACATACGGCAAATGAGTGACACTATTCACTTATCAGAAAGTAATCAACTTAAAGAGCTGTTTCTTAACACTCACTAGATTACAAATGAAACGATGTTACTATTACAAACAATTTGATATTGTTACTTCGGCATGAAGAATTAAAAATGATAGTACTGAGTCACGGTGACAATGACTAACTAAGATGAAATCAAAAGTGTTTACTGAATAACGGTACCAATTCACTTGAAAGAAATACAAAGCTAAATCAATGTGATATGACATAAATTGTTACAAAATAATACTTTATTAAACAATGGCTTATACGTTAGTCTTTGTTTGAATACCGACTTTCGAATATGAATAATCATTTCAAGGCATTTTTTTGAAAAATTACAAACTATGATATTAAATTGTATACTTAATATTGAAGTACTTCTATTATGGATTGATACCACTTTTGCATACTATTTTAGGCATTTTGTTACTGTTCAATATTGAAATTTATAGTTCAACAGAATAATTTGCGATAATTGAGACTGTAAACCGATCAATGGTAAATCACCATTGAAAACCTAGGAGTATTGCATGGCCATTTCATCCTGGTATGGGACTCCTTAGCAGTGCACATCTATGATTCCGCACGCAGGACTCGAACCCAGAACCTTCAATTTCGAGTGAGAACGCCAAATCTCCAGACCACTGTGCCAACGTCCAACAGTGCTAATGTTTAACTTCAACCAATCCACTAGGTTAAGCGTTCGTGTACAAGACCAACGGTCTTAGGTTTGAACCCCAAATATGGGATCGTGGATCTCACTGTTGATGAGTTCCATACCGGGACGAGACGGCCGTCTATTACTTTTAGGTTTTCAGTGGTGGTCTAACATTGATCACTTCATGATCCCATTCACAACTCAATGCTGATAATTTGTAATAATAGTAAACGAAAAAATGGCTTAATAGTGAAAATATCATTGTTATAATAAATATTATATCAAATGTTTTCAGTACGAATATTGAACAAAAAATGAAGTATGAATAGTTCTTTCTACACGTCTCTTGTAACTTATCATGTAAATATGAAATATGATTGGTTGTTATTAGCAATTATCTTATCCCTTATCTGAGTCTATATCGTGCTTTTTCATCCCACATAATTTCAATATTTTAACCTTGTATTTACTTATTACTTTTTTCGTACAAACCAACAAACTTGGTCTAATTTAATGTCGATTGATTGATGAATAAATTGAGTCTAATGCTTGTGGAATAGAAAGGGAAATTATCAGAGAAGACATCGTTCTTGTATTGATTGAAATAGGAAGGGTGTATTTAGAATAGAATTAAAATTAAATTGAAAGCAACACATTTTTATTGCCTCATATTAATTTAATCATCATAGTTACTGAATGTAAAACAATTTGTAGATGTAAAAACTATCTTTAAATGGAGAAGAATTTGAAACTATGTACATTGGTATTTGCTAGATTATAAGACATACTTAAAGCAAATTTTTGTTGTTGTGAAAGTATTTAATTAGTTAAACTGCAAAAATAAAACAGATTAGTTTAAATAGTCTTCAGGTATCTTGTTTTCGTTTATTTTGTTACTCAGTTGAGAAACCTTGATTCTAAAATTTGATAATGACACATTCTTGTAAGTAAGTAAGCATTTGGGAAACAGGATTAATGTAATGTATTTCGATATATCAATCATAGTATATGTTAAATTTTAAATATAGTGAATGAGAAGTATGGTAAAAATGATTTGTAACTCTATTAGGATAGAATAATCTAAAGTTAAAGAGTTGAGAAAAGATGTATGCCAAAAAACTGTTTGTCTCGACGTACAATGTTACCTGGTTTGGGATTAAGTTGGAAAAATAGATAGAGACGACTAAACCAAGATATGACACCAAGTTCATGAAGTCATTAACTTTTAGGTTGAGCAAATTATTGGGTTAGTGTCTACAAGATTGCCATAATTAATGGTTTGAGATATTGAGTGATAGTTTACAATGGGTTGAAATGACCCAGATCTAATCAATCTGTCTTCTTTTAGATCTCGAGTTTTAAAATTATCTTATACTTTTTGTTGTACAATTTCACTTTTTTTCCCGAGTCATATTGTTTATGTTTAATCTTTTACGTCACTACTAATATTGATAGTAGTTATGTTACTCTGGTACTTGTCTTAATAATTTCATCTAGCCAGGATGATGTGATGTGGTAACTTGAACCGAAGCATATAAGTGTCACATTTGTAAGCTATTTAACTGATTGACTAGTTGAATCAAGAACACTAAATCGTTCTACATAAGTCAAACTATAATTTAATAGTCACACACTAATATCATAGATTGATATAACGAGTATGAAGGTTGTTCTATTACATCTTTTTTCGCTACTGATAATTATTCTACAGTGAACACGACTGACATTGAATTCCTAAACTTTTCCTATTCCACAGAAATATTTAACTTTGAATCCAAAAAAGAAAAAAAACAGAATACAAGAAATATGAAATCACTTTACTTTGAAGGTTAATTTATGCAATTTCAATAGTTGAGATCATGAGTCAATTAAAGCTAGACCGTTTCGTCTTATTAAGGGACTCATCAGCAGTGCACATCCACGGCCTCGCCTCGCGGGATTCGAACCCAGGACCTACTGGACTCGCGCGCGAGCACTTAACCACTAAGCCGGCATCCAACGGTGTTAATATCTAACTTCAATTAATCCACGAAATTCAGCGATACATCCACCAATGTCATCAGCGAGTTACTATCTCACAACTGACCCGGTTGAACTCCGCTGATCACTGCTTCTCACTAGCTTCAATTGCCTCATGATCTCAACTATTGAAATTACTAAAATCTCCACAAAACTCATTCTCATGTTAATTTATGTAATTACAGAACTGTAGGTAATCTTAAACATTCTAGAAGCATCTGAAAACGATGGTTACTACTTTATCATCACTTAAAGGTCGTTCATAAATTATGGTCTTACTCACCGAAAACTTATCTTTTTTTAAGGAATTAAAGAATGCAATGCATTAAACTACTTTCTTTTATCAAGCTATTATTGTGTTGTCGGTCAAAGTCAATGTTGAATGATCCATAGAATATTTTTCATTTTATCGATTCATTATACTCATGATAATGATAACAATCTTTGTACTTACAAATATATGAAGTATTAATAATAATAATAATAATAATAATAATAATAATAATAATAATAAATGATTATGCTAAATACATTTTGTTCAGTCATATGGTATGATTCTGATTATTCAGTTAGAAAACTTGTTAGTTCTAGTTTTGTGATGTATATGATATACAATCAGTATACTTCACAATTAAGCAGTGATTGACACAGCATGAATGAAATTGAACTTAAGTTGTTGGTTGATTCAAACATTATACCATAATGAATTTAATTTATGGAACATTACATATTATTTGTTCAGCTATTGACCTAGTTGAAAAATTTAAGATGTTCTCAATTTTACTGTTAAATCAAGAACTTGAATTTTTACTATACCGTGTACAATTTGAGTACTCGAACGCTTGAATCCTTTAAGTCGCAAGTTAGAAAATAGAAGAGAGGGAGGAAGAAATAATATTCCAACCAGTTAAATATGATACAAAACACTCGGATATTTATAGGTTTTAATAAAAACGAAATCACCATTACAATCATTCAGTGTGCATGAGGTGGTTTTAGCATTTGTCCAATCGGGAAGCTATACGCCGAGATTCGGGAATGTTCTTTCAAATGATGACTGAATGAAATGTTTTCGACTCTTTCAGAGCTTATTAGTGCTTCCTTGAGTTCACCAAGAGCCATCCCCACATTTAGCATGTACAGTTTACTAATTTACTTATGTAAACTTATGTTCTGGGTTTGATTTCAGGCGAGATGTAGGTGTAGTCTCCTCAAACGTTTAAACTGGTTCTTTAGTGGTTAAGTTTTAGTATAAGTCATTCGAAGTTAAAAATGTATGTAATACAACATTTAGGTTTATTATTTATCCAGTAAAAAGCTTGTAAGTTGATGGTAATGTGTAAGAAAGTTATGTGCCGGGAGCACAAGGTCAGTATTAGTTATGGAATCATAACATAAAACGAAACATTTGTCTAATGGTTTTTCGGTTATGAGTTCTAGTGAGAGTGATAGAGTCCAACCGTGTTGAACACTAATTAGTTAACCATCAATGACCAATGGGGTTAGAAAATGGTAGATATGTCGAATCGATTGAATTTAGAAATGTGAACCATTGTGTGAAGATCAACTGATCTAAAGGCTAACAAGGACGGAGCAAATCTACAGTATTTCCTACTTTTAAATGGTTATTTCTTGAAGATCAATTCATGATGTAAATTATAAAAGAGTAAATCTAACCTAGTTCTTAGTCAATACAGTAAGATTGATACAATTAAGAAAAAATAATTATAATTTTAACAAAAAACAAAGTATTACATAAGACAATGAAAATAATCAAGTGAATATAACATACATGAAGAAAGATTACACCAATTTGAATTTGACATATTATTCGTACTTTCTATACCATGTATACTATTTGAACGATATGGTCTTGTTTCCCATATATTAAATGGTGAAGAAAATCCACCAGTTCGAATACGTCCAGAACGTGATGAACGTGTATGATGATAATGATGTCTATTTGTTGTTGTATAAGTAAGATCAGATAATGAACAATATGGACGTGTATTCAAATTATTACGACGTAAATATGCTCGACGACCAACTAAACTTAACCATGTTAATAGACAAAAACATGCTAAAAGCATAGCTGGTATTTTAAACCATGAATAAGCAGTTTTACACGGTCGACATAAACATGGATCAAGAAAATATTCACTAAAATACCAAAAACCAAAAGAAAAGAAACGAAAAGAAATCGATTAATAATAATATAAGTAGTAAACATTGTGTAAACATGATCATGATATTACCAGGATACTTAAAAATAATTAAAAAAACTCCGTTCTTTTTACTACATTCATTGTCTGAACGTTAAATGTGAGGATGGCTCCTGATGAACTCAAAGAGGTACTAAGAAGCTCTGAAAGAGTCAAAAACATTTTATTTAGTCATCGTTTGAAAGAACATTCCCGAATATTCAGAAATAATAAAAAAATGCATTCTTTTTACTAGTTTCATTGTCTGAATGTAATAGTTTATTTGTGAAGTTTTCATTAGTCTTTTAAATGACAACAACAAATGTTGAGATTTTGGGTAGAAGAAGTAAAAAGATCAGAATTTTTGAAAGCTTACGACTCAGATCAGTTGGCAATTAACAAAAAAACCCATCAAAACCGATTATATTTATTAACTAATTCGAAAAATCATGGATAAATATAATATAAAGAACCAAATCATAAAAATATATTTGAAGGTATTTCATTGAAATCATAAACCAGTCAGTCAGTAACAACATAGAACTTCGTACGTATGTACATCAGTTCGAGTTGCCACACCACATTAGCACAGAGATGCAGTGGTCGATACAAATCCCGTAGTGGTAGAGGTGGTAAGAGTATAAGCAGTAATCGGAAACACTAGGGCTTGAAGATGTTATTCAAGGAGTATAATACAGTGAAATAAATTTAGAAAGAAAATAAGGGACATGAAGAATTCAGAAGATTAGAATTTGTAAGAACACAAAGAGTGGATGCACCTGCACCATTGCAAACGATTTCGAGACATGTCATTCAGGGTCTCTAACCATCGGTTGCTATCATCTCGCGGTCCCCAACCAGGTAGTCTACACCTACCAACATGGCTCAGTTCACTTGTCAGTGACTTCATAGACTTGTGCCATGTTTTGGTCTGGCCGCCCCTAACTTTCTTCCAACCTCCTACACAATGAAATATCACACGTCGGGGCAGTCGGTGTTTGGGCATACGTAACACGTGTCCCAGCCATCTCAACTGATGAAGTTTCACTACTTCATCAATCGATTTGCCATCCTTACCTAGTACCCGTTTCCTAACAACTGCACTACTTACTCGATGGTCCCAGGATATACGAGCAATTTTGGTGAAGTTTTGTTCTCTGAGCTGGATGGTTTGGTCGAGCAAAACAAAATCATCCACCTGAGCTACAAATCTTCTCCACCATTTCATATACAAGCAATATTTCGAAGACACTTATGATCAAATACTAGTAACCTACGGATATCGTCTACTCTTACCGACCATGTTTCACTGCCATAAAGTAGGACGGAATGAACTGCTGCGCAGTAAACCCGTCCTTTGTTTGGTAGACAGATATCTCGCCTACTCCATAAATGACTCAAGTTGGCAAAAGCTAGTCGAGCCTTCTGTATCCGTGCTGAGATTTCGTCACACACCAGACCACACGGGCTGATGAGACTTCCAAGATAAGTGAAGCGATCGACCCGCTCAACTACTTCACTCCCTACCATTAGTTCGGGTATAGATGCGACCCAATCCTGAAGCAACATTTTGCATTTCGAGCGGAAGAATCGCATCCCGAACAAGCTTGTATTGATGCTTAGAGTGGTCAGAAGACTGCATTTTGTCAGCATCTTCACCAAATAGTACTATATCATCTACACTTTCTAAGTCAACAAGTGAATCTTCTGGTAGAAGTTCAACCCCTGAAATTTAGATGAGCAAAATTGTTATCTCTAAAAGCACGTCAATGAAAAAGTTGAACAAGAATGAAGAGAGTGGACAGCCCTGACGAACACCACTTGAGGTAATCAACTCTGATGACAGTTCGCCATAAGCTCTCACTCGACCAGCTGTGTTCGAGTAGAGGACCTTTACAAGGCTAATGTAATTCTTTGGTACTCTTTTCAGTGACAAACATTGCCATAGAACCTCACGATCAACAGAGTCGAATGTTGCCTTAAGGTCGAAAAATGCTACGATTGTGGGGCGTCTGAATGTGTGTCTGTGCTCTAGAACCTGACGTAGTGTGAATATCTGATCTATTACAATTGATTGATCACTGAGTGGTGATCAATGTCTTGCTTGTCTAGTCCTTATTAGTGCAGATCGAATGCTATCGATCATGTTGCAATGTGCACCATCCAAATCTCAATACATAGTGCCCGCAGTGTCGAGTCACCTAGACTGGTGGCCACATTGCAACATGATCGATAGCATTCGATCTGCACTAATAAGGACTAGACAAGCATGACATTGATCACCACCCAGTAATCAATCAATTGTGATTACATCTCAGTCCTACAGGAGGTTAGTCACAGCTCGGATAGCTCAGTGGTAACGTCTCTGACTGTGAAGCTGGGTGACACGAGATCGAATCCGCCAGGGGGCACCAGTTCCCAAGATTACAGGTACACCTTGCTGACGAGTGCCAAATAGCACGAAACCCGGGTCCAGGGTTTCCTGTTGACTACCTACAACCACCATCTAAATCTGATCTATACAACCACGTCCAGGTCGAAAACCGGCCTGGTTTTCTCTAATCTGCTCTTCACGAACTTTGATTAGGCGTCGAAGTATTATTGAGGCTAATATTTTAGACACCATATTAGTCAAACTGATTCCTCTGTGATTGTCACAAGAGGACTTTTGTCCTTTCTTATAGACTGGCACAATCAGTGATTGAGACCAGTCAGATGGGACTGCGTCCAGTTCCCAAATTCTACCTAAGACCTCAGCTAATCTCACTGCTAATACTGAACCACCGTGTTAAGGTAGCAGCTAAGGTCAGAAAATCATAAACCGATCAATCTTAGAGCACCATTAAAAATCTGGAATCACTGGACAGCCGTTCCGAACTGATATGGGAGTCCTTAGCAGTGTGCATCCACGACCCATTTCGATAGAGACTCGGACCTTCGATCTCGTGCATGAACTTCTAACCCTGAGTTAATTCTGAAATACTGGAAACTATAGCATTGTAGACTGAATGAAGGGGCCTTATCAAGCAGACAGAAGGCGGAAGTTGACTTAAATATATGCCTTAGTTTCTAATTTACATTTGGCAACAAAACGATTCGACTAATCACACTATATAAAATCATTATAGTCTAGGAAGATTAAGAGTTTGTGATCTGTCTGTGTACGATGTATATTTTCTCTTTAAATAACAGCATTATATTCTTAAGATCGTTGACATTTATTAGAGCATCGGAATTTTAATCAACACATTACAAGTTTGAACCCGATTGTATCTATTTCGATTTGAGCAGTAGAATATAAGCAACTCAGAATCTACCATACAAGTGCATCAGATCAAATTTTCACACCGTTTAGCACTGCGAGATGAAATTATCGGGACCACAGTGGTAAAATCAGTGACAATATAAGTAGTAGTAGAAGCGGTTAGTCATAAACAATATAATTTGAAAAGAGTGGATTCACAGAATGAAAGTTAGGAACAACTCCAAAGTTAGGGGGAGACAGACAATAAATGGATCTGCACTATTGTAACCGATTTTGAGCCATGCCAACGTTCCCAACCATTGATTAAGATAATTGCATAAACTTTAACCAGGCAGTCAGAGCCTTCATATATGATAAAGTTCAACAATAAACAACTTTATAGACTGATGCTACATTCTGACTTGGTTGTCCCTAGTTTTCTTCCAACTTACTCCTACAGTAGCCCACACTGTAGGATGAGGTGTTAGGCGGTGGTTGGATGGTATTTATGTAACAGTTTTAATAATATTCATGATCACTTTATTCACTTGAGTTTGAGTAGTCAATTAACAGTCATAAGCGTAGCTGAAATTCTAGTACATAAACCTGTATTTGATAAATGGGTTCAATTTTTACAGATCACAGATCACGTAAACTCTGTGATCTATCATTATCAATATCACGTTTAAAGCAGTTTGTTTCAGTTATCTGTAGCCAAAAACCAAACTTCACTATTACACAAATAACTAGAAATCGAAAAACCAAGTAGCAAGCTGCAAACAATGTACCGAACACTACAAGATTGACATTATCTTGATTGTTCTAGTTAAAAAAAGTCAACAAATTTTTTAAACATTCTCGACGCAACTAAGAAAAATTTTATGCTACAATAAATACTATATATATCGACAGCCGATATTTAGATCAATTCATCCTGAATATTCTGTGCTTGATAATTTATTTTAAAGCGAAAATAGAAACTAAATAAACAAATAGATATTAGATACTACTATGTATGTTATTCGAAAATTCCATCTAGTAAATATTTTACAATGCATGAGTATGAAAAGTAAGATTTTGATAGAGGAATCTAATTGTTTTTCTATTCATACACATCATAAATACATGTGAAGCCTTCACAAATTCAGCGCTATTACGGGTAAATTAAAAGGTATAATATTAATATACAGGTATTTAATGTAAAGTTTGGCATATAATGTGCATTGATCCAAGTTACCATATCGTATCAACACAATGAGATATCAGAGTACGATAAGAAGAAATGATATTCGTGATAATAGAAAAAATTAGGCATAGATGATAGGATTGGAAGAAAAAATATGAATTTGTTGGATAAAAAAATCGAAGATTACCATGAAATTTATAAGTTAGGGAAAGATAAAGAATGAATGTACATACATCATTGTGAATGATCCTAAGCTATGTTACCCGTAATTTCTAATCGCGTAAACCTCGGCCAAGGAATCTCTACCTATTTATACAACTTAGTACAATAGTTAACCCCACGGTCTGATCTTACGTTTTGATTTGGATGTTACAACTCATAAGTTACTAGTAGACTGGGCAATGAAGATGTAAATGGAATGGACACTGCGACAGGTAACAGGAATCAGGGTTCTAGAAACGAATGAAGGATAGCTAGATAAAGAGAAAGACACACCAACGCACTAGTCCGAATAAACATGTACTAACTCAAACCGTCACCATTTTACTAATAGCATATAAATAATATAATGAATTATAGAAAGACAGTAAGATAACAATTAACAACGTAAAAATAGAAAAAACGATAAAATATTCGATGTATTGTTAGTATAAAGTTGTTGAGATTGTAAAAATTTCATTGAAACTACGAAACAATCTAAGTTCGATAATCATTAAAAATTTGGAAGCACCGGACGGCCGTTACGTCCTAATATGGACCGCAGAGTTCTACAGAGTCGGATGTGAAAAGAGTACCCACAGAAGACAATGACAGATAGCTGTGTAATATCGTCGATTGATTGGAATTAAAGATTAACAACATTTCATGCTGACCCAGTTGTCCAGAGGTTAAGTGATCGTGCTCGAAACCGAAGGTCATGAGTTCGATTCGCAGGCGCGATGTTATAAATGCGCACTGCCGAGGAGTCCCATGCTAAGAGGAAACGGCTGTCCAGTGCTTCCAGGTTCTCAATGATAGTTCAACTTAGATGTGCTCGTAATTTAAATGATATTCAAGATATATTGGGTTTAAAGTGAATGAGGTGGGTTGTCTATATAAGATAAAGTGTTTTGCATATAATGTGACATGCTTTATTTTTATATTTTAATGCAATAACATTCCCACATTAATTTACTGTATTTATCACAGGTTAAATGCACTCACACACAGTCGTGGTGACTACAATAAGTTTGATTACATCTGGGATTTCTGTTGTGTTAAATACATACAATATTGTTAATTATTACATTGTATAACTACCCTCTGTGATCGACTTTAAACTATGTTATCATTAGTGATTTCAAATTAACCGATCTCTGCAGTTTAAAAATCCCCATAGAATATGAAAATATGAACAGTATTTGAGCGAACAATTGTTTTCAATAACTTCATCATCAGCCTCTATAGTTATAAGTCCATAATGATTGTGATATTTTTACAAAGGCCACAAATAAGGCATGGCATTAATGAATTGGACAATGTTATATGTTATAAATGGTAAACGTTTGCATCTGTTACGATATCTATATTAGATAGGTCATTCAATAAAGGTCAGAATGATTTGGAGTAAAGTGTTCAGTCACAATCAGTAGAATAGTAACATAGCAAAAATGAAAATGCAAAAAAATCGTGTGAATAAAATGCATAGTAGGAGAATTTCATCTCGTCAGTTGCGATAACAATGATAATGATGATAATAATAATAATATTGTTGTGTGAATATAATATGTAATAAGGGGGGGTGTTATCAAGGTAATTACGATAAACGAATTGGGAATGATGGATGTGAAGAATAAAATAGATATAATAAAAAAAAGAGACGGACAGTTAGATTACGGCATCTCTACATAGCTGAAGGCATCTGGATCATCCTCTAGAAAACCAAACTTATGTATCCAGAAAAGGGTATATTCAGCCTCTACGAATGGATTACCGGTTACCTAAACTGACTATTAGAAACATCTTACCCCCTCTTTTTTATTGATCTTTACATCCATCATTCTTAATTCACATGAATTTTTTTATTATTATCGTAATTACCTTGATAACATACCTCTTATTACATATTATTATTCACACAAAGATATTATAACTATCATCATTATTATCTCAATTGACAAGATGAAATTCTCCTACTATGCATTTTATTCACACAATTTTTTTTTGCATTTTCATTTGTGCTATATTACTGCTATACTGATTGTGACTGGACACTTTACTCCAAATCATCCTGACCTTCATTAAATGACCTATCTAATATAGATATCGTAACAGATGCAAATGTTCACCATTTATAACATTGTCAAATTCATTAATGCCATGTCTTATTTTGGCCTTTGTAAAAATATCACAATCATTATGGGCTGATAATCGATTTCTATCATTTCGAGGATCTGAAGCAAAACATTTGCATCTCTATAAATTTAAAACTATTTAACGAAATAAGGTTTATTGAAAGATAAAGCAATTACTGAAAAGAGGATTCTGAAAAACGAATACTTGGGGAAAAAATTCATTACATATGATATAGAATACATTATCCAGAGAATTCTTCATCTCCAACTGTTAGCAAAAAAGAAAGAAGTTTCTACCGCTCAATTTCAGCTTCAGATACTTTTGCATACAAACAAAATGGGAGCGTAGTAAACAGTTATCAGCTATAGTAAAAACTAACTACCATGAAAGAGCTTTTTCTTCTTTACCGATCCACTTATCATTCATTTAATTTTCTATGGACTGTACCATCTAATTAAGTAATCACTAGTTTCCAAGATAAGTAATATGATTTACGACTTCAAAACACTCATATCTTACCTGTAGTAATATTGTCAAAGTAGACTACGATTGATGAGAAGGTTTGTTATGGGAATAACAATTCATTTTCTTAAATGGATATTATTTCTTTTTAAATTCAATTTGGAATGACTTGGATTATCCCGTTGTTGATAATTTTTTATACTAAAATTCAATCAGCTTTGGTTGGCATATAAGCATCTTGTGCGGATTGACCAGATATATCTCCATTAAGATACAAGTTGATATAGAATAGACGGAATGTGACTAACATTGGGAATCTAGGACGTATGTTTCACCTAATTTAAGACTCGTAAATTGGATTTATTTGCATCCTAAGGTTGATTTTCTTCCCGGAATTCGAACCCAGTATCGTTCACTTCAAATACTAACGCATTATCTACTTAGCACATCCTAGTTTTCAATACCAACTATATTTCATTTATTCTATATCAAATTATAGCTTTTTATTGTACTTCAAAAATTATCAAAAGAATCAAATAAATGAAGCACATTTAATTGAATAAAATTACATATAAACATATAAATGAAATGTAATACCGTAGAATAAATGCTGTTTGACGAATATTTGTAATGATTTCTTTATTAGAATCAAAACGACCAATTAAACGACGTGTACATTCTGAGTTTAAAGCTCGTGCTATTAATGAACCATATGAAATATGAAGCTAAATGAAATAGAAAACAAAACGAAATATTTATAAGAAAATAGAATATAATCATCATTTGATTATAGAAAAATTACTGACATGTGATATATTCTGATAGATAAATTGTTAATTGAGTCAATTTGAATAGAATATGTATATTTGTTGTATTCGAGGATTGTAATTTATTTTTTTATCTTCTTAAGCTGGATATTCTTCTTCTTACGCCTATTACTCCTAATGGAGCATAGGCCGCCGACCAGCATTCTCCAACCCACTCTGTTCTGGGCCTTCCATTCTAGTTCCATCCAATTCTTGTGGGATATACCTAGATATTAATGTTTTTATATTGAAAGTAACATAAATCCATTCAACTATTAGTACATTATTCCTTAGAATAATGGATCATAACAATCATTATATTACTTATTGAAAATAAATAGATAATAGAATAAGCACACTCATTATCAAATCTGGTTGATCATAGTTTTATTATTTCCTAAATTTCAATTACGTTTTCTAATTGCTCTATCGACATTTCCTAGATATATATACAATGACAGAGCTTAGGCTAAAGAAAAAAATAATTACAGATTATCAATTTCCATGTGAATTGAGTGTTATTCTATAATCCAAGAAGATCATACAAAAATATAGTATGAATGATAGCTTTTGGTTAGCAGCCAGAACTGTATAAGGAAGTATACACTGTTTTATGAAACTTTACAAGATGTTCACAAAAAGAACTTAGCAGTATAATTCAAGATAACATGTTTATTATCAAAATTAATGACTTGAATGCAAACAATAAACAGTGTATCTTGTAAATAAAGGGTATTGCCTTTAAATTATAATGTTAATGAAGATATCTTAAACATGATATATATCGCAATTGTCCACAGATTAAACAAGTTTATTCTAAATGAATTAGTAACAAATCATAAGTTATAATGATATATATCTAAGTATAATTAATAAAAAAAGTTCCATAACTCATTACAGTTTTGATGTGAATAGAGAAATAAAGAAGTTATGACAAACAATGGAAACTACTTTTGAGGACATTGATCCAGTTAATTCAAAGTTTGCGAAATATTAACATTTATTTTTACCTTTAGGCTATTCTGTAAACCATAAACTTATGTTTAATGCATAATTGACTGACATATCTTGTTCTCTTCCAAAATTATTGTGATTTAAACGTAACCTTTTGTGATCTATTTGTCTACTGTAATGCCTAGTTTCGACATAACTGTATTTTTCCAATTTTCAGTTTGAGGTTGTGGAGATTGTTGAATTTCATTGAAATCACAAACTGATCAATGTTAGACCACCATTGAAAATATGAAAGCACTGTACGGCCGTTTTATCCTGTTATGGGATTTCCCAGCAATGTGCACCTACGACCCCACAATCGGGAATTGGAACCAAGACCTTCGGTCTCGAGCACAAACACCTAATCTCTGGATGGCTGAGCCGGCATCCAATGGTGTTAATGTCTCACTTCAACCCCCGACCGTTGTTGCTACCTTGACGTGGTGGTCGGGCTTGCCTATCGTGATGAAGCAACCGAGCTATACTGGCTGGAACAACCGTTCCTCAAGGTCCTACCATGTCAGACAGGTCGGTTGAAGAGCGGTAAGACTAAAAGCAACAAACCTAAGGTCCGAAGGCGAAGTCGTACTGCTGACTGTACAGAGGTGTGACAGCAGTAAGGTGTTTCCTTCAGACAACCAGCATGACAGCGATGCTGCCTTCCCACAAGGAGGGGTGGGGTTAGAAAAGGTCGACCCTAAAAATGCACACCTCACCTTACCTCACGGATTTCCGTCTCCGGCCGTAAGGCCCTTTGAAGAACGGAGCTAACATGTCAAAAACCTTCCACGGAAAGGCCGTGCGCGACCGGCCTCAAGCAGTTGTCCCTTGGGCACTGCGGTCACGCTCTCAGGTCGCCGAGACCGCCTCTAATCCAATTTCCTTTTCAGGTACCTCCAGAAGAACCCTTCCACGGTGTGGGCAACCGGGAAGTGATAACCGCCCTCATACCTCTATTAGCACTCAAGACCACTGTATTCATAATCAACCTTCCTCTTCAATTCCTATTATTCCTCCTACATCGACTTTCAACCCTAAACTTCCTCCTTCGGCTTCTTCCTCAAGTGTCACCATAGCCAACGATTCTAGTGCTCAAAACTCTGTCCCAGGTCTACTGAAACCTCGCTCCAAACTACACATTGGAGCTTTCAACGTACGCACTTTATGTCAAATCGGTCAGCAGGCTTCCTTGGCTAAAACCCTAGAGTCTCTTTCCATCGATGTATGCTGTGTCTCCGAAACACGCATACAGGATTCCAGTGTGGTCATTCACTTGACCTCACCTCGGCAAAACGGAGAGCCAACGAGATACACCCTACGTGTATCTGGTGACCCGATGGCCAGTTCTCGTGGACTGGCAGGTGTAGGCATAGCACTAAGCATGAGGGCGGAACAAGCACTGCTAGAGTGGATCCCCATCAACAGTCGTCTATGTGCTGTTCGGCTAAACGGCTCAGTAAGAACTCGGAAGGATAGGGACACACGTCGTTGCCTTTTTGTCGTTTCTGCCTACGCTCCCACTGACTGCAGCTCCGATGAAGTGAAGGATGAATTTTACAGGAAGCTTTCTGAACTTCTTCAGAAAGCTAAACGCTCAGACATAGTACTCGTAGGGGGTGACTTTAATGCGCAGATAGGTAGCTTAAACCAAACAGAAAGGCATTTAGGTGGGTATTTTAGCATTCCGGCACAGCGAACAGATAATGGTGATCGTCTGCTGCAACTGTGCTCAGACAATCGCTTATTTTTAGCAAACACAAATTTTAAGCACAAGGAGAGACATCGTCTAACATGGCGACCACCTACACCAAACCAACGATGGACTCGAATAGACCATATTGCCATCAGTCATCGTTGGAGAGGGTCGGTAGAAGATTGTCGCTCATTCTGGAGTACCTGCTTGGACTCCGATCATGCCCTAATACGGGCACGCATCTGCTTGCGCCTCACCGGACGCAAAAAAGCCACATTAAAAAGACCAATTAGAACTGAATTGAGCAACGAGAAAACCAAAAATAGGTTCCAAGAACAACTGAGTTCACACTTAAGTAGTTCTGAACACGAGGCTGACCCAGATGTTGCTTGGAAAGACATACAAACAGCTGTGGAAGCAGCAGTGACTTCTATTAGCAACTTAAACCACAGAGTTTCAAAGAACCAGTGGATTTCTTCAAAGTCTATCACACTGATGGATTCTCGCAAATTTGTCCCATCAGGTTCCGAACATGATGAAGAGCGACAACAAATCAGATCTAGGTTAAGAAAAAGTTTAAGAAACGACCATGAGCAGTGGTGGGCAACGAAAGCAAAAGAGATGGAAAAGGCGGCGACTATAGGGAACACAAGACAACTTTACAGACTAATAAAAGAAACTGGAATTAATAAGTCAAGTGTAAGTGAGATTATATCGGAAAAAGACGATACTCTCATCTATTCCCAGTCCAGACGTTTAGAACGATGGGCGGAACACTTTAGGGAACAGTTCAGCTGGCCTTCAGCGACTCTACAACTACCCTCCATTCCCAGACAGCGTGAATGGAACATTGAAGTAGGTCCCCCAACTCTTGCTGAAGTTCGAAAGGCTATAGATAATCTGAAACGAGGAAGGGCAGTTGGACCAGATGGACTGGTTCCAGAAGTCTTTAAAGATGGTGGTCCAATTTTAGCGATTAGGTTGACTAATATTTTAGCTAAGATCTGGGAGTTGCACGTTATCCCATCTGACTGGTCACAATCACTTATCGTCCCAATATATAAGAAAGGGTCAAAATCATCCTGTGACAACCACAGAGGGATTAGTTTAACTAATATAATATCTAAAATACTAGCCTCGATAATTATCAGACGCCTAACTAAGACTCGTGAACTGCAAACACGAGAAAACCAAGCTGGTTTCAGACCTGGTCGTGGCTGCATCGACCACATATTCACCATTCGTCAGGTTCTAGAACACAGGCACACTTATCGGCGTCCGACGATGGTGGTCTTTCTTGACTTAAAAGCAGCATTTGACTCGGTAGACCGCGAGGTTCTGTGGCAGTGTCTGTCATTGAAAGGCGTACCTCAGAAGTACATAAACCTTGTGAACGCTCTTTACTCGAACACTACTAGTCGAGTGAGAGCTTATGGCGAACTGTCATCTACTTTTGCAACCTCAAGTGGTGTCCGTCAAGGATGTCCACTTTCCCCATTTTTGTTTAACTTCATCATAGACCTACTGATGGAAATAACCTTCTCGTCGACTGAGTTCTCGGGTATTGATCTCTTTCCAGCAGATCCACTTATCGACTTAGAATACGCAGATGACATAGTCCTGTTTGGTGAAGACGCTGACAAAATGCAAAGTCTTCTGGTAGCACTGAGCAACAATGCCAGAATGTTTGGAATGCGCTTCTCTCCCTCGAAATGCAAGTTGTTGCTTCAGGACTGGTCTGCGTTAACACCTGAACTAAGGATAGGGAGTGAAGTAGTCGAACGCGTTGACAACTTCACTTATCTTGGAAGTCTGATCAGCCCTAATGGGTTGGTATCGGACGAAATCTCAGCACGGATTCGAAAAGCTCGTTTGGCTTTTGCCAACTTACGTCACCTGTGGCGAAGGCGAGATATCCGTCTATCAATAAAAGGACGAGTATACTGCGCCGCAGTCCGTTCTGTTTTACTTTACGGTAGCGAAACATGGCCATTAAGAGTAGAAGACACTCGCAAGCTGCTAGTATTTGACCACAGATGCCTTAGAAATATTGCTGGCGTCTGCTGGGATAATCGGGTAAGTAATAGTGAGGTTAGACGCAGGGTATTAGGAAAGGATGGTAAATCAGTTGATGAGGTTATGAATCTTCATCGACTGAGATGGTTGGGCCACGTGTTACGTATGCCTGAACACCGATTACCACGACGTGCAATGCTATCCGGTGTTGGGGATGGTTGGAAGAAAGTTAGGGGCGGCCAAACCAAAACGTGGCATCAGTGCTTGAAGTCACTAACTTCTAGTCTGAGCCATGTTGGTAGATGCAGACTACTTGGTTGGGGTCCGCGTGACTATCGTAACCAATGGTTGGAGACTCTTGGTGACATGGCTCAGAATCGATCACAATGGCGTCGGTGCATACACTCGGTTTCTTCCCTTAAACTAAGAGATTAAAAGCGCTTCATATCTCTTTTTCTACTAACCAATTCTTTCTTCTTGTACTATATCTCTATATGCAATCTTTCTCTTATATATTACCACCTTTTACCTAACCACTGTTATGAATCCGGTGTTCATCTTGTTGTGCTGATGCGGTATGGCAACCTGGACCGATGCACATAAGTGCATGGTTCTACGTTGTAGCTGACTGACTGACTCACTTCAACCAATTCATGATGATACGCGTCCAGTGCTTCCTGGTATTCAATAGTGGTCTAACACTGATCGGTTTATGATTTCAATGAAATCTTTCTAATTGTTTGTGAGTTGCGGTTGTGTCATATATCTTTTCACTCATTTCTGAATGAGGAATAAATCGAATAGTATTCCACTTGACTCATTCTCTCTCGTCTGTCGATCAATAAGGTGACAGAACAGTTTCATCTCTCTACCCAAGACCGTCAGTCTCAATTCCGATTCACGCATTTCTAATCTCAAGGTTGAGCAACCTAGCCTATCTTGTCAAGGCCTCGACCTAGATCGAGACAAGATCTCTTCTGTATATTACTGGGTAAACAGATCAAAGATGTAACAAGTTCATATAGTTATAACCAAGATTTATATAAGGATAAAAAAATCACCTAACCAGAACAATATGCATCATACTAGTGTGCTATATTATTTTTCTTAAAAATACCATTCAAAAGATTGTATAGAATCGTGTACTTGTCTTCGGGTAATGCACAAATTGTGAGAGGTTGTGGTACTATTACTACAAGAACTACTAATCAGTTGCCTGAACTGAAATAAGAAGAAAAGGTAATGAACTTATGAGATTTTGGTTAAAATTCGAAAAACTTGACTAGTGTGCAAACAAACAGCATACAAAAAAAACTGTCAACCATTTAATCAAGTACAATCTATATTCTGACACTAACAATCTCAGCATGATGAGAAAGAGAGAAAGGGAGTAAACTAAAGACATAAAAGGCAAAGAAATGGAAACTGTAATCATTATTACTATAATGGTAAAATAAATAATCAGAATATAGTTTGAAAAAGAAAATGAATACAGTAAAATTAGATGGAGATAACGAATGAATGGGGCAACACCACATCTAACCTCTACAGCTGTTTAAATATATATATACCAATAATAATAATGATCAACAGTGATTTATGCATATTGTCAAATTGTTTATATTCAAAACAGGATTGATCAAAGAGAATAAAACAGAGCGTGTGAAACATGTGAGTGAAATGAAATAAATACACACTGTTATTTTCCATCATATTGAGGATTTTTTTGTAAAAAAAAACTGTTATAGGTTGAACAACCAATAAAAATTATGGAGCATTGAACTGATGGTTCATTCTAATCTAGAACTAAATCTTCAAAAATGAACACTAAAGACTAATTCAGGTGTCGAGTTCCGGATATGTAGATTTCACAATGAGCACAATATCTTGAAAGCATTAAGTTGGAATTTGATCGTGCACAATTTAAAATTCAGACAATATACGATAATGTGATAATCATTTAATGTTATCAATGACTTCCTACATAACTATAGGTTATACAGAAACCTTATGTAACACATATCTGGAAACCTGTCGCGGAGGTACAGATGTATTCATTCTGTGTCTTCGTCTATATAATAAAATTTCAGATTATTTCATAATTCGTATTTTATCGTCCTATACATTCTATTCGAGATATGTTTTGAATGTCAGAATTTTAACTATCACACATAGTAATATATTTACTTACACCTGTTACCCTTCGTGGAAGTGTATAGGCCACCCACCAACATTTTCCGTCCAAATTAATCCTTCCCAATTGTTTCCAGTTGCCATTTATCCTTTCCATATCTGCTTCCGATTCTCGACGCAGTGTGTTCTTCCACCTTCCTCTTTTCCATTTCCCTTCAAGATTCCAAGTTAACACTTGTCTCTGGATGCAGTTTGACGATTTCTCCAATGTATGACCCATCCACCTCCAGTGTCTTTTCCTAATCTCCTCTTCAACTGGAAGCTGGCTCGTTTTCTCCCACAGTAGGTCTTCGCTGATATCGCCGGTCAATGGACATTCACTATCTTGCATAGAAAATTGTTTAGAAATAATTGTGCGTTTTCGATGATGGTTGTGATGGTTCTGCAAGTTTCAACTCCATACAGGAGAACTGTCTTGATGTTCGTATTGAACATTTTCACTTTGATATTGGTTAGCAGTTATTTTGAGTTCCATATGTTCTTCAACTGTAGAAATGCTGCTCTTACTTTGCTGATCCATGCCTTTACATCTGCACTGGATCCTCCTTTTCTATCGATGATGCTGACCGGGTACGTAAAACTGTTCACCTCTTTAAGAAATTCTCCACCAAGTGTGATTTGGTTAATGCTCGTTGTGTTGTATTTGAAAATTGGGTTTTTCCGTTGTGTCTGTTTAGGCCTATTGATGCAGAGGCTTCTGCTGAACTGGTTGTTTTGACTAATTAATTTGTTGTCACTGTGATGGTGTGTGTCTATTCGGAATGTGAAATATTTGCACCAAGTCCAACAATTTCTAATGGCTCATTGTTTTTTTTTTCAAAATTGAATGCAAAATAAGTAGTAAATGGATTTACATAACTGTAATTTCAATAATGAATCACCTAATCAAAAGTTTATATCAACACATCCTGTTTATTTAAGTAGACTTTTTTTTATCTTCTTACAAAGTGTCAAGCAAAGAAGAAGCATAGACTACTGACACCATTATTTAGGTCTATCACTTCTAACTAATACCCCTATTATTTAAAATGATTGACTTACTACACTACTTATTATCTAATAGTGAAAACGTGGCTTAATGGCTAAGGCACTTGACTTTCAGTCAATAAGTCCAAATATTGAACCCGCCCTACCTACTTCGATTTGAGGGACTTGATGCTACCACTAACCCTCACACTTGCAGTGTGGCTCATATCAGTGTACCTAGAGAATGAGTTCATATAATTTTAATTTAATATTATCTCGTGAATTTAGTCATCAGTAGTGTAACCAGAAAAGAACAAAGAATATGGTCCAAAATGTCTAACTTTTAGTGAGTAAGCGGTTATAAGAAATTATTATCATGCCATTTTTTAAGTCAACTGATAACGCTTAAGTTACAGAATACAACTCACAACACTGCAGACACATACGATATAGAGCGGTAGGTTAATGGTCAAATCAATGAGCTTTCAACTAATAGTTCACAGATGCGAAAGTTGTCCCCCCTACATTGGTCCCCCACAATCAAATAATGTCACAACTGGTGTACTTCAGGGTCGAGTACATAAATGTTTATTTGATAAATGACCTACTCGAGTTATATAAGGAAAACATAATTTGTTCAATTTTTAGTCTAGAGATGGTCAGAATAAGAAACGACATTAATCTACTAAGTTATTTGTTATAAGACTGAACAGTGTGCGGAGACTTTCCAGTTGAAATTCCCTAAATATGACAAATAATTCGCTCATCTTTACAAATTATAATCTTATGTCAAATGTCCCACCACAAACGATTTTATAATTTCAAAAGTTTTTTTCTTTTCCACTTATTAATTTCCACCTATCGTGTAAATGTGATATACACCAACTAGAATAGATCCACATTTGTTCCAGTTCCTAATTAAGATAGTAAAGTATTGAATCAGTAGTTAAGCTTTTCGACTTTCAGCCATTAAGTCTCAAGTTAGAACCCTGCTTGACCTACTTCAATCTAGG
Source organism: Schistosoma margrebowiei (assembly GCA_944470205.2). Lineage (NCBI taxonomy): Eukaryota > Metazoa > Platyhelminthes > Trematoda > Strigeidida > Schistosomatidae > Schistosoma > Schistosoma margrebowiei. The sequence goes on from OX104024.1 coordinate 1,700,244, forward strand.
CAATCGAGTAATAACAATAATAGACCTCAAAATTAGAATGTAACACCAAACCAACTAATAAACTCTATCTTTCTAAGATCTATCAACATAAATGTTATTTTCAAATGTTACTGTCAATGGAACTCTTAACATTCAAATGAACACGAGAATGACTTAAAGCATAATGAACATCTTTCAATTTAGACAAGATTTCATTAACAAAAGGGATAGTTTAAAATTTGTTAAATCAAGGTGTAAGTGACATTTAATCCATATATATGTACACTAATAGATTTGAAGGAATAAATGTAACTTAGGTATTTTCCGTTTTGATAATATTGTTATTAGTATGAACAAAATACCAATGATACTGATTGATTTCAAAGTTAGTTGGTATAATTTCTAAACAATTTATCATGTGAAATTTTAATGATTGTTCATAAAAACACAAAGAATATGAGAAAATTTCAGTTTAACAACATTGAAAACAATTGAAAATACAGATGGGTAAATTAGAAATGAAGTACAATGTCTGTATACTATTTTGATCTGATTGGACTGGTCTTATTATTTTATATTAAATATTATCCATTAATGAAATGTACTATTAATGTAGTATGTTGAAGCAAAACAGTAAACTAATCAAATAAACTATGGTATTATTATCAGAATGAGTTTTGTGGAGATTTTAGAGATTTCACAGATAGAAATCATGAGTCAGTTGAAGCTAGACCACCATTGAAAACCTGGAAGCACTGGACGGCCGTTTCGTCCTAGTATGGGACTCCTCAGCAGTGCGCATCCACGACTCCGCACCACCCGGGGCTCGAACCCAGGACCTACTGGCTTCGCGCACGAGCACTTAACCATTAGACCACTGAGCCGGCATCCAACGGTGTTAATGTCTAACTTCAACCAATCCACGAAGTTGCACTACCGTACACCATTGTCATAGGATGAAACGGCCGTCCAGTGCTTCCAGGTTTTCAATGGTGGTCTAGCATCAACTGACTCATGATTTCTATCTGTGAAACTATGGTATGACAAAATCTTAGGTTAAATAAAGATTTCTCAAAGCAATAGAACTTAAAAATATTATGAATGGATCAATGTTAAACTACCATTAAAAAACCTGGAAGTACTGGACAGTCGTTTCGTGGATAAGCATTGTCGAGGAGTCTTACACTACGGCGAAACGGCTGTACAGTGCTTTCACGTTTTAAATAGTGGTCTAACATTGATACATTCATGACATCCATCTAAATTCAACAATCTCCACTACCTCATACCCATAATCATCATGTACTCAATAGTGACTAGCTTCACGACAGATTTTCTGAAGTTTTAGTGAAAAGCCATGATCAATGGATTTCAGCCGTGTCTGTTGTGGGGCAGTTATTCACTGAAGAGTGGTGGATGGTCGCGCAATATCGTGGATTGGTTGAAGTTAGACATTAACACCGTTGGATACCAACTCAGTGATCTAGAGTTTAAGAGGTCGCGCGCGAGACTGAAGATCCTGAGTTCGAGTCTCTCGTGCGGGATCGTGGATACGCACTGCTAGGAAGTTCCATACTACGACGAAATGACTATGCAGTGCTCACGTGTTTTCAATGGTGGTGGTGATCGATTCATGATATTAACTAAAACTCAACAATCTACACAGCACTATGCTGACAATTGAACTACTAAATAAGATTATGATGATATTAATGATGAGAATATTTAGGTGGAGATTGTTAAGTTTTTCATTGAGATCATCAATCGATCAATGTTAGACCACCATTATATATATATATATATATATATATATATATATATATATATATATGTAATTAGTAATTAGGTATACATTCAAGTATCCCGTAGGTTTACGTAGACTGAGTAATTCAGTCTGAAAGTATGCCACACATAAAGTCTATACACTTACAACTCCAACAAGTGGTCAAGAAGTTAAGCATTCATGTGAGATCAAAGGTCTTGGGTCCGACTCCCTGTTGAGTAGGATCGCTGAGAAGTCCCATACTAGGGTGAAACAGTTGTCTAGCGCTTCCGGTTTTGAATGGTGGCCGAAGATTGATCGTTTTATGGTTCTAATGGAATCCAGCAATCTTCACAACTCCACACTGACAAAGTACATAAACCGAACTAACAACCGAGAACTCCATACCTTTGGTTAGCCAGGTTTTATCCTTTTAAAGCCTACTTTTTAATTTATGTATTGAAGAGAGAACAATGATTGTTAGAGTGGACACAAATGTCAAGAAAGCTTATCATATATTCAAGTCGAAAAAACGAAATTATTTCTCTACAGTTTAGTTTGGTTTGTGCAAAGAATTGTAGATTTCCAAAGTGAAATCAGTAACAAAAAAACTTATTTTTATTACAAGTACAAATTTGTGCAATCGGTGATCAGAGCTACACATTTTAAGTGTCCAAAATAGTAACGCTGCCCAACTGCTTAAACCAATGTGAGTGAAACAGGTTTGGTTGAAAGTCTAGTTAGTCAGTTGTAATCAATTCAGAACCTGAGACATATGTGTTGATCTAATTACTCACACAATGTCGACACGACAAGATGAGATTTGCATGATGAATATAGTAAAGAAATTGAGAGAATGTAACACCATTGATAATAAGAGAAAAACTTAATATTGAGGATATGATTTGAAAAGACACAATAAAAAAGAAGGTGAATAATGAATACAGTTGGGCCATTGTGAATGATTCTGAACTACACTAGCTAACGTCTCTAAACACGAATTGTGATTATCTCCAACACCAATCACATAGGTTAGTCTAGATTCATGGCCAGCACTCAGACAAACAGTCAATAACTTCACAGACTAATGTCGCCACCTTATGCCATGATTACTGAACATTTCAACAGCTAAGACCGACGCTTCACCAAAATGAGATCATCAAAAGAATTCATAGTTAGCAAAATGAAATACCTTGAAAGTGATCTTAATGGTGGATGATACAATTAATTCTAATCTTATTGAATTTCAAGGATATATATTGTAAATTTTTCCAAAGAACTATTTCAGATTATGTATGATCCACTAATGTACCATTAATGTATACATAATAATAACGAGTAAAACAACACCAAATTAATCTAAACTTCACCCCATTGCACAAGCAGATGGCTATCAGGATCCAGTAGCTAAGTGGATAACGCGATAGTGTTTGAAGCTAATGGTACTGGGTTCGAGTCCCGGAGTGAAAATCAACATTGCGATGCAGGTACATCCATACGACGAGTCCCAAATAAAACGAAACGCGCAGTCCTAAATAACAATGGGGAGATATAAGTAAAACAATACCAAGTGAATAATAACAGTATTTTGTTTACTTTTAATCATAAGATGTAATCTGTAATGTTTGTTGTCAGACTATGATAAAAATTCGTTTGATCATAATAATAAAAACAATTCAGGTTATCTTTTTATGAATACTGACAAGGAAATATTACGAAAGAAGTTAATCCAATAAAAAGCTAATACAGTGTAGTAATAACTTTTTTTTTAAAATATCAACGTTATCTAAGTGATTACGCTCGAATGAACAAACAAAATTAAACCGAATAAAGATAAAGAACATTTAACTAGTGTGATAATCATGTTACCAAGGCAGTATATTATTATCATAAATTTATCAATATTATAAAAACTAATTATGCTTCCATATGATAGAATTTATTACATTTAATATTTGTCTTAATTATCCTATATATGATAGGATACAGTCCTGATTATTGTATGCTTTGATCAGGTTCAAATCAGGATACTCTGATTAGTTTATTTACAACAAATAAAAGATACTAAACCAATGGTTAAGATACTCTGGATGATTCTAATGTATTTATTTGGCGACCTACTTGAATATTTGGACTACCTGTTTCTAACATCAAGATATTTCAACAAGATATTTATTTTTCACAAGTTGAAATCATGAGTCAGTTGAAACTAGACCACCATTGAAAACCTGGAAGCACTGGACGGCCATTTCGTCCTGGTGTGGGACTCCTCAGCAGTGCACATCCACGATCCCGCCGTCCAGTGCTTCCAGGTTTTCAATGGTGGTCTAGCTTCAACTGACTCATGATTTCAACTTGTGAAATTTCTTAAACTCTCCACAAAACCCATTCTGATATTTATTTTTGTTTATTTTAACATATTATTATGTTTATTAATTGCATAACCTATTCACGTAAGTTTATGAGATGTTTACGATCTTTCGCTTACAAAAAAAGTACAATCAGATATATATTGGATGCTGACAACATACATTGAAAAGAATGTACATTATTCAAATTTCGATCCTGAACTATTAACATCCAACTGGCGATCACAAAATATTTATCGTCAGGTTCGATCAAGAAATAAGAAACGGAAACATGTTGAAATACTTTGTGCTGAAAATCCTATGTTGTACCAAAAATGTAATGTTAAATAAAGCTATTAATAATAATAATAATAGAATTATATATAGTCTAATATTTTAAATATTACAGGTACACCTTGCCGACGAGTACCAAATAGCACGAAACCCGGGTCCAGGGTTTCCTCTTGACTACCTCCAACCACGATCTTATTAAACGATTTCCTAAATATTTACGACCAATTACCAACTACTGGACAGTATACTTGGAACAAGCTAGATCAGCTTTTCAACATTTCAAATCCAATCTGATTTGTTTAACCGTATCATTTTGAAGGAGTTTAGAGTATTCAATGTATTTATTACTTGTTGTTTAGTTTGATTTAAATTATGGGATAGATTTTTTTCTCAAAACGTTTGATGTTCAGTATACAAAGTCATGAATAGGATTATCACTTCTTGAAAATGATACAAAACTAATAACGAGGTTTTTTTAGCATCATATTGGATACCAAGTCAAGTAAAGTATTGAGTTCAAGAAATACTAGACAATGGATGAACGTAATAATAATATATATCATGTTAACATACAGTTATGTGCTTAGTTCTTCTTTACTCAGCCAATGCATATCACTCAAATTAATGCGAATGATAATAGGAACGAATAAGAAACAGACTAACTACTCCAAAAATAGCAGAACCAGGATATAGTAAAGTAAAAATTAGAGACATTTCTAAAATCTGAATCCGTCTGCCAAACCCGTTTATCTGAATTATGAACGGATAAGCATGTTATGATTTTTCTTGCACTCACTATGCAAGCTAAACTGTTAGAGATCTATCGTTTAAAAGAGAGTGGCAACAAGTTTAGTAATTCAAACGATAAATACTGTATTTAAATGGGAGTAATTAAAAAATTCACCAAAGTCGGGATATATGCAAGTCACAACATGAAAATGTTATAAGAACACAAGTTTTTGATTTAATTCATAATACCAGTTTAACACATTACCAGCACTACATTATAGTTGAATAATATCCATAGACACAGATCAGTCAGTCAGCTACAACGCAGAACCAGGCACATATATGCATTTATCCAAGTTGCTATACCTCAATTAGCACAACAAGATGAACACCAAATTCATAGAAACTACTTCAATGGTAACAAAAAATTATCATATAGGGATATGATAAAATGAGAATTAGTTGGTAGAAGAAAAGATGAAGCGATCAAATATATATATATATATATATATATATATATATATATATATATATATATATATATATATATATATATATATACACTAAGCAAACAGTTAATCGTTCTATTAGATCTAGAAATTTCTCCTACAGACAGTATCCAGAGGGAAAAATGCGATCACTAAACATCATGCTCTTGTGAAAATACTTTTTTCCAATTTCTATTTTATATAGGAAGTGTTACTAATGATGATTATAAGATCATGTTTTAATGTTCGAATCCAGCATGCGGGATCGTGAATGAGCAGTGCTGAGGAGTCTCATAATAAGACGAAACGGTCATCCAGTGCTTCCAGGATTTCAATGGTGGTCTAGCTCAGATAGACTCGTGATTTCAACAATGATAAAACAAGTTATGTTATATTAATTAACACAGAAATAAAATGAAAAGAAAGTCGACTTTTATATAACAATTAACAGTGAACATTTGAAGGAAAAATTAGACAGATAATTTGTAGGATAAGAAAGATTACATCGGAACAACCGTTATTTTAACCCCTAACTAAGTTCGAATATATTTAGTAATCATTCGCATAACACATGAAAAGATTCAATTAACTAGTAGGAATTTAAATGATTTCAATTTACATCTCTAACTATAAAATGCAATTATTTTGTGGTTTACAACCAAGACTTATCAACATGAGTCAATTGAGTTGCCGAGTTACTGTATTGAATAATACCATGTTATAGTTTGATCAGTTCTAACAATTTTGAAATCTAGTTTTGTCCAAACCAGCATTGTGCGTTTAAGACAGTGGTGGCTAATGATGTGTAACAAGTAACATCAACTGAATTATCGTTTATAAATGAAATCTTACACTCATATTCGCCATTGCACATTTGATGGGTCCGTTTTATGTACATGTTTCGAGGACAAGTGTGATCAAAATGATAACAATCTAGATACATTTGGTACTTTCATGACTCATGTTTCACAGAACAAATAGTCATGAAGATGGAAATCATGTCAACTCCACAAAGGTACCATAGTATATAGAGGTTATCCGTATAGAACGTTTTACGCTGAAAATTTGTCATTTGGTTGGCGCAATGTACATGATAGCTAAAATGGTCGGTATTTTAATTAATTAGATCACAACAGAATGAAGCCTATAGCTAATAGATTACCAGTTACTTAAATGGTCAAAACAATCAACCACATGGCGCTAATGTTTATCATATCTATTGCCATACTTTACATAGGCATAACAAAAGAGAAAGAAAAAGATTTTACTACTGCTGTGGTGTACGCTACTTGTGCTCACAGATATATGTAGTATGTAGCACCAGTAGGAAGTGGAATGCCTGGCAGCAGAAGACTGAATTGAATAGGACGGAAAAGATATCGGAGAGGAATCAAAACAGCAACAGAATTAGAGAAATAATGGAGTATGTGAAAAGACAACACAAAGAAGATGTGCACATAATATTTTTAATGTATCATTTTCATATTTCACTAAACCACAGTATAATTTTGCAAGAAAAAAACAAAATGGTTTACCCCACTTGAGTTCTCAAGCATGACACTACTAACGTCTAGAAGTTTCAAATTCACATAATCTATTAAATAGTATATCACTCCCAAAAATGTAACACAATTTCTACACAAAAGGAAACAATTATAATGATATAACCCCAATATAAATAAATCCATCATGATGAATCAACAATAAGAAAATAGTTAGATCTATCGCATGTATCCAATTTCATCGCTTAACCAAAATAGATAATTTAATCATATGATTCTATTATAAATATTGATCAGTCATGATAGATCATGCATATTCTGATCAGAATATTTCACTAATGACAAGGAATAAATAGAGTTTATACGTGATAAAAATTCGTACAATACGAAATAATAATAATAAATTCTAAGGTCAAGCTGTTCTCGGAAAAAAATGAAACAAATTTATAGTTACATTCATATTAATAAAAAAAATGTGATAAGCAGAGATGGATGGCGGCTTGCAGTGAAATCCGGAACACGTGTTTCATCCCGTTTGGGACTCGTCAGCTGGATGTACCTGTATCCAAGAATTGATGTTCACTCTGGGAATCGAACCCAGAACCGTTAGTTTCAAGTGACATCGCATCATTCACTTAGCTACTGAGTCCATATAGACACTACATCATAGGATAGCACATATGCCAATAATAGACTGATCAATTTTAGTCCTAAATATTTATGGGAACATTCAAATAACTAATAAAAAATCAGTTTAAAAAAAGATAATTGAAAATAGACAGTCAATCATTGAATACGTTAACTATTTCATTAAATTTAATAAATTGTATCAATCTAAACCGGATGATCAACGTGGAAATCTCATCACTGAAACATAAAATTGTATGATATTGATCATTTATAGTATTGTTTAGATATTTAACTGTTAAATCCACGAGTCTATATAGGTTAGACCACCAATGAAAACCCGGAAGCACTAGACGACCGTTTCGTCGTAGTATGGGACTCCTCAGAAATGTACATTGACGATATCGCACGCAGAACTCGAACCCAGGATCTTCGGTCTCTCGGGCGAACGTTTAAAGAGCCATCCAGTGCTTCCAGGTTTTTACGGCTATCTAACTTTAATCGACTCATGAATTCAATTACTCAAAAATCGCTATAATATCCACAAAACCCCATTCTGATAAAAGGAAAATAGCGAACTGAAAAGTCTAAAAAGAAATATCAACGGTAGTTTGGAACGAAATGAACGGATCCGCAAAATATGAATAAGAAAAGTGAAATTCATAAATCTTGCTGCCGACACGCTTAAACCGTCTACTTAACTGGTTCCGATATCCTCTACTATCTCAACATGTCAACTGGAACACTAAAGAGAAGGCACGAATTGCAGGTAAAAGCTTTACTGTAAAAATTGTAATAATAGTTGATGGAAAATTGTTAAAATAATTGGAGATACAAGCTTGTTTGAAACACTTCTCTGAAACACTATTCACATTGATTTTTCAAAGGATTACAAAAGTCAGTCAAAAGCTCCATCATGGAGTAGCTAGTCAGTTTTAGTCACTCCGCTTCAACAGAAGTCTCCTTCAAAACCATACATAGTCAGAAGAGTCGACTCAATAGGAATCCAAGTGAAAAACTTATATACAGAAGAGGCTGCTACTATTTTTTTGCATTTTATGGAAAAATTCTGTAATTTTATAATAAACAATAAATTGGTTGTTCCCACCTGCGTTCTTGTTCACCATATAAGAACAAGATCTAGACAATCTCTACCTAGTTCACAATGAGATCCATGGTTATCTTTTTCTGAGCCTTGAATTTTACGGAAAATTCAGAAAATCAACCTCTCACTACTAAATGGTTTATTTAAAGCAGTCAGTCATAAGATACTTTCGCTAAATTTATCATACCAATGATAAACTGAGAGCTGTTCACTTTTGAACATATAAGCTTAGTTTGAACTTGTTTTATCGTTTTTTTCCAAATGATCACTGCTTCAGCGAAGCATGATGAAGTTGTGTTCTTTTTTTTTAATTGATTGAGAAAACAGCGACTACAGACTGAAAGTGAAATGATCACAAAATCAATCACAATATAAAGCAGAAAGAATTCATTATCTATCTTATTTTAAATGGTGAACATTTTATTGCTTCTTCCAAGTTATTCACCCATTTGTCGATGTATATTTTCTCTTTATGTACATTTGAATGTGATGTAACTTTTATTAATTTCCTGGTTGTGGACTATTTACAAACAGTAATGATTTGAGGCAGAACACAAACAATTCATCCGTTCTACGCTATTAAACCGATTTGTTTAATTATTCCAATTTATTTAGAAACTATTGAATGGAATTCGTCATCATACATTCCACAGAATACAACGGATAGCTTGCATGCAACTAGACAATTTTGACTTCGCAGATCACCCATACACACCAAAAAATTTAGGTGAAGACAATGTAGCAGCATTCGCTGGATCAGTAGATTTCAACATACACAAGGGAAAAACCAAAATCCTCAAATACAGCACAGCGAGCACTGACCAAATCACACTTGGTGGAGAGTTTCTGAAAGAGATGGACAGTTTTACGTACCCGGTCAGCATCATCGATAGAAAAGGAGGATCCAGTGCAGATGTAAAGGCATGGATCAGAAAAGTAAGAGCAGTATTTCTATAGTTGAAGAACATATGGAACTCAAAATAACTGCTAACCAATATCAAAGTGAAAATGTTCAATACGAACATCAAGACAGTTCTCCTGTATAGAGTTGAAACTTGCAGAACCATCACAACCATCATCAAAAACGCACAATTATTTCTAAACAATTTTCTATGCAAGATAGTAAATGTCCATTGACCGGTGATATCAGCGAAGACCTATTGTGGAAGAAAACGAGCCAGCTTCCAGTTGAAGAGGAGATTAGGAAAATACACTGGAGGTGGATGGGTCATACATTGGAGAAATCGTCAAACTGCATCCAGAGACAAGTGTTAACTTGGAATCTTGAAGGGAAATGGAAAAGAGGAAGGTGGAAGAACACACTGCGTCAAGAATCGGAAGCAGATATGGAAAGGATAAATGGCAACTGGAAACAATTGGGAAGGATTGTCCAGGATAGATTTGGACGGAAATTGTTGGTGGGTGGCCTATACACTTCCACGAAGGGTAACAGGTGTAAGTAAATATATTACTATGTGTGATAGTTAAAATTCTGACATTCAAAACATATCTCGAGTAGAATGTATAGGACGATAAAGTACGAATTATGAAATGATCTGAAATTTTATTATATAGACGAAGACACAGAATGAATACATCTGTACCTCCGCGACAGGTTTCCAGATATGTGTTACATAAGGTTTCTATATAACCTATAGTTATGTATGAAGTCATTGATAACATTAAATGATTATCACATTATCGTATATTGTCTGAATTTTAAAATGTGGACGATCAAATTCCAACTTAATGCTTTCAAGATATTGTACTCATTGTGAAATCTATATATCCGGAACTCGACACCTGGATTAGTCTTTAGTGTTCATTTTTGAAGATTTAGTTCTAGATTAGAATGAACCATCAGTTCACTGCTCCATAATTTTTATTGGTTATTCAACCGATAACAGTTTTTTTTTACAAAAAATCCTCAATATGATGGAAAATAACAGTGTGTATTTATTTCATTTCACTCACATGTTTCACGCGCTCTGTTTTATTCTCTCTGATCAATCCTGTTTTGAATATAAACAATTTGACAATATGCATAAATCACTGTTGATCATTATTATTATTGGTATATATATATATATTTAAACAGCTGTAGAGGCTAGATGTGGTGTTGCCCCATTCATTCGTTATCTCCATCTAATTTTACTGTATTCATTTTCTTTTTAAAACTATATTCTGATTATTTATTTTACCATTATAGTAATAATGATTTCAGTTTTCATTTCTTTGCCTTTTATGTCGTTAGTTTATTACCTTTCTCTCTTTCTCATCACGGGAGCAGTCCCGTAATAGGATAAAACAATCGTCTAGTGTTTCTAGGTTATTAATGATAGTCTAACATTTATCGACGCATGATTTCAATGAAACTTAACAATCTTTAACAACCCTATATTTATAATCACAAAACATTACAATACAGAATATGTTTATCTGCTTAATGAAAATACTACTATTTCAATATAATTTAGTAAACAGTATTATAAAATCACTTTTAAACAAACTAAATGTTTTGTTATAAACAAAGGAATCAATGAAAACAAAACACAACAATGCACCAACTAGAATAGACTATAGAATAGAACTAGAGAATTGAAATGTCTACATTGTCTTAAAATAATGACATGAAAATAAAATGAAATGTTAATCACAAAAAAAATCAAAAAAAATTTACATGTTAACTAAAGCAAAATGTGAAAAAAAAACACAAAAACAAATAAAGTTGCACGATGTATTTTATTTTAAATGTGAAATACCGAAAAATAATTTAGTAATGAATTCAAAGATTTTCAACTAGAGGATATTTCTAAGCAATGATGGATGGTGGCTAGCAGTGGAATCCAGGATGCGCGTTTCGTCCTATTTGGGACTCGTCAGCTGGATGTACCTTCATCTCAGAGTTGATGGTCACTCTGGGACTCGAACTCAGAGCTGATCAATTCAAACGACATCGTGTTACCCAATTAGCTACAGATTCCTAATAGCCACTTGCTTGTGCAATGCGGTGAATTTGAATTCACTTGGTGTTGTTATAAATTAAGTAAGTAAATGTAAGTGAATAATCGTTAATTTTCTTCTTTTTTTGTTTGTCATATCCCAATAAGTAAAAAGATTATATTGTATCTGACATTTTGTGACTTAATTGTAAGCCATTTCTTTAGAGTAAACCAATAATTGATTATGGTAACCATACTTGTGATATTTACATACTCAAGCGTACTGTGATCTTGATTGTACGAGAAATATTCTACTTTGTTTTCTTTGTACTATTTAAATTTGTGTTAATTTTATTTCGGTTATTGATTCGTTCCGAAGAGGGGGTTTAAATTAAGTCACAAAACGTCAGAAATATAATTTTTCTACTTATTGGGATATAACAAAAAAAAAGAAAATAAACATTTATTATTAACTTTCTACCCAATGATCAATGTATTTGAAGCTATCAAGTTTAACCTTGGTATTGATATTTACGAAAAGAATGACTCGTTGAGTAATTGAAACCTTTAATTTTCAACTGTTAAATTCGTAAGTTCAAATTACATCTATTCCATCTATTATTATACAGTTTTGACAGATAGAATAGTATCATTTTGATACCCGGTATCTGACTTCAACTGTATCGGAGGAACACAATCATCATATTTTTGGCCAGCTGATCTGACTCCGATTTGAATCGATGTATTAGTAAGTTATGAACATAAATCTTCCATTTAACTCCGTATATTACTTAGGCTAACCCCGTTTGTGTGACAACGGTAATAAGAAGCCAAATACGGGTTGAGTTAGAGGAATTTATTTCAAGGATCTGTTTATCCAAACAGATATTCAGAATAAAAAGCGATTCGAAAAGCTCGTTTGGCTTTTGCCAACTTACGTCACCTATGGCAAAGGTGAGATATCCGTCTATCAATAAAAGGACGAGTATACTGCGCCGCAGTCCGTTCTGTTTTACTTTACGGCAGTGAAACATGGTTTTTAAGAGTAGAAAACACCCGTAAGCTACTAGTATTTGACCACAGATGCCTTAGAAATATTGCTGGCGTCTGGTGGGATCACCAGGTAAGTAATAGGGAGGTCCGACGCAGGGTATTAGGGAATGATGGTAAATCAGTTGATGAGGTTGTGAATCTTCATCGACCGAGATGGTTGGGCCACGTGTTACGTATGCCTGAACACCGATTACCACGACGTGCAATGCTAACCGGTGTAGGGGATGGTTGGAAGAAAGTCAGGGGCGGCCAGACCAAAACGTGGCATCAGTGCTTGAAGTCACTAACTGCTAGTCTGAGCCATGTTGGTAGATGCAGATCACTTGGTTGGGGTCCGCATGACTATCGTAACCAATGGTTGGAGACTCTTGGTGACATGGCTCAGAATCTATCACAATGGCGTCGGTGTATACAATTCCCTTAAACTAAGGGATTAAAATCACTTCATATCTTTCTTACTACTAACTAATTCTTGTTTCCTATACTATATCCTTATTGCAATCTTTTTCCTATATATTACCACCTTTGACATAACCCCTCCTATGAATCCGGTGTTCATCTTGCTGTGCTAATGAGGTATGGCAACCTGGACCGATGCACATATGTGTCTCGTCCTACGTTGTAGCTGACTGACTGACTGATAAAAAGCGAGAGGGTGAAGTGGAGAACGCAAGTGAGCCAACTCGTTTTGATAAAGCGAGACTCCATATTTATATTCAGACAAAAATAAGTTACAGACACAAAATGAATAGGATGTGAGTAATTAACACACATACGCTCATATAAAAACACTCAAGGTTAATAAGTGAATAATTAACAAAGTCAAAATGTGATTTAACATGAATAAATAAGTCGCTTTGTTCGGAAACTAGTACAATCGATGTGAACTTGACATAGGATTAAACACTACATCACTACTAGTCATTATCACAAATAAAAAAATACCTATCACAACGTCAAGTATACGTTTGTTTGAATACGGTCAGTGAGTTTATTTTACCATATATGGTGATTATAATTTAAATCATAGAAGTTTATATTCGCAAATAATGAATGATAAAAAATGAAATTTAATTAAATGATGATCAAAGTAATAATTTAGATCATGAATCGACCGATGTTAGATCACCATTGAAAACCTAGAGCCACTGAACAGCTGTTTCGTTTTAGTGCGGGACTCCTCAGCAGTGCGCTTCTACTATCCTCTTCAGGTAAAGACAGGTATCTACCTCAGACAATGGAAGATGATCACGCATCTTCGTGTATTGGTTGAAGTTAGACATTAACACTATTGGATGCCAGCTCAGTGGATTAGAGATTAAGTGTTCGCGCGCGCGATCGAATGTCCTGGGTTCGAGTCCCTTTGGTGCAGGATGGTGGATGCGCACTGCTGAGGAGTCCCATACTGCGACGAAAAGTCCGTCTAGTGCTTCCAGGTCTTCAATGACGGTCTAACATTGATCGATGGATGATCTTAAGCAAAAAACTTAACAATCCCTACGACCCCATACTGATAATAATAATAATAATGATAATAATAATAATAATAATAATAATAATCAACTTACAGCTTTTTCTGTGATTAAAATTAAAACATCATTACCATTGCATGCTCCAATTTTCCATTTATTTCGAATATTGTTTGCATATTGTACGATTGAAGCATTTTTACTTTAACAATGAGAACGATTCAAGTTTAATTGAATTCAAGATCGAGAAGAAGAAAAAAGCAGAATGAAAAGTTTCAATGATTGAAGAACACTTTTCATAGGCTAAGTGTATTTTCAGTTTGAAGACAATTCTTGATGAGATTATAATTTATGGACGACCTTTGTGCAACGTTAAAATGACCTTAGAATGTCCACCTACTTTACTAGGGTTATGAATTAGTGTGATGAATTAGGATTACGATTTACAGTTGAACGTTAGGCTTACGAACTAGATTTAGTGTTTTCATCATGAACTTAAATCAGCTATAATGCTAAAATGGCATTTAGCCAAATGAGTGAATGAAGTTCGTGCCCACATTCAAGATCTGCTATCTTAAATCTGATTTGTTCACCTATAAATTATAGTCTCGTCCGATTTTTTCCTTAAAACCAACAAAAATTAAACAATCAATGAAATGTATTGCGCTAATATATCACATAGTTCTAATAATCTTCGTCTCCTAATATCATTATCGAAATCAATGAAAATCAAGAATTAAGTGTTTTGTCCCCAGTTTTGGTTTTTTAACGAGATGAATTTGTGATTTCATATGGGATTTAAACTTAACACCATTATGAATGACACGATAATCACATTCAGTTGGTGAGTTGCATTTTGAAGGGCTTAGAATATCCATTCCCAATCTAATTATCACAGCTTCTGACTAGGACATCTGTAGATCCATCTTGAAATTAAGCAATAATCAAAGAACGAGAGTATCATTTAGTCATGGTACAACTGATTAATTACTGAGTAGAGACCAATACTATATATGTCCAGCCCTCTAATACTGACCGAATCCTATCGATCAAGTTACAGTGGGTCCATTAGTATAAGTGACTCAGTATTGAGTGAACGATTTTAAGATATTATGTAACTATCCAAAAGCGTCGGACCTAAGTCTCGTGTTAGTTGGCACTCATCGGCAAGGTTTTTCCGTTATCTTGGGGGAACTCATGAAGTCTGTGTGATTTTAAAACTCTTATCACCCAGTTCCGAAAACTGAGACGCTGCCATTGATCTATTTCGGCTGCAACTGAGATCCTATAGGACCGAGATAGTTAAACTTGATTGACTTCCGAGTAGTGACCAGTAAGTTTTTCTAACCCTTAGTGCTGATTAGATTCAATCAAACAACTTACCCGGGTGTATTGGGTAGATATTTACTTACTTCAAAGATAGTCCTCCTCTCTGATTAATACTGGTTAGAGTAAAACTAGTGAATACTAGAGAGCTGTTTCACCTACGTTCACATTTCTATATAAAGAATGGGGAAAATTGTATGAAGAAGTGTCGTTCAATTTTAATTACCACTGTTTATTCAAAATGGTGATAATATTGACCAGGTTGAATCTACTAACAACAAGACGTATCGCCATACCTAACATAATTGAATGCTAATTATTAAAGACATTTAACAAGTTAAAATGTGGGATACAATTCATTGATTAGTTACATCACCTTGTAATACGTATTTGCTGGCGGAATAAACAACGAACTTTGAGGTTTTATATAAAACTTATTGATGAAGTACAGATTTATTTGTTCGGCTTAGGACCAAACTTTTGTGATATGAAGGCTAGTGATGTTATAGGATAGAGTGGGATTCGAGCATTAAGCCTACTACTCTAAAGCCGATTACTTTAAACACTAAACCACTATATGAATCCTTAAAATCACGAAAACCAAAGAAAATGAAAATAAACGATTAATGAAGTTAATTTGATTTGATTTTCAGAATCGTATCATGCAGAAAGATGGCTGGAAATGTCCAAACAAGAATAGGAGGAATACGATGATATTACTGCTGCATCGATAACTGCAAAGGCAAACCAGAAAGTGTGTAAAAAAGAAAGATTTACGAAACATAAAGAGAAAAATACATATCTATCACATCAAAAATACTAAGTAACTTACTTTGAAAATGGTTTTGAAACTAGGGCTGTTACAACAAGTCTAGCGTTTTGATTAACTTCATTTCTAAAACACGGATGACGACATAAACATGGAGTTTCTCGAGGATAATGTAATAACAATTCATTTATTGATTGTCCTAGAAAAATATTTTATTTAAATTAAATTTGGTTTAACGATTTGATGCTGAAATATCTGAAAATACTGAGATACGATTATTCGGAATGTACATTTAACACGTAGCAATATACCGAACCACTTCATAGCTATTTGGTTTGCAAATAGTAGGAGCAAATGGCAATAGTTGAGTTCAACATTTAATCATATTAATCACACATAGTTGTAACACTACAGAATGGAACTAAAAAACCTCTTAAGTAAACCGTAATACTCAAGAAGAAATTCATAAAAACAAAAATGAATAGATAGGAAACAAATAAGCATATAACTAAAATATGTTTAGTTTAAAAGAATAATACATTTTTAGTATAAGCGCTAGCGATTTCAACCCAATGTTAAAATAAAATTAAGAAAAAAGAGAGGGTTTAGATCTGTAATCCCTAGTAGTTGGAAATTAAAAGCTCTAACTATTAAATCATTACAACAAGGGGGGAATCTTGAAATGTTAATAACTTTGGAAATCATAAGTAATAAACCATTAAAATTTATAAATCTGGCTTGATAGGTTGTTTTTTATTGAAACACTGACAATACTACTTAAGCATTCATCATGATGTACTGATGCAGTATGGTTAGTTAAATCGATGTACATCTATCTCAGGTTCTACAGTGTTGATTTCTAACTACATTACTTTTGTGAGGGCAATATATATATATATATATATATATATATATATATATATATATATATATATATGAAGCATTAGAGTAGATGAGTTCAGTACTTATAAATGGTAATTTCAAGTGTTTAAAGTGAAGTATAGCATGAAAAAGAAGAAAAACGAAATGGCCTGAGAAAATCTTAACGATTTTTTTATTCTAGTTTTTAGTCACAAAAATAAGCAACGCTTAAACCTGTGTATAAGTTTGCGATCATTGAGATTTTATGGAGCTTGAAATGTAAATTAGGCAGAATGACTTTATCTATAATCTACTGGGTTAACTATGCTAATATTCAAATAACTTTAAAGTATTAGAACACGTCTATGTCATTTGAACAGTGATTAAAATTCAACTTGTGACCTTTGATTTTAAATGATTTTAAAACATTGTACTGGACAGGTAGAAGTACTCAATATCTAACAGTAGGGTTGTAGGTCTACAACAAACATCTTTTTTTTCATCATCAGTATAGGGTTAAGGAGATTGTTGAGTTTTGATTAATATCATGAGTCGATCAATGTAAGACCACCATTGAAAACCTGAAAGCACTAGACGGTCGTTTCGTCCTAGTATAGAACTCATCAGCAGTGTACATCCACGATCTCGCAATCGAGAGTCAAAACCAAGATCTTTAGACTCTCACGCGAACGCTTAGACTCTAGACCACTGAGCAGGCATCCAACGGTGTTAATGTCTAACTTCAACCAATCCACGATACTGTGCGACCGTCTACCACTGTTCTCAGTGAGTAACTGCCCCACAACAGACACAGTTGAATTCAACTGGTCATGGCTTCTCGCTAGAACTCCAGAAAATCTATCTTGCAGCTAGCCACTAGTGAGCACATGATACTAGAACGAAACGGCTGTCCAGTGCTTTCAGGTTTTCAGTGGTGGTCTAAAATCGATCCATTCATGACATCAACCGTTTTCAGTTGCAATAATAGGGTAGTAACTTAACCCTTAACATATACATGAACAACTATAACTTTAAGTTAAGTACACATATCTATGTACAGTTATAAAGTTACACGTCATTATCACTTATTAACACAATGGACGAATAGAAAAATAATCTAAATAGAATATAACAAAAATTACATAATGATTATTCATTAGTCTGTATCCGCATATCATTCAATGAACTTCCCAAATTAGAACAAAACACTTGCATACGTTTTTTACGAAATCTTCATAGTAGTGGTAGTGTTAATAATAATAATAATAGATTGCATATCGGTATTTAATTAACATTACTTGCCAATAATATGGAATACTCTACAAGAATGAATTATAATCAATGATGTCCTTCAAAGAAAAATGTTGCGTCGTCTTTAATTTTGTTTATGTAAATATTTTGCATATACATATATATGTATAATAAATGCCACTACCATCTAACAGATGACTTAATCATGTGATAATTAACACATGAGGATAAGATGAAAACCTATTACATACTAACTAATGAATTCCTTAAAAATACAAAACAAGGATTATTCCATAGCTAAGTTTAATCGCATCAAAAATAAATTGACTACATGATGTAATTTGAAAATTAACATTCTAGCTGTAAACTCAAAGCAGAAATTACATTGCTTTCTTTAAATGTAGCGCGAGAAAATTAATGTTTATTCAGTAACTAGAACTTTCAAACATTTTATCTTTTGATGATTTAATGAAGGGGTAACCTTTGTGTTATGTCCTTAGCTCATACGAATATCGCGAAGACATACGATTGCCAATTTAGATACCCTGACTTATATGAACAAACTAATGACGTATACACTAATATCGGCAGTCTAAAGTTCCGATTGGTCGTTTTTCCGCCTAACCATGCCTGTTAAGTCTAGAACGCCAATATTAACCTCCGCTATACGAATCATATATTTCAAACATACTGGGTTTATATACAAACAAATCAGACCACCATACACCATAAAGTAGAAAATAACATTTGTAAAAGATCTATCCAAAAGTGACTGTGATTGTGAGAAAATGTTACTAGTAAATTGGGAATATCTCAAGAATAGTAAATCATATACAGTAACGAATAGGTCAAATAAAAGCTCATAATGAAAGAAATATGAATATACATATAATACAGTCACTTAATAGCCATACAGTAGGAATATTCGTATAATATTAGTCCATAAGTAATTCCTAATCGTTACCATTCATTTATTGCCGTCCGGACATAACAATCTGAAGTAAACTCATAATACTGAAAATGTTGATTAGTCTTAGAAACTTTCGCTTAGAATATATGAAATCTAAAACCATGATTTTTTTGCCGATAGTCCCTAAATATATACCATCAATTTCTGTATATTTTTGACTACTCTAAAGTTGTAGTGGGACAATCTTGACATTATTCAGTTAATAAATTCAAACATTACATCAATTCGAGCTGTTATGTAATAATACCTGGCCTTAAAACAATAAGTGTGGCTAAACATCAAGTGTACAAACTTATAACTAGGCAATGATTTATATCAATCCGATTGAATACTAGTTGTTATATATAATAGATTACTACTGATTTGGTTGTCTGTCAGTTTCTCAGTACTACTTATTTGCATGTTATGCATAACTTAAGATTACATATCTTTATCCTACAATAATTTTCTTAAAATAAAATTTATGATAACTATGTAAATTTATACAGGATGTTTTAAATCATGAAAATTTTTAGTTGTGAACTTATCAATCAATTACTATTCATGGTGTGAAAAAAAATGAGTTCACATTTATTGAGTAGCCTCCTTATTTATGACGATATAATGTTGGCACCCCTGAAATCTAAATAAAATGAGGCGTTTTCTTTTAACCTAATATAATTTGTATGTTAATTACGAGTAAGTACGTACATAATGTATATAACTTGATGACAACACACTGTCCTTTATGTGTTACACCAATAAATTTATTATGAGAAATACACACATTTATGTATCTCATCTAAAGTATATATAATAAAGCTGAAAACAATCTTAAACGTCAGTATAATAACATTGGAAATTTTAACAAGGACTTATAAGTGAGCAGATGTATCAATGTAGCTTACCGCCCAAAAAATAAATATGCCCTAACTCAAATAAGATGTAGGTTGTGCCATATAGATATTTGTTAAAGAATAGGATACCTAGATTGGTGTAACTCTACAAGTAAATAAAACAGACAACAAATTCAGCGACTTCACATAAGTATTTTTCAACTATATATTTATGCATATCAATTATCATTCTACATTTAGCAGTTGTTAAACGCACATCAAACATTCTTACTTTTTTCCGGTATTTCAGGACAATTAACACATTGAATGCAAAAATATATCAATGAAATTCACATATAACGCCTAAATAATTTTAAATTAGATTAGCAAAATGTTTTGCTCTTTGTTTGGCCTGAAACTGGTTCACTTGCCAATTTACATAAATGGACATGTTGACATGATCCCGACATCAAGAGTAAGATTATTGGTTAATTTAGTATGATAATCATTTAATTTAACGTTCGATTATACTTTAACAATTTCAGTCATTAATTAGTTCAGTATGTTATCCTCTTGCAACTTGATAATTTCTATTGTATTCACTCAGTTTGTGACATTTGCTCAGTGTGAAGTTTGTTTTTGAATTACAAATATTCAACTGCGTTTCAGTCATACGCGACGTAGAACCTGGAACATATTTACACAGACTTACGTTGTCACAACTCATTAACAGAGATGGAACTGTCAGGGCAAATCCTATTGATTAGATAGTAACATTATTAGTGATATCAGAAAAGACTAGGCATCGAAATTTACGATTCGATAAGATAATACGGATTAATAGTACAAACATTTTATACGGGAATTAAAGAAGCTTGGGATTTAAGGGGAGATAAAAAGTGGATGCACCTGTGACATTGTGAGCGGTTTTGATTCATGTTACTCAGTGTACAACCGTTGTCTATAATAATCACGCAGACCACAGCCAGGTATTCGTCACCTACTCAATATTTACTGAAAAAATTCCTACATAAAAAATGACATTTCCTCATGAAATGTTTCTGTCGAAGCCGTAGTCCAGGCTTTGTCTCCATTTTGTCTGTTTAATTTGAGGATTAGGTAAAGAGTATTGGGGGAATATGTTTAAAGAGTAATTGTGTGCGCAACCAACTGGTTGCGTTAATATTTTCGAATAGATTAACAAAGAGTAGACTATGAGTCTTTTATAACAAGAGGAAACTAAAACAACGAAATTTATCAGGGATATTTTCACTAACCTAAAGTTCTAAGAACTGATTCAGAGAAACTAGAAAAAACTACTCAACCAGAGACGTAATGATTAGAATTAAAATTATATTTGTATCCCTGCAAGAACGCAAACATACCGATTAGCTCATTTTCAAAGAATCAGCCGTAATGAAAGTAAAAATGTACCACAAGCTTAGTATGTTTTATATGAACATATGGTTTTAAATCCGTATGTACACACTGAAAGTGCCCGAAAGTTGAAGAATACTTTTAAAGAGAATCGAGAGATATGGCTATGTCAGTCAGTCAGCTACAATGTAGGACCAGGCACATATATACATCGATCCAAGTTACCATACCTCATAAGCACAACAAGATGAACACCAAATTCATAGAAGTAGTTACTTTAATGGTAGTAATATATAAGAGAAAGATTGTGTATATTGATATAGTATAGGGAGAAAGAATTAGAAAGGTATAAAGTAATTTTAACCTCACGACTTAAGGGAAGACAAAGGATGTATACACTGACGCTGTTGTGACCGAATCTGAGCCATGTCACCCAGAGTCTCCAACCATTGGTACGATAGTCACGTGGATCCCAACCAAGTAGTCTGCATCTACCAACATGACAGACACCAGAAGTTATTGACTTTATGAACCGGCACCACGTTTTGGTTTGGCCACCCTTAACTTTCTTCCAACCATTCCCAACACTAGTCAGCATTGAGTGTCGTGATAATCGGTGTTCAGGAATACGTAATACGTGGCCCAAACATCTCAGTTGATGAAGATTTACAACCTCATCGTCTGATTTACCATCTTCTGGCTATGTTCTTGACATGTGACGACTTTTTAAAAAATCATTTTGTTAGATTAGAACATACTTGACAGGTATGTTCCTGAAATGTTGTAACTCAATATCGGGAAATTAAAAGAGAGAAAAATGGGGGAAGTTATTCTATAAACAAAGTCACTATTAACGTCTAACGTCCAAACACTATGAACAGTAGCTTTACATGTTAAAAAAAGACAACTAAACTGAGGTGACTCACTAGCAGAATAGTCAAGAATTTTATCAGGATCACAAACGTATCCCTTTTTGTCGAGTCCACATTTCTTGAAGTCTGATGAGTAAGGACTGGGGGGGAATTCGAATTCAACATCTGAACCATTTGAATTATCAATTAAC
Organism: Schistosoma margrebowiei; assembly: GCA_944470205.2. Lineage (NCBI taxonomy): Eukaryota > Metazoa > Platyhelminthes > Trematoda > Strigeidida > Schistosomatidae > Schistosoma > Schistosoma margrebowiei. Next base: position 1,722,974 of record OX104024.1, read on the forward strand.
AGAATTAAACTAAAATGCCAAGCAAGAAAGCTTTTGCGGAACATTTCATTTAAATTATGAATGGGATCTGTGTAAAAGAGAATACAAAACAACAGCGATTTGTTTTTACAACGAAAGTGAACAGAACGAAATATATGTGAATTAATACATGGTGAGGCATTTAAAAATATAACTTATGTACAGGCATGTGTAGTGAATTTTGCTGCATTAAATCAGATTCTAGTGTGAAAATTTCATTATTGGCAATCTATCTACTGTTTACGACTCATACTTAATCCCATGTAAACAAAAGCTTTTAAAGCCAAATTAGACAAGTCTCCTGTGTCCTTACTAATTAATGTGAGACATAAGATGGGCTAAACTTTCTCAACTGTTTTGTTAACTCACTATCCGTGCATGTCAAGCAAGTCACCCTTTATGCATATACGGAATTTTGTGCCTATTGAGACAGAAAAATCGTATCCTAAAGTTATGTTGAAAACCTAGGATGAAGAGTATGATTAGTCAGGTGGGAGATTTAAGGATGCTCAAGTTGTTGTTCTGAATTCCTCTCAGCCGTTTCCACTTCAGTAGTTCAGTACCAGTCTAGACATAAAGGGCTCAGCCGAACAAACTAAGTAATACAATGAGTAACTAACGCTAGTCCGTTTGAATAGCCTAGACTCGAAAACAAGAACTCTTTTCGATGAAATGAGGATAAAGAACATTAATTAATAGAGTTAAACGATTTTGAGGTGATTTTTGTTTATTTGATGTTATTCATTTGCCTGGCATTTTTTACGTCTGAACCGCTCAATAAAATGGATCATTCTTCACAAGCTAGCGTTGACAACGATAAACAACAGAAAATGTGCCTATCATCTTACGAGACAATTTAAATTACTGCTACCAACTGTTTCACGTTTGTGAGTGGAAAGACGAGGGGGATAGGAAATGTCACAGGGTGTGAGAAAGAAAATACATTAATACGTGATATTATAACAGAGCTATTTGTCTGGAGTTCAATGGTAGACCGAGATAAGAACTGTCTCCAAAAAAACTTAATCGGTAGTAACTCTAACAATTAGAGAACAAATAGCAATTATGTACCAAAGCGTATACAGTTACTTTATTGTAATCTAAAAAGCAACGGCATAAACACGCTAACTACGCATTTTTAAAATGTTAGCAGCATCGCAAACCCCTAAGTGAATTATTACATACTAAACCGAACCGTACTAAGATCTAGGGTCACTAGAGTATAATATGGTGCCACGATTGTAACGAAGCAATGCAGTGATACATTTCCGACTAAAGGCCCAAAAACCACTTTGTTAAATGAAACATATGGGAATAGATGTAGACTTCGTACAAATAATTCTAAACTTCGTCTGGATGTCGTCCTGAAGAATCTCATGACTAGTTTCTTAAGAGTAGTAGTAGTTCGATCTTCAGTGTGTATGAAGTCCACAAGTACATCATCTGAATTATGGAACATTGAAATCACTCCTTACTGAACATAAAAGAATAACCCTGAATATTGCCTATGAGGATCTTCAGTAAGTGAATGGCAAAATGTTTGAAATACTAACACGAAGAGCAGTAACTTGTTTACGTACTAAAACTTTTAACAATTTCTACTTTCCAAAATTTTATACTATAATAATAATAGTCCTACGAACAATTTATTTTACATCACATAATGTCTAAAGTATATCACGAAATCACCAAAACGATGAAGACCGCCCCCCAAAAAACAACCTTCTTAAACATAGCGCCCTGCCCTTAATAAACTGATATATTTTATTCTATTCTTTAAAACACTGTTGGGAACGCGACTAGATTAGGTAGGAAACACGTCCGTTTCAAAACGAATTACTTTCCCAAATTTGCTTATCATGTAAGGTATCTTACTTGACTTTTAAATATGTATACGTTATGAGAAGTCAGTACTTACAACAATGAAGAATATGAATGAAAATGAATTACACAAGTCACTATTGGGTTCGTCTATGAGGGGCGATATTTTCCAACTCATGTCATAGAAATCTTCTGTATAACTTTCATTTGTGGGATCTGGATCTCCGTTGATCTCAGTCTTGCCTACTGTATTAAATTGTTGTTAAAGTGATGGAAATGATCAGAGTCTAGGAGGAAAAAGCATAACTCGTACAGTCTTTCTGGTCAATAAAACTGCAAAAGTAATCAGTAAAGATGGCGGCGCTATTCTGTGCTTCAAACTATTTTAAATATACGGATTGTTGAAACCGTGGTCCACATTGCCGATATATTTGAACTGATACTGAGTTGGTTGAAACCTGGGATGTAGTTGCAATGCACCAATGCCTTGAATACAACCGAATTTACTGTCTGCTCAATAAGACTCTCAAGGCTAAGCAACAACAGAAGCTCTAAAGTATCTAACTTCAATGCATATTCATTCAAACAATTTGACTCAGAAATGAACTCCTTTGCTCAAAAACAGTAAGGAACCCAGATGTCGTAGTCTGCTGTTCAGAAAATCAAAGATACTGTTTGCTACAATCTCCAGAATTATTCTCCTATCTATGACCTGGCCCTCATCTCAAAGGAAGATATTAGTCAAATGGGGTATTTTGCAATATTTGTGTGAAATAATGACTCCTCGGTACTTGATTCCTCGCTGCTTACGAATGCCAAATATGATGCGCTCGTTTGTGTCCGAAAACATACTGTGAATTTCTCATCTTTGATTGTAGGCCGTCTATCCTGGATCTGGAAGATTTGAGAATGCTTCAAGGAAAACCTTCCTTATTGGTCGCTGAAGACGATTCTAACAAAATACTTGGTAACTTGTTAACTACATAACCAAAGTGAGAATTTCGCATGAATGTAAAGCACTTCCATTCTAGGGCTCGTGTAGGAAGTGTTAAGACTTTGGTAACAAACAAACGAACAAAAATTCAAAGACACAAACAGGGGAATAGATGAAGATTTTCAGTGTGGAATTAAGAAACCAAACTCAGAGTGACCAATAATGAAGTTGATTAAATCAACACTCACTCATCGATGGAGTTATGTAACATATAGTTCTGAAAGAAGCTTGCTTGGGATTCTAAAATAAAAGTGCACTATGCAGAACTTTCTTCGTATGTGCTTCAAATCTGTTACACGCGTGATTTCTATGTTGTACACGCCTTTACACCACAACTCTTAAACCGAAAGTTGAAACCCTCCATGATTAGTACGAGAAGAAAAAACAAACTACTGTTTAACATAACCAAATGAGAAAAATGACATAATAACCGATTTTTCTCATTGTACAGTGTACAAACCACTACTAGCCTTATTAATCTGACATCCGATAATCTAGGCTATATATCACCGATAATTCATAAGGCTAAGCTAGACTATCCAGCAAGACCGAACCATCCAGCTCAGAGAAAAAAGCTCCAAAATAATCCACCCAGGCTACGAATTTTCTCCGTCATTTTTGGAAAGGTATATCATGCCTGATAAATCTGCTCATTGCGAGAGAAGATCGGGCTGAGGCAAAAGAGCGGAATATTTCTGTAAATGTATTTTCTATAGATCAGAGTGAAGCCTTTGATAAGGTAGATTTTAAAAAGTATGGTGCTGCACTTGAATAATTGTGACGATTCGCATCACTGCACAATACATGGACTTTTGTTACATGAAGTAATGGGCGACAAGAATTTATGAGTCATAATAAGCAGCGCTCTCAAAACCACGAGTAACTGTTATGCTGCTGCTGCAAGAGGATATGGGTATTCGTAGGTCTTTTCAGTATTTGAACGTAGAAATATTTAAATTATTATACTTGACTAACGTAAGACCGCATTTGGAATATGTGATTCAAGTACCGAGTCCTTGTTTCAAGTATGAAGCGGATATGCTAGAACGAGTCCAACGACGAGGGATTGAAATGGTAAAATGTCCATCTTGCCTATCTTATGAAGACAGACTGAGACACCTCAACTTTTTTCCATTATCTTACTCTAAAATACCTAAGACTACCCTGTGTTCATAACTCCGCCTATAGCTCTTATAGCGTTACTGCTGGTCTCAAGCCCGGGTAAAGGAGGAGGGTTAAGCATGGAGTTAGTGTCCCCATCCCGTAGAAAACTAACTCACTTAAAAAACGCTTACCAGAAAAAATAATCCAAACCATTTAAACTCTGCCCTGGGAGTTAGAAGGTCTTCATTTAGAAGAATTATGACGCTTCATGGTGAAAGCTGAGTTCCTTCGGAAGCCACAAGGCCGATGCCCCTTCTAACAACCAGAGTAAAAATTTTTATAGGTTCATGGAACGTTCGGACAATGTAGGAGACCGGGAAGACCAGTCAAATAGCAATTGAAATGAGGAGATACAACTTAGCAGTACTGGGAATCAGCGAAACACACTGGAGCCAAGCTGGACGGAAAAGACTAGCTACGGGAGAGATGCTGCTATACTCCGGTCACGAAGAGGACAATGCTCCACACAATCAGGGAGTCGCTCTAATGCTGTCCAAAGTAGCACGAAATGCACTTGTAGGATGGGAATCTCACGGATCCAGAATCATCAAAGAATTATTCAAAACAAAGAAGGAGGGGATCACAACGAATATTATCCAATGTTATGCACCCACCAATGATAGCAACGACGACATTAAAGATCAGTTCTACGAGCGGCTGCAGTCAGTCATTGAGAAATGCCCAAGAAAGGACTTAACTATTCTGATGGGAGATCTAAATGCCAAAGTCGGAATAGACAACACTGAATATGAAGATATTATGGGACGACATGGACTGGGAGAAAGAAACGAAAATGGAGAAAGATTTGTAAATCTATGTGCATTCAACAAATTGGTCATAGAGGGCACAATATTTCCACACAAGCGTATACACAAGGCTACATGGATCTCACCAGACCACATTACAGAGAACCAAATAGATCATATTTGCATCAACAAAAAATTCCGAAGGACAATGGAAGATGTGAGAACCAGGAGAGGTGCTGACATAGCTTCAGATCACCACCTAGTTGTGGCCAATTTAAAACTGAAGCTAAAAAAGAACTGGACAAGTGGACAAACAGCACTACAAAGGTTCAATACAGCCTTCCTTCGAGATACTGACAAACTCAATGAATTCAAGATAGCTCTCAACAACAGGTTCCAAGCCTTACAAAATCTACTGAAAGGAGAAACTACAATGGAGGATAACTGGAAAAGTATCAAGGAAGCATTAACTTCAACGTGTCAAGAGGTTCTGGGTCTAAAGAAATACCATCATAAGGAATGGATCTCTACAGAAACACTGGACAAGATCAAAGAAAGGAAGAATAATAAGGCAGCAATTAACAACAACCGAACACGAGCAGAGAAAGTCCAAGCACAAGCTGAATACATAGAAGCAAACAAACAAGTGAAGAGGAGCATTAGAGCTGACAGGAAGAAATACGTGGAAGAATTAGCAACGACGGCAGAAAAAGCTGCTAGAGAAGGAAATATGAAACAGCTTTACGATACAACGAAGAAACTAGCAGGGAAATACAGTAAACCAGAGAGACCGGTCAAAGACAAAGAAGGCAAGCCAACCACTGAAATTCAACAACAGCGGAACAGATGGGTAGAATACTTTGAGGAACTTCTGAATAGGCCGTCTGAAATGAATCCTCTACCTTCTATTCAAAAAGATTTGGGAGGAGGAACAAGTGCCGATGGACTGGAAAGAAGGGCACCTCGTCAAGATTCCAAAGAAAGGAGATCTGAGCAAATGTGAAAACTACAGAGGCATTACACTGCTGTAAATACCAGGGAAGGTCTTCAACAGAGTGTTGCTGAACCAGATGAAAGATGCAGCAGACGCCCAACTTCGAAATCGACAAGCTGGATTCCGTAAGGATCGATTGTGCACAGACCAAATTGCAACACTACGGATCATCGTCAAACAATCAGTTGAGTGGAACTCATCACTATACATCAACTTCATTGATTATGAAAAAGCATTCGACAGTGTAGATAGGAGGACATTATGGAAACTTCTTTGACACTACGGAGTTCCTGAAAAGATTATCAACATTATCCGGAACTCATATGACGGACTGCAATGCAAAGTCGTGCATGGAGGACAGCTGACAGATGCATTCCAAGTAAGGACCGGAGTCAGGCAAGGCTGTTTACTCTCTCCCTTCCTCTTTCTTCTGGTGGTCGACTGGATTATGAAGACCTCAACATCTGAAGGAAAACACGGCATGCAATGGACAGCTCGAAATCAATTAGACGATTTGGACTTCGCAGATGACCTAGCCCTCCTATCACGTACACACGAAAAGATGCAGATGAAGACAGTCAGCGTAGCAGCAGTCTCTGCTTCAGTAGGCCTGTAGTGGCATTGGACCATAACCACACTATCCTCAAAGCTGAATACGAGATTACTCGGAAAATAGGTATTCAATATTTAACGCGAAGAAATACCTAACGATGGAGAAGGCGCGAATAATGAATTGAATGGACTAGAGTTGATCGAACGGCATGGCTCGGCCATGCAGGCGTGGTCTCTGCTGAATGTTACCTTATATCTTCTTTTCATATTAAATATATTGTTCTTTCTCTAACCTGACCTTGTTCTACATCATGTATTGGTAATTGATACGATACAGTGAGTTGATGTAGTCGATGGTGTGACTTCCACGTAAGATCTTATAGATTAGGCAGTCATATCATGACAAATCTACAAATTTAGGATTAGGTCTATTATTAGAGCAGTACTAATATCATAGTAGATCATAAATTCTACATTGGTGAGCCCAACTAAAGAAACACAACCTATTATTGTTAATCCTTATTTCCACCTTAACCTTCTCAATCGGTTTTTATTTTTGTAAACCCAGTATTCGTATAGTCCTTTGAATAATGGTCACATATATTATCGTAATGTTATATCTATGAGTTCACATAACTTACTAGCTCAATCGATAATAAAAGTTGATCATCTATATCAACTAATTAGCTTTGATGATTCGTTAACAAGCTTTAATAGCATTTACCTGCTTCAGCGACATAGACTTGTTTAAACATCAAGCTCTAGCAAATATGACCTGTAAATAACGTAAATATACATTGACTAACAATGCAATCAAGGACTAAATAGTTATCTGGATCTAATTCTCAGTGTTCCTTCGCTTAACACCTCATCCTGTTTTAAACTATGCATTATCCTGTAAAATCTTTTCTTCCGACCACTGCCTGCCTAATTTCATATTCTCGAGTTCCATTGCCAAACAACAAGGATGACACTTCTCTAAAAAATACGGTGAGTTTCAGCCATAAGTTTTCTGCAATCATAAGTTCATTTTAGATGGCTCGTTCAATGGGGACCACACAATGATCTGAATCCATTCTGTTGTTCTGATCCGAGTGAGTGGCAAAAACGTCAACATCAAGCACCCCGGAATTAATTGCCATACTGCATGTTTTATTCTGGATACTTTTGGATCATTACTACTCCTCACGAATAGTGTTATATATGTCGTTCATTGAATAATCTAATTTTCAAAAATAATCCAGGCGAGTTCAACTATTTTAATGGATGATTTTTTGTACTTAACATGTATATGTTTTCCAGTTGTGTTTGCCACATATTTGTAAGTGTCTTTAGGCTAAATGCAGTAACTTCTTATGGAATGTTTATAACGCATCATATTCCTGCCTGAAGTTTCACAAGCAGTCTAAACTTTATAATTATTTTCTGGTCATGTTCATTATTTTTAAATCGTCATATACGTCAACACCCATATGTTAACCTGGTTCATACATACGTTACACTATATCTCCATGTCTTCTAAATTTAGAAATCATCTGGATCGCCTTTAACACTTATCAATAAACCCATCATAGTCGTTGCTGCTAATCGTATTTGGGTTTATGGATTGGTTTACCATATTAACAGCCTAAAGTACGAACATAGTTTAGATGATAAGATTAAAAAGTTAGATACTATCAACTGCACTAGTAAAATTACTAAATCCTCAGGTAGTTGTTGGTTGAACAAACTTTTAAAATCAAAACTCCGTAGCCTACTAGAATTAACACTAAACAAATATTTCTAAATTGAAATTTATAATTAAATTAGGCGTCTCGGATTCTTTAACGTTATAAATTTCTGATAATTTTGAATCACCTAAAGCAAAAATGCCTATTTTTCCACTGGTCAATCTTCAATCAACACTATAACTAATTAAACATAATAGTTTCAGGATATCTTCATAAAGCATTGTCATGACTTGACAATCACGTAATATGATTGATAAAATTAATGAAACTTAACAAAATAGGTCAGCAAATTGACTTATGATTATAACTAGTGTTGTTTTTCTTCATTCACTACAGATGATTACAGTATGTTTCTCTATCAGTTGCTCATTCAGTAAATATCTCAAAACTTTGTCAGTCTAATTGATGGTTTAGCGACACAATCATGCATGCAAATAATCAGTATAAGCAGTCGAGCAAATATCCTGCAAACTGAAAACATCAATGTCGAATTTACCCCAACACTGACTAAGGTTCAAGCTATTATCATAGGCATGAGTTGGGAGTGCACTCCCCTTGGTTACAACTTATGTTCTCCCTGATAATCACATGAGCATCACTCACTATTAATCATCTTGTAAAAAATTATTTAGCCAAATACACCTTGCAGCACCACATCACTTAGTAATATGACACATAGGTTTAACTAATTTTAATAACTTATAACCACTATATCTCAATTAAGTCGTATTCTGCCTTCATACGTGCAACTAACTTGTATGTCCAATCAGCCGGCAAGTATAAATATAAATAAATAGTCTGCCACAGATCAGAACATTGAGTCTAGAGCATGTCTCTTACGAATACACTCATGTTTAACGATTTGTTCTTAGCTATCTGTCCAAAACTCATATAATTTTCACTCATGTATTTAAATTTTGTTCTGATAACCATTCATGTGTATTAGTAGTATTACTAAATTCTATCACGGTCAGGTAAACATGGGGTTGAAAAAATCTCCCCGTAACTAAATAAACCGTATCAAACTAACTGGAACACTAGTTGGAATTCTCCACGGTAATGCTTTTGTTCCTTCAGTTAGCCTACTAATACAGATGCAATTGGAAATCGACTCATATGGACAACTTACCGGCATAATCGTTATTTGATTTCATAAGTTAGACTAAAAGTAGTACTAATATTGACATTTCTACAATATTTATAACTTTAATATTTCTAAACACAAAATACTACCTATACGTTAAGTTATCAACCAACGGCTATTACACACGCATCGTTTTATTATTACTATTATTATTATTGTAATCCCATTTTTTTATAGCTCAAATAATCACTCAAATTTTCATTGTAAGCGTGTTAAGCATGAAGGCAGATATTTTAAAATTATTACATGTATTTCCCGACCAGATGCTGTCGTCTTGTTTTTTATTTATCTTACAGCTTGTCATCACCCGGAGGAATCTTACTATTCTTGGTAACCTTCGGCACTACAGTCCCATCCAATTTGGTATCGAACCAACACCACGTTGATTCTGGTGGGAGAGTAGTGTAGTGGCATTGGACCATAACCACACTATCCTCAAAGCTGAATACGAGATTACTCGGAAAATAGGTATTCAATATTTAACGCGAAGAAATACCTAACGATGGAGAAGGCGCGAATAATGAATTGAATGGACTAGAGTTGATCGAACGGCATGGCTCGGCCATGCAGGCGTGGTCTCTGCTGAATGTTACCTTATATCTTCTTTTCATATTAAATATATTGTTCTTTCTCTAACCTGACCTTGTTCTACATCATGTATTGGTAATTGATACGATACAGTGAGTTGATGTAGTCGATGGTGTGACTTCCACGTAAGATCTTATAGATTAGGCAGTCATATCATGACAAATCTACAAATTTAGGATTAGGTCTATTATTAGAGCAGTACTAATATCATAGTAGATCATAAATTCTACAGGCCTCAGCATACACAAAGGGAAAACCAAAGTCCTCAAATTCAAAGCGGAAAACAACAATCCAATCACTCTTGATGGCGAAACTCTGGAAAATGTAGAGTCCTTCACATTACTAGGAAGCATCATCGATGAACAAGGAGGTTCAGATGCAGACGTAAAGGCAAGGATCGGCAAAGCAAGGACAGTATTCTTACAATTGAAGAACATATGGAACTCAAAACAACTGTCAACCAATATCAAAGTGAGAATCTTCAATACCAACGTCAAGGCAGTTCTACTGTATGGAGCTGAAACTTGGAGAACTACAACAACCACCATCAAGAAGGTACAAGTATTTATAAATAGCTGTCTACGCAAGATACTCAACATCCATTGGCCGGATATCATCAGCAATAGCCTTCTGTGGGAGAGAACAAACCAACTTCCAGCTGAAGAAGAAATTAGGAAAAGACGATGGAAATGGATAGGACATACATTACGCAAATCGTCAAACTGCATCACGAGGCAAGCCCTAACTTGGAATCCTGAAGGGAAGCGAAAAAGTGAAAGGCTAAAGAACACATTGCGTCGAATAATAGAAGCAGATATGAAAACGATGAATTACAACTGGACGGAGCTAGAAAGGATTGCCCAAGACAGGGTTGGATGGAGAATGCTGGTGAGCGGCCTATGCCCCTTCACGAGGAGTAACAGGCGTAAGTAAGTAACCTTGTGTTCATAGCTAATGACTTCACAAGTTCCACTATCATGGGATACGCAAGCGGAGGAGCGGATATTTACATTACTGGCTACGTATAAAAGAACGCCATCTCATTTTACACATAAATATATTATATCCCTTCCTAGGTAGTGTTAACCTAATAATTCTGGAGTAATGACGAAGTAGTGGACTAAACAAGTCTCTGTCACAGATACAGTGAGTGGCCCTAATTTGTCAACTAATGCTCCCAGTTCATAGAATTTATTTCTAAGTCTAAGAACACTTGCAAGTAAAACTACTAGGAAGAACGACCTATCCACACAGAGCTTCGTAGCATTCACTTGCAAGACCTGACTACCCGAAAACCCACTACCGGAGATTTTCTTAAATATTTTGTCGACGGGTTCCTAGTTCAGCTAGCGCCGACTTCCTTTTTATTCTATATTCTAGAGGTATATCAGTTAGTACTCGAATGTCAGTATTGTCGTGACGAGTGCTATCCAGCAGAAGATAGCGTTGATTCTCCGACACTAGGACTATGATATAGAGTCCACATGGTCGGGGTTTAACACTTTCGTCGGTCCTCTTACCTATTCGTATAAATTTTTCGACTTAAACTCTTTAGTATCATCTGGTAAGATACTACGGATAAATCCCTCGGTTTAGGGATCATAATAATTTGATTCTTGCAAATTACAATAATATTCAACGAGATTAAACTCTTCTCAGCCACTCTTGGATAGAGTCCTGTCTTATTAAGTCTTTGGTAGTGTATTGCGTGACTCAGAATGATGGTTCACTAATGACATGACAACCAAATGTGTGTCGTTCATAGAATATTTTCACTTCTTTTTATCCGTATTGCCATCCATTTTCCATCACTCAGGACAACCACACCTGGATTACTTGGAACGGTGTCGGATTTATCCGGGTCTTTAATTTCTACTCATATCAATATCAGGAGGAACTTCACTCTTCTTTAGTTTCAACGGAGATTTCGCTTTTCTGTCAATCATGGTCGACTTTTTTTCTCGTCCGGTAAAAGCACGTACCACACTGACACATTCTACACTGGCAGTACTCGTGTTACAAACTCAACCTCCATTTTCCTCGTTGCAGGCCAAAGATAAGTGGCTCATAGCCTCTTGAATCAGTAGTGTCTTATGCATACAGCAAAACATACAAAGTCAATGTGAGTTAGACTCCGAGCATCTTTTGTATTTGGTGGGACTTAGATGGGTACACATCTTATGAAACCACTTTTTAAACACATCACATTGCACCCTTCCTTCATGAGGAATAAAAATTTGGGTGTACTCATTTGTAAGTACTGCTAACCACTGTAATCAGATTAAGATTCTTCAAAACACATTATGAACACAAGTGTCAGAGTCAATGAGAAATAAGGTATCACAAAATTTCGAACCTTAACCGAAATATCTCAAGTTAAAGGGGACCAAGAATGCTTTTTTATGCAATAAGTACGAAAATTAAAGATAATCACAACAAGTACTATATCGCTGCCATTTTTATGACGTGTTTTGTAACCGCAGATACAGGGACCACCCTTTGACCAGGAATAATCAAAACAAAATGAAAAAAATAAAAATACTGGTTGAAATCATGAGTCAATTGAAGCTAGACCACCATGGAAAACCTGGAAGCACTGGACGGCCGTTTCGTCCTGGTATAGGACTCCTCAGCAGTGCGCATCCACGATCCCGCAGCCCACTGACTTCAGGAGACACTTCTGGAGTTCTAGTGAGAAGTCGTTACCAGTGGAGTTCAACCAGGTCTGTTGTGAGATAGGAACTCACTGAAGACAATGGTGTACGGTGGTGAAACTTCGTGGATTGGTTGAAGTTAAACAATAACACCATTAAATGCCGGCTCAGTGGTCCAATGATTAAGTGCTCGCGCACGAAGCCAGCAGGTCCTGGGTTCGAATCCTGTGGGGTGCGGGATCGTGGATGCGCACTACTGAAGAGTTCCATAACAGGATGAAACCACCGTCCAGTGCTTCCAGGTTTTCCATGGTGGTCTAGTTTCAATCGAATCATGATTTCAACCAGTGAATTTTCTAAAAATCTCCACAAAACTCATTCTGAAGCAGAGTTTTAATAAACAAACATTTGATTGGCTTGATGTTTATATCCATATTAGAGTGAGGCAGCTATATTCATGAAGCCATCTAGGAGCCAGCAAACTCTTAACCAGCTACTCAATGTTCGTTGACTGGATACTATCGGCAGCAGCCTACTGTGGGAGAAAACAAACCATTTTCCTCCTAAAGAGGGAATCAGGAAAAGATGTTGGAAGTTGATAGGACAGACTTTGCAGAAGTGACTTAACTGCATCACGAGACAAACGCCAACTTGGAATCCTGAAGGGAAATGCAGAAAAGACAATAGAGCACACTGCGTTGTCAGTAGATACCAAAAGGATGTGGCAACTGGATAGAGGATGCTGGTGGGCGGCCTATATTCCTTCACGAGGGGAAAAAGGAGTAAGTCTGTTTCCGTACAGCCCCGTTCCTTCAGAACCACATGAGTTGCTAAATTCATATGCCGCGGGTCCGCAGCCCCGCCATTTGTAATCACAGTTGCTGACATATGTACACACGAAGTCAAAATCCTGTCATCTAGTTTATGAAATGTAAGGGTGTATTTATTGCACTTCAGTTCGGGAGGAACGTACGGATACTATTGTTATTTCGTTAACGTACTCAGTGAGATTCCAGAGCTAAATGAGCTCCAAGTCAAACCCTATCTGGAGCAAATAACTAAACTAGTTACTTGATGCCCTCTGCGAGTCGGGAGCAAGCCTATGTGGCTTCAAAAACGTGGGCTGTACTCAAATGTGCAACACTTGCAATTACACATTGTAATCTTAGCTTGGTTATGAACACCTATCTAGTATTGGTTGGAAGTGTGGGCAAACCATAGGCTTACTTACAACCGTACACAGACTAGAACTAGAACAATACGTAACATCCAACTTTTAACCTCCGTTCGTTCACGGAGATAAGCACAAGGTGGTATATGAGTAAGTTATTGTTTCCAATTGGCATTTGGGCCCACACTGTAACACCCATTTAATTTAACAATACCTCTATTAATAGTGGTGGTAGGTCTCACGTCAACTGCTCATAAGTTATACATCAAAAACGCACCAACCGATGCGCCATCACCGGGGGGGGGGCTAGAATGTATTTGACACACCAATGATGTGTAGTAAGCTGGTTCTGGAAGTCCGAGAACCATTTTTGGAGGATGAGAATTATATGTGAATAAAATAAGCCTAATGAGTAGTCCTTTATTATTTGTTTACTTGCCGCAATTCGGACACTCGACCCGCTATGTAAAATTATGTGTGGGCCTAACTGAACACAATTATGTACGCCCATCTTTATCTATCCTCTCACTGGTTGCAAACACAGACAATGATTCACCCACAATCGATTAGCACTCATAAATAAATATGGATTTTTCAACACTTACACACACCCATTTTTCCATGTGTGCTTACAGGAATTTACAAATGCTTAACAATAAGCAATCCATACAAATGATGTACTGGCTTCTGAATATTCTCGAGTAAATTTACAGTACCATTAAGAGAATTGACCTGCTTACAATATCCAGTTAATGGGGCATCATTTATTGGAGTCAAATAGCGAGGAATCAGCTGCTATGAGTTAGGTTAAATTGAGAATATTGTGTACTAATGGTCGCTTATCTCGATATAGGTTCGGTGAACAACATAATAATTGTAGACCTACTAAATACTTCAGGATAGTTCGGTCAGGCATTGGTATAACTTGAATGAACCCACGATTCTCAGAATTTACATAATGAGAGCACTCCAGCGCATTTTCAATTATCAATAGTTAATAAAATACAAAACATGAGTATAAATCTCATTTAATTAGGATTCATAGTCATTTTTATACACTAGTATTTGCGTAGGAAAGATCGAATAAACATCGTTTCATACAAAAAATATGTTTGTAAGAATATACAACTATACAGAGAAGTAAATTAGTTCTTTTTATCTTTCATATTCTGTACACAATTCCAAAGTTTACGCGCCAAGTGAAGAATATTATCACCCCGTTTGGCTGAAACGAGCATTACTTGGTCTATACTTTCCGGTGTATCCTTAATCATAGAAACCGAGCAAGCAGCTTTGTGCAATATATGGTGTAATTTTCTAAAAAGTATGGCATTTTCATCTGTATTATCAACATTCGACTCACTTAAATCTATTTTATTTGGAAAAATTAAATCTAATTTACTGCCTAATATAAAACACTTATCCTGATTGCAAAGATTTCTATCATAAGTGGTCACTTCATAATAAAGCATAGATAATTGATCAATTAGTTCATTTTCGATTTCATCCAACTGATTTACACTATGATCACACCATAATGTTCCAAAATCAATGACATAAACTAGTATAGAACAATCAGCGACGAGACTTAAAAATTCAATTCCTAAACCTTTATTATATTCAGCTGCACCATGAATAAGACCTGGAAGATCAGCAACTGAAAATTAGAATTAGAAATCAACATATTAGTAATATAATTATTCGTAATAATCAAATAAATAGAGTACAATATCAGTTGGGACTGGCTTATCGTTAAGAAACGAAAATCAAATTTATAATACACAGGGAAAATCTCTCTTGAAATAGCTAAACGGACAACATAGTATGCTTTACTGAGGGATAATTCTAAGACGAATTTCCTTAAGTCCAATTAGCTAGCTATAATCTTTGGGCGTTGAACGCTGACTTGCACAATCAAGTGGTATTATACTTGCTGTGAGACCTAAACGTCCTGAATTTGATTTTGCGTATGATCGTTGGTGCATATTGTTTGGTAGTATTTGTAAACCAAAATGAAACAGCAGATCAGTATTAACGCTAGTAATTCAACAGTTCAGCTAATGTTGCCTGGCATGAAATCAAGTTGGAAAAAAGCTATGTTGCACCCTAAAAAATCAGCATGAGCCCACCAAGCCACAAACTTTTGGTTAGAGCTGTTTCAGTAGGTATGAACAACTTCGTTAGGGTTCGTGTTACTAACATGATCAGTGGTTCGCGAAGTCGAATGTGGTTCAGAACTGGTCATAACGCAGACGTATCCGCTTTTTATTTAAATCATGTGTTTCAAAATAATTTAACATGTTTTACCCTGTGAATTTGTTTCTCATTTTCGAATCACACTCTTTATTGTCTCGAACCCTGTACCATCCGCCTAAAAGGCCATCACGTTATTTACTTAGCTACTGAGTTCAGATAGCCGCTAGTTTGTGCAATGGGGTGAAGTTTAATTCATTTTTGGATTGATTGTTTGGATCTTCCCATTGACGTTTAAGACTGTAATTGATCGATCTCTTATTGTCATATGTGCATCAAGTGAGGATTGCATTGATAGTGTTTTAAGTCACAAGCACCATAAGCAGAGATGGGTGATGGTTAGCAGTGGGATCTGGAACTGGTGTTTCGCCCTATTTAGGACTCATCAGGTAGATTTACTTGCATCCCGGAGTTAATGTTCACTCCGGGACTCTAATATCATAGGAGAGACTCAAACAACCAATACAAATGGGTTGAAACACACTTATCTTATAGTCCACCTAAAGCGAAAATGAAAGCCATTTCAATTACAACTGGTTTGTTCTTGTTAATTTTAGTCACACTAAAAACACTATTGAAAACAAAAATCGAAAGCAGAAAACGTAATAAATCGCATAAAATAAATGTACAACTTACTAGCTATAGAATGAGTTCGATTTGATATATCGAGATTATCATTATCGTCTACTGAATCAGTTAAAGTGAGATTATAATTTTCTGGAAAATGTAACATTCCAATATGTGGTTGTAGGGTAGTAAATGGATATGGTGCAACTTTGGGTCTAGCTCTTGTTAAACTTCTTAATAATGTAGATTTTCCTGCATTAGGACACCCTACAAAGCCTAAATCTGCTAGTTTTGACATTCGTAGAATAAATTCACACAACTGACCATTACCACCATATTCAGCAATACGTAATGGAGCATTTTTACGACTAGGTAACTTTAATGAATCTGTCGCTAATGTTGCATGTGTCATAAATGTATTGCCTTTACCACCAGCACCGCCACGTGCAGCTAGAAATATATCACCATCTGCGTTTAACGTTTTAACTAGGTTAATAGATTGATTGTTATTATTATCATCATTTGATATTTGATTTGGACTTTCAACAGAATTTTTATGAACAGAAAAAATTTGTGTACCTATCGGAACCTGATGAATGAACAACGATATAATAAAAGAACCATTTAAACTATATGAAACAGTTAAAAAAGACAATAAATTTCACAAAATAATTAGCTTTAGAGAAGATTTACCTAAACAATCAAATTGTTTATCTGTATATTTTTCTAGGGGGGAAAGATATTGTGGAACATAAAAAGGATAATGCAGTTGTTCAGTTTTACACATTTTCAAAATAGTACAGTTGATAACTTTTAAAAAGATAAAATTCATCACTTTTTTAATTTCATTAATTTAGCTCACTTAGGTGAGAATCCTTGTACTTGACTTAGAGTTACATTCTACATATAAAGAGTGGTGATAATACCCTGGTTTGTTACACTGAAGTAGGTGTAGTGATCTTTGAACTAGCAGATGAAAATCGAACCCTTTAACCTAAATATCTCAATAAGTTGATATGTGATCACATTATTATTACTAATATATTTTGCTAAAATTCACATCATATACTCCTCCTAGTAAACTTCACATTATACACTATTTGAATTGATTGGAAGGAATAATTATTTTTACATTAATAGTAACAGAATAATATCATTAAAAAGTGGGTTGATACGCGTACATAATTACCTGTAGATATAAATGATCTGCATTTGCTCCATGACAATCATCAATTGAACCGTTCACACCATTATCACCTTGTACAACTGTGGGTATATTTGATAAATCAGATATATTTTTATCAGCTAAAAAATAAGATTAAAATAAGAATCGACTTGCACGAACATTCTGGAGATAATTATAAATAATACTGAATCATTTGTTTCAAAGAATCTGTATAACTTCATATATTACTTTATTGAGTGTTAAATGAGTACATATGAAAACACATACAGAGAGCTTCATCTCACTATTCATTCCAATGAGGAATGGATGATAAATTGGGGAAAAAATTTCCACAATCAAATGTCAATTAATTGGACATTAATAATAATAATAATAATAATAATAATAATAATAATAATAATAATAATAATATGTTTAGTATAATACGAAATTTCCAGTATACAATATTTCAGTACAGTGAGGATTATTGTTATTGCTAACATTCAAACAAAATAATGGTCACAAGAATTATCAAGTTCTTATTTATGACATTCGTATGATGAGCACATAGCAACAAATGAAAGATGTCAAAATAAACAGAAAATTGGGCACATTTTTATGTATTTAATGATTAGATCATAATAAGTCTATGTATAACATGTGACACTAATTACTTATTAACACCATTATTAAGGTTTCCTATTCTATGACATTAATAACATAAACTGTAATTCAAAGCTTCCGCCAACCTAGTAGAAGACGATGTTAATTAATTTAAGGAGATTTGAAGGGTTTCGGTTATTTAAGGAAACCTATTTGAAATTGATTATTTCTCTGATGTTATGCCATAGAACATTGATAAAATCGTAAGATAAACACAATTATGTCTTCATCTAAATGGGTGAGAAGTATGTGGGTGGAAACTGTTACGAAACTCACTTTAAGAAAGAAATTAATAAACCCTACATTCAATATGGTGATGTAATTCCGCCTAGTAAAACCGTGCCATTCACATACCATGAAATGATGAACTTAGATCATTTTAACTGACAACTTAATACCAGTTAATTCAGGTTCACAAAAATTATCTACAGAGGCTGATAACCTCATTCAATTGATTATTATTTTACTTAATCTCCCACATCCAACCCTGGGAGTAACCAAGTCATTATTTTGCCAATATTCGTCTTATCTTCTAACGTCTTAGTGATAATATTCCAGTCATAATGTAGAGGTACAGTCATATACATTGGATGATTCAACGTTTAATTTGTTAACAAACAGTCTACCAAATTTATAGATACAACAATACAGTAAATCCCAACGCATTAATCGGTCATCTGATTTTCTCTTCGTTACATTGTCGGTTTGTAAAACTTATTCTAGCTATGTGGGCTCGACATACGACCAGTCACTACAACTCTATTGTACTGTGATAAGACTTGAAGAACTACTGGAAGCATCAACAGATGTTCGCGCAAAATACTCCGGATCCATTGGAAATAGACCATCAGCAATAATCTGTTGTGACAGAGAATAAACCAGCTTCCAGCTGAGGAGAAAATTATGGAAAGACGCAGGAGGTGGATAGGATATGTATTGTGAACATCATTAAATTGTATCACAAAACAAGCTCTAACTTGGAATCCTCAAAGCAAAAGGAGAAGAGGCAGGCATCAAGAAGAATAAATAGTACTTAATAACTAGAAAAGAGAGCCACAACAGAGTTGGTTGGCGATTCTTGGTCGGTGCTCTAAGCCCCGAAAAGGGTAACAGATCTAAATAAGAAAGGAAATATATTGATTCCTCACCTTTGAAAATTACATGAGCACCGTTTCCACCGTCTCCACCACTAGGACCACTATGTGGATTACAAAAGGCACGTCGGAACGCAATACAACCATTGCCGCCATTACCTGCTTTCACAACAACTCGTTTACTGCATACAAAAGGTCGGAGCTATAAATTGTACAGTAGTAAAAAATACACTACAAATACAACCAGTCAGTAATAAGCAACCTAGAGCCTGGGAAATATGTGCATAGGTTTAAGTGTCACGTAATATAATCGCATGTAGATGAAATTATTAAGACAAAGTAATAAAAGTAGCAGTGAAAGTGAGAAATCCGCATAATAAAAAGTATAAAATAATTCTAAAATTCGAGATTTAGGAGATAAAGAGTGAATGTATTTGCGTAATCAACATCATTTTTGAGCCATTTGGAGACAGTCAATGTCTCCAACGATTAATCATGATAATACCACTGACCACAACCAGGCGACCGATAGCTACCAATATAACCAAGATTACTGAGATGAAATGGTATATATCCTGACAGCCACCATATACAGACGCAACTCTCATCTGGGCACCCCACCAAAACCTCCACCCTTCTAGGTTTCCATGCAAGCTTTGTGATATTTTTTAAGTAAGGGACGTAAGGCAAACGATAAGCACCATGTTGGACATTTTCTAAAGCTACTAAAGGCGTTAACCATCACTTCCATGACAACTAAACGTTTTGTGGCTTGAACATCTAACATCAAATTTAGTCCAATTTGGTGTCATGTCAAATGAAGCCAATTCCAATCACGGTAATCTCTTGAGAATGACAAATCTGTCAACTATGTAAGTTTCAAATATTACAGAGAGCATGGTCAGAATTCAGACAAGTACTATGCATAGACTAGTAATCATGTATGCATCTAAAACTGACTAGAATATTATCTATCTAAGTCAAAGGTTGGTTGGGAGAGTGAAGATGTTAAGAAGGGAATCGGTGATGACTGTAGTGACAATTAGTGCAAGCTTATACTAAATTTTGATTTGCGCAAACCTGCGAAAAGTGGTCCTAATTATCTACCATGCAACCAGTGAATCCCGACTATATGCCTAAAGAGATTTCCTATTGATCTAGTCATACTACACGTTTATCCAAGAATCTCTAACTAGAACCAAAACACGTATTCATCCCGAATTCGGACAACCTATTTCAAGTCAGAAGCATTAATAAAATCTTAAGTCGATGGTGTCAAGTACTACCTTCTAGGTAAATCGTAAGCATAGGTTAGCAGTAAATTTTTCAAAGTTGCAAAACATTATGACAATTTAATTTTTTACATGCATTCCTGCAAGTTTTCCGTGATTTTCGTTACTCAATTTACGTTGGGTATCAAGTGGGTTTTGGAGACAGTGTTTCACAAACTGACTTCAGTGATAATCGCAAGAGAATTCTAATTATTTAGACACCAGAATGATAAACGATTGGTCGGTTTGAAGGAATCATTTATAATTCGGTTGGTATAACTAAAAATTTATTCTGACCAGTTATTTCTGAATGCTACCGTTGAGAACACCTGGAAATAAACGACTAAGTTTCGCTACTTCGTCTTGTATCAGGTTTGTCACAATGTTGTCAATCTCATCAAAACTGGAGGGTAGGTAACTGTCTACGTCTCTATCAGGTTATGGTAGGCTTCAAAGCAATAATAAAGTAGCTACAAATCAGTTGGACTGCTTATAGATTTCCCAGCTTTATGTGCTGAAGTTATTTGTTAGCCGATGTTTTTTTCAATCCCATAAACCACTTGAATTCTCAAATCTAAAGGTCTAAAACTGTCAGTTACTACTGATTAACACTAAAATGTCACATTGCGATTCATCACAATTTAGATGGTATTTATGCGAACATTACGTGCTTCTAACCCCACTAATTTTAAACTAAACTTCTTTGGATGTGGGACCACAGAAAGCAAGTTCTTTAGTGAGTACAGGGGAGGGAATTCTCACTAGTAAGTCAGCATAGCAGATTTTGGTGTATGTGAAGGAAAAACATGAACACTTTTTATCGGAAAATCGTCTGTAATGGCGCAAGTGACTCCATTCTTCGTCTTCCTCCAAATCCTGAGCTTCTGAATCCTTCATAACCTTTCTGTGTTTATTTAATTAATTTATATACTGATTAATCGTATTTTCAACGCTTAGTATTTTCAGCCACCAATGATACCGTTACTGCTCCTACTATTCTGAGATTTGACCTGACAATTTCATCCCTCTGTGAAAATAGGGTATGACAAACTGAATCGATCTACGCACGCACCAGCTGCTACATCGTGACTGACTGTAAACATGCTCTTAAACTCACGGAGCCGTAAAATTCATTGTCAATTACATTTGAAAAGTTTGGACTTGGTTAAAAATTTCAAAAAACCCATATTGTGGTCCACTATTGTTGAAATTTTCTGAAAACATTTATGCCAACTGATCTTATTCCCGTATATGAAAACACGAAATTGAAAGTCACAGGATCACAATTCATTTATGGATTAACTTCATAGGAAAAAGAAGGAGAACCATCCTTGTCACAGGGGCTATAGGCTAAGAAATATCTTCGAGCAAAAATTAGCTTCGTTTCCTGGAGCTAACCTGACTTTCAAACGTTTAAGCATAAATAAATTGAAAAAATCTAGATCTTACAAGTTGAGACAGGTAGTTACCTCACTGAATGACTTTATCTGATAACTTGTCACAATGATTTGTCTAATAAGAGGAAACTTCTTACCGTATGTCCAGGAGCTCTTTTCTTCGAACTTGTAGAGCCGAATGAATTACTATAATTGCACCGCGTGAAAATCTGTGAAACTAATTGGCGGCGACGAAACAATAATCCTGTAGTCATGGTTGTACACAGTCCCATGAGAAAGGATAGTCCAACATGGGCGCTGAAGGAAAATAAAGGTTTAAAAACTTGGTAACATGGTAACAAATATGTGATCCTTTGACGTATATGTATGCATACTTTATAGAAAGATATATCTCCGGTATTAACATATGTACATGCAATGAGAACCATGAGCTAAATGTCTAAATTATGTATAAATGCAGAACAGAAAAAAGCAAGTAGAAAGCTATCATCGCAACCTATATGCAGCGATAATGCAACTTCTAGTTCGTTTGAACACCGAACACTTATGTTATGAAACTGTTAGAAACCTGTCAGCCGAAATATGGACATAATGTAGTTGTCAAGCTGGGAATGCAAAAAACATTAGCAACAATACATCCAGGACCAATGGTGAGACTAATCGGAAAACTAATCTGAACTAAAGATTTTAAATTATCAGCAAGTTTTTATGCAGAAAGTACCTATATTTATTCCTTTAACAAATGCTTCTTATTTGATTTACTTCCCTGGTGAGTGATACATCAGAATAGACAGCAAAGGTCATTTTGCAGAAACTAGGTATTCTTGTGTCTTTAGACTCTGAATACAACGTAATTCACGAAGTATCTGAAGGATACTAAGTACAGAAGTCTTAATCAATGATAATGTTAGTTCCATCCGGACGACATTTCGATCCCTATATACATAGGAAAGGAAATCAACCAGAGAGAAATAATAAATCTAATAAAAGACCAAAACGTGAATTATTGATGCCAAGCATTTATTCAGAATTTATTTACATCCACTGGCTCATTAAATCGCACTAATTGTTTATACACTTCAATATCTTTGAAGTGATCTTCTGAAACAAATAACGGTACACCTTTGGCCATAATGCTTGCCATTGTGATGGTCGGCTCGATGTATTTGACATCTTCAGCAGTGAACTCCAATTTTTTGGTATTGAGAAGTATTCCCTTTAGACAAGCAGTAAACTTTTTGCTTTCCTTGTCATAATATAATTCCATAACATGACTAGAAGTCAAAAGATGTAGCAAGAAAGGAGTAGAAAGGGAGAACAACAGGCCACTAACAAGAGCGAAACAAAATACCTTCGGGTCAGGGATTTGAAAAAACAAAATAGGTTGTGAAAAGAGAATGATAGAACTGGAAAACACTGAAAACGTCTTAGCGCCTAAGACAAGTTTACGGTGTGGGCTTTCGTAAACTAAGTATTGATTGTTGGTTCCCACCACGGAACGATCGCTTTCAGAATTTATTGTTCTCCATGTTGTAAGTAAATGAGGCTTTCCAGTAAAGCTAACGCTACTGAAACGACAACACCTACTGGGATTGAAGAACTTCAGAAAACAGAAGCGCATTATTCAAAAAAACGCGGTTGCAGGGATGATAATATAAATTAATCACTTAATTTTCGTTGCTGTCATGATGCTAAGGGATGATTATTGATCAGGGTTCAGTTGTTCTGACTTGTACTTCTTCAACCTGTTAATGTTAATATATGCTTTTGCTCATTGAGGGTATTTTTGTAGCTAGTATCTCGGGCATGCAATTCTACTGATTGGTATATAGAACAATCCATGTTAAGCACAAACCACTTGAAGTGACTTCGGCTAAGCTGATAGGTTACACCATTCCCGTCCAAAGCGATTGAACCGCAATCATTCAACATAGATTCTCAAGTTAGTGATCTACAATTCAGCTTTCTACAACGAGTCCTCTGTTTGCTGTAAGTCTCTCTAGTCTCTATCAGTGATTCCATATCCTTGTCATGAGATGAGATGCCCACTGCTGACATCGAGTACATCAATCGCATGCTGGAAGGATTATCCCGCTCTACTCGTCTCGAATTCACTTGTAGGGCCAGGTTCCATGGACAAACAGAGAATACGTATGCTAGAAATTTACAGTGAGTTTGAATTGTGAATGTCCTACAATCTTAGGTCTCATTTAGATTGTTCGTCAGGCAGTGCTACGTATTTGGCTTCAATTAATTTTGGACTTACACAAATTTCGTCTACTACGCTGTTTTAATCTGTAGCGGTAAATAACTTTCCACAATAAATAGCACTGTAAGTTTTCGACATTGGATGCTGACCACATTAGTTCTAATGGACTCACCTAGCTGAAGGCGCTCGGTCATGCATCCTCACCAAATCACGAGTGGGAATGCCGTACTCAACATGTACTGCAATCGCTAGCCAGATTAGATCAGACGATCTTCGATATATTGATAGCCTATCAAATATATCTTCGAACCTCCTCGCTTCTGTCTTTTGATTTCACGTGGTGGGTACGCTTCATATTAGGTGTTACTGGTTAAAGCGTTGTCAAATTCCGAATACCTGTGTCATCTTCAACTCCAAGAATTCAATAAACAGTACCTCGTATATAAATCAGTTTCGAACTACTGTCTACTTCAAATTTTCATTACTTGAAAACGAGATTGACACAGGCGAGTTTCATAATTTCAATAGGTCATTTTGTACTACATTTATGATCCGTAATAACACTTCGTAGTTGCTTTCACATAAAGTAGTCATATATTCTGTCATTATCGGAATCATGTACATTTATGACTCGTAAGTCAATATACTATGGTAAGACATATTACATGTACACGAGCAATCTTAGTCATTGTCTTACGTACGTAATATGTCACTTGACGCTAGGTACTGAGCTCTTTGCATCAGCCTTTTACGAAACGGCCACACTACCTGAACCCTCTACATTTTAGTTATATTGGTGGTTACCATTTTAATTCATGCTTACTATACTCTATGTATTTGCTATTACTTCACACGGTAAATCATGGCTCGATGTCCTCATTAAACGACAGTCATTTTGATTTCATTTTTGGTTTATTTATATAAAATGCGGGTTTGGAAAGTATCTAAACGACCTCTAAAATTCTCCACAAACCACACCATGGTCTTCGCATATGTTTTTATTCACACATCCAACTGTTACGCTAACAATACCTAAACGAACGTTCAGTGAAATTGTCAGAATTCGTAAAAACGATTTGTTTCCATTTGACGTTGTAACACATTCGAACTATTGTAGTTATTTAACTTTGACGTCGTACTTTATTTTATGAAGTATTGTTTCCTCGTGGCTGTTATCTCACAGATGATTTTGGTACACCGATTGGCTGTTCAAGTACTCGACGATTTACAACCTGTTCAGCTCAATTGGTGGTCTGAAGACATTATCATTCGCGCGAGTCGACAGTTTATGTGGTCGAGCGAATCTCCTGCAAACTAAAAACGACACTGTCGCCTTTATCTCAACACTGACAGCGCTTTTCACTGGTATCATTGAAATGAGTCCAAAGTAACACTTTTGGTTTCTTATGTTCTTTCAATATTTTTCGGTTCACTTATCGAACAAGCACACAGCACTCACCGTTTATCATCTTTTAAAGACTTTATCGTGCCACAATCGCTCTTGATCTGTAGCCTTTAACCCTTATTGACTGTAATAGCAGTCATCGACTTTTCAAACTCTAACTGCAAGTTGATCAATAGCTTCGCACAACGAAATCACGACTTCTCTTCATGGTTATACCTTTGTACTTACTGTTAGTCTGTTAAACATAGACACAACTAGAATTCGACAATAACGAATAGAAGCTGTTAACGACATTGTTTGAATTTCAACTTTAAAACAATGGCAGTACAAACATCGCAATCGATTGATAATACACTTATCGTACAATAACTATAACATCATTACTCTTGCGATAAACGTAACGTTTCTCACCTGAGGAACTCAATCACATGTCAGAGGTATCCATTTCAGCGTGACTTGATAAAACTCCAAAACTTTTTTTCTATTATTTCTATGGTTAATCGCTTTATATTTAACCAACGTCCTACTAACATATTATTACTCGCTGTTTTCCCGGTCAGTTTCTGCAACCTCCTTTCCATTTGTCCCACAGCTCGCCAATACCCGAAGGATTCGCATTATTGGTTTGGCAATCTCGAGCGCGTGACCATTCCCAACATGTTTGGCACCGATTTAAACGACCGTTGAATCCGGTAGCGGGGTATTGTAGGGCCAGCGACATGTCACTAAGCCCTAGTCAAACCCTCTGACAGTTAGGTCACTGAATATCGAACCAATCACTGGTCCCTGTAAAGGTCAATTACGGCCAAAGCACATCAGTTAATCGTACGCCAGGGACTGGGCAATACGGCGGAGTTCTTACTTTCGCTTTATCTACTTTGATAAATATATTTCTGCAATAACATCTTTTGTGTTTTACAGTCTTCAAAGTATTTGTAGTACACACGCTCATATGTGCTACAAAGCAGTCTGTTCCTCAAATGATCCCCAAAATTTACATGCAACCTACAGTCATCAAGAACCTCCCTCTTCGTTTGCTAAGCTGCAAAAAGGCATCGCTGGGCGGAATACAAACGAACTGGTAACAACGGCGCATACAGGCAATAAAAACATATAAGGAACATATGCACGAAGGTCGTCTTCAGTACCAGATAAAGCTTATCGATAAAATTGTCTACAATTCGAAAAGTTTATCCCGTTATGCAGCCTCTCTTCGACAAGCCAAAACTAGAGATATTAAACTCCTAAGTCTTTATGGCCTGGCCAATAACGACGGTGACGCTGCTAAACTTTTGACTGAACGATACTCTCAGGCATTTCATTTGAACCACACTAACTATATTGATGAAAGCTCCATCTGCGACTCCACAGGACATTTCGAAGTGAACCTGAAAGCTGACTTGGTGTCCCGGAAACTGCAGCACCTGAAAAAAGAAACTTCTGGCCCGGATATGTTTCAATATGCTTCATTGAAGAAAGCAGCTTCAATCCTGGAAACACCGCTTGGCGTGATGTTCTCACATCACCAGAAATTCGAAAGAAGGCTCATATCACACCAGCTTTCAAAAGAAGACGATGCAGCGAACATTCAAGCAGCGAATAGTAACTCTTCTCTCCATGCCTTCAAAGATTATGGAGTCCCTGATGTGCGACACTATACACGACTATTTATTATACTTACGCTTCTCCTCACCCCAAAAGCATGGTTTCAGGAAGGGTCATTCTTGTATAACCAACCTGCTAACTGCGGTGGATAGATGGACAACCATCCTTGATCGCAAGACGAAGGTTGGCATCATTTACCTTGACTTCTCAAAAGCTTTTGATCGGTTCAACCATATATGTATTATCAATAAACTCAAACGATTTGGTATTAAATCACGTCTAATTAACTGCCCCACTTCATACATAAAAATCGGCATTTTAAGGTCAGGGTTAACTTCGCTATAGAATGTCCTAGTGGGATCCAGCAGGGTTCAGTACTAGGATCTCTACTTTTCTTGATTTATATAAACGTTCTTCCACAATAGGTATCGTCTGAACTATTACTTCTCGCTAATAATTGTGAAACATTGGAGAGAGGATGGTTTGGCACTTCAGAAGGATCTGTGATGGCTTATGAATGGAATGTAGTGTTGCGGATAGGTATTTAGGGCGATGGAGACAGGTTAATTGTCTATCCAATACCTTCTGGCGTCGATGGATAAAAGAGTACATTCCTTTACTGCAAGTGAGGCAGAAATGGTTTTGCAAACACAAAAAATTAAAAGGTGATGTAGTTCTAGTGGCTAACGATGCAACTACTCAAGGCTCATGGTCAATGGGACAGGTTGATAAATGCGAGACAGATAGAGATGGGTTGGTAAGAACAGTGATGGTGCGAATGAGAGAAGGTGTAGTAAGAAGAGTGTTGGGATATTCAGGAAAATATCCCAGAAATTATTCTATTGAGTCTAATGCTATTCTTGGACTTGGACATGGTATGATTTTCTTATTGGTCAGTACTTATTTCACGTGTTATTTTCCTACTGGTCAATATTGTACAATGTTATTTTCTATTTTATGGTATGTTATGGTCTGATTGACTGGTATATAAACAAAGTATGTTTGAAATATAATGATTCATATATCCGAGGCTGTGACTTGCGTTCTAGACTCAACTACTGGGCTAGATAGGGGAGCGGGACCAATCAGAACCCTAGGTCGTTCTACGTGTTTGCGCGTCTTTGGTCCGATCGATAATTCGCTACCTTCAAATCTGCTGCCGTGTCACAGTTATAACAAAGAGATGTGCGAAAGCTCTGCCTTCTAGAGGGAGCCGAGTAATTGTAGATTGTAGCTTAGGTTTATGGATGTACAGGCGTACTGTTGTAAGTCCTGTGCTTCCCATTGATATAGAGCGGTTAGTAATGAGAGCCATGACAGAAATGTATTCTAAGGTGTCTTTGCGTAGCTGGAGGGATTTTGGGAGCCGGTGTAACGGAAAGAGAACAGTGAAAATATATCTGCAGCTTCTTTGTTGAACGGTATTATCATTTATTTGTTCCTTCTCCCCTTTTGTGTATTTTAACCCTTGTTCCGATTTCGTTTGACCATGTCTTTTGTTCTTCAGTATTCCCCGTTTGAGTCTTTATTATGTGATTTTGATTAAAGACTTATTTTTTGTTACCTAATCTTCTATTGCATGTTGCCGGACCATTGACAGTAAGGTCGTGTTTGACTAGGTTCAAGGTCACGGCGTGGTTCAGTTTGTGACTGTTAACCTTATGACTGTCTGCTTGGGAGGATTGCTGCCATCCCTGCAGATAGATATATGATCCATTCTTATTGGGAATATTTGTATTGATTCTCAGGTATCAAATCCTTTAGTATTAACTGTCTCGTTCATTGTTTATCGCGCTACTTTGCGTTAGAGAAACTTCTGACTGTATAGCACAGGCTGTAACGTTTGAGGTATTTTGTATTTTTGATGTAATTTGTTCTGTTTTCTTAATTAGAACCGTTTATATCGAGCACAGAGTTTGTGTTTTGATATAATATATTATGAGTATCTCAGAAACGCGTTGTGAACTATACAGAGGAACGTGGTCTGGTCTAATTAAATAATTTTTGGGTTCGTCAAACCGTTGTTCCATTCGAATATTGGTTGTTCGGTCGCTACAATCTCACTCGACTTCAAAGTTGGGCAGACGATAACGGACGTATCTTTAACACTTCAAAGAGTGAAGTAGTCCATCTGCGACATGTTGCAGACTACAGTTACAACTTAAGAAATTCCTCTCTAGTAGTATGCCGAAATTTAGGAGTCCTGGTACCTTACGATTTGAAGTCATACGCTGTGACAAAAATGCCTTTCAAGCAAACCTTGCACTGATAACATTGAAGCGCAATTTTTGGCCAGTTTGACGGAAGAACTTCCCACATAATCTTCAACAGTTACATTCTTCCCCGTTTGGAGTACGGATACATAGTATTTCCTCCCTCACTCCAAAAGAATACGGACATTCTGGAGCGTATCCAACGGCGAACCACGAAATCAGTACGAGGACTCAAGTTCAAGCTCTATGAAGAGCGCCTCCATTCACTAAATCTTTACCCATTAGGGAACAGACGTCTTAGAGGTGACCTTCTAATACCTTACAGTATCCTCAACACATCTGGACATCCCCTTAAACGCCCACTTAAGTTTAGTTCCAACACAATCTTTAGTGGTAACACCCAGAAACTGGAGACACAACATGGCAGAACGGACTGTAGACACAACTTCTACTCTTTAAGAGTTGTCAAATGCTGGAATTAGCTGCCGAATGAACTAGTACAAGCGACTTCTCAGGAGTCCTTTAAGAGGAAACTTGATCTATTCTTAAGGTCTAAGGATAATATCTAACTATGGTTTACCAGTATCTTGTTTCTCTATTTTCATTAATATACCTATATTCCTGTCTTGTGGAACCCACTGTCACTAGACACGGAAGCTCGTTGAGCGAAACCTTCTTTTATTCCGTCCACAAACATTTGAACCGTCTGAATAGTAATGAGAGCTCAAAGATGTTTAGTAGATTCTGTTAATGTTGTGAAAACCAATCTGAGGGTTGACGCAGTTAACCTTCCAAAGGGAAAGTAACGGACAGTGTATCCGTTGCTGATTTTGTGTATAAGTTGAATTTCAACTCAAATCACAATACGTTAGTAGGAAGCAGGCGAAACAGCGGTAAAATATGAAGATCAAATCAGAAATAAACGGGATGATATATCACATCGTAAATCAGGGCAAACATTAGTGAAAAACTTGCTGAATACAATAGATAGGAATAATTTGCCATAAGTCAGTATTGCTGTCGACAGTTTATGCTTAGAAAAAATCAGGTTCACATTCTGCCAAGTTATTGCCCGCCGAGAACATGAGTATGCAGTCACTCTCAGACATCAAAAATCAAAGTATTCGTCATTTTTATGTTAGTATTTGAGGCTGTTTTCTCCTGCCCATTCTTCTAATGACGACATATATTTTGGACCTCATTTTCGGTTCTATACATTTTATGCCCTCAATAGCTTAACATTTACTTGAGGGATCGATGCAGAGAGAATTTCTTCAGGACCGTAATTGGACATAAGAAAAAAGGAGAATCTAAGAAGACTCCTTGTGATTCCCAGATATCGAAACCCCCTAACATTAATTCAGTACAGTACTGTCCATGTTGCAAGTTAATTTCATGCGAAGAAAACAAATCAATAATATCCGTCCAAAATACCCTAGTGATTTAGATGATGGCTCTGTGTTGAAAACCTTAGAGAGTCAGCCTAGTACCACTACAGACGCTCAAGCAAGCACTCACTGTTTCTTGTTCCAGATAAGGAATTTGATAACCAGCTTTATTGGAAGTCGTCAATAAGTTGGTCTTTTGATACAGTTGAACATTGTTTGATCCTACTGAATTCGGCTTATTTAACCCCCATAGCTAAAATGTGACAGATAAGAATTAGATTACCGATGTATGTACGTAACTAAGGCCATATTGTAAAAATTACCCTGGAAAACATTTTCGCTGTTAAAAGATTCCATAAAATCATTTGCGGCCACATGTCTACTCTACTGATAGACTACAAACCCAAGGAAAGCTAACATAATATAGCTTTGGGAGACAATGCTTCGGAGTTACAAATTTAGTACCAAGTATCAGTACCACCGGTCAAGCTGACGCCCTCTCTCGGTTGGTTGAAGTTCAACACTCTGGACCGGAAGATAGGATCACACCCTGAGATAAGATGGTGGTTGGAGGTAATCAACAGGAAACCCTGGACCCGGGTTTTGTGTTGCTTGGCACTCGTCAGCAAGGTGTACCCGTAATCTTGAGGGAACTGGTGCTCCCTGACGGATTCGATCTCATGTTACCCAGCTTCACAGTCATTGCAGCTTGGTCGATAGCATTCAATTTGCACTAACAAGGACTTGACACAAATGACACTGATCACCACCCAGTGGTCAATCAGTTGCGACGATCACACCCTGAATAGCTGTGGATCCAGAAATTAGGAGTGCAGTGACAGATGCCATTCCAAACACTCCACTGTCATCAGATTAAGTCAGAGAAGGAACTCCTCGAGACCTAATCTTACATTAAGTTAAAAAGTTCCACCCATAAAGATGTTCTTCAAAGACCAGCTTCATAGGGTTTCAGTGGTTTCACCGGCAGAGGCTATTTCCTTGAATCACTCACAACTGATTTTTTGACTACCAAACGCTCTATAATCCTCAAAAAGATGCAAATAGCGATACTTAAAAAGTTCCACAGAGCTATATGTACTGACAGCGTTTTTGAGATCCCACTGGAGCAGACATCTTTTTCGTGTACCAAGTGCGCAATAGCGATAAAACTACTATGGAGTGCAGAACTGCACTCTTCGCCAGTACCACAGTCACCATGGTAGCGTATAAACTTGAAATTTTCTGGTTTACCCCTTGGATAAACTTATCTTTTGGTAGCTGACACATACGGCAAGCGGTCAGGGATCCAACTGCAAGCTGCACATTCAGAAAACTGTGTCAACCACTCAGTCTTTCCGATTTTTTAGAAAAACTACTCACCAACAATGGGACTTAGTTTGCAGCTGCAATCTTCTCGGATTTTTTTCGATAGAACTGAATCAATCATGTCCAGACAGAATTCAAGAGGTTACACCGAGTAACCACGCCCGCATGGACAGGCCATACTATTTCGACAAATTGTTCCCGCGTTCATCACTTTTTACATTCTATCCGTGTTGAATGTTGAGTGTGAATTCTCTCAGTTATCTTATGTTCAACTTCGAGGGTCGTGTGGTTAGAACCAATATCACTACGAGTACCTGCCTTAAACTACCATGACAAACATCCTACATGAATAGTTGGTCGAATAGTGCAAAAGAAATGAAGTGTAGTTTACATGGTGTCACTTGGCTCAGAACTGTGAGTGACTCACGTTATCCGATCAAAAGCACCTTTCGAATGCAAACAATTAAAACATATAGGCCAGCTTGTTAAGACAAAAGATATACCACACTCTGATTACCTTGAGGGTAGAAAAATCATAAGTATAGATCAGTCACGCAGTTGGGGGCTAACCCTAACACCGGATCCCACGAATAAGCTCAAAGAGAAAGTGGTAGCAGGATGTAGATTTAATTGTTTCGGACAGAATTGTGCTACGTTACGCCAATGAGTTATTTTTTAAACCATCAGTGTTAGCGGTTACTGATCGATGCAGACGACACAAAGAACTAGAGGTCCATCAAAGACGAAAAGAATTCAGTTGGGCTTCAAAAGACCTTACAGCAGTAGGAAAATGTACGTAGACTACGGGTCAAAACAACCTGTAGCGTGGCGTCGAGTTGCGGTTGAATATGATTACCACTACAAGAAGGTAACGTACCAGATATCAGAAGGCAATTGGAGGTTGTAGCGAAGTATGTTTATTGGTGAACTCGTGGTATCGAAAGAATACCGAAATCGTGCCAGAGGAGTACAAGCGGGTTTACTGAGCAAACGTAGGTTCGTGCAAGGTCACGATCAACCTAAGGAAGAGTGAAAGAACAATGTATGTCTTTAGTACAGCTGAACAAATAAGTACAGTAAAACAATCACTGGTACAGTTGGTTATAATAATAATTGTTTCCATTAAACCAATCGCGTTTTCTTGATAAAAGTAGGCCACTACAAATCTACCAAAACAATACGTCATGAGCATTCTGCCTCACTTGATACAAAGCACTGACATTCTCCGTAGAAGTTTTTTCCCTATTGTCTTCTCAGAGCGTGATCTCGGGCTCGTAGCCACAGAGAAACTAGGAACTAATTCAGATCACACAGGGGATGCAGTCAAGGCAAACGCAACTCGGTACTTTATGCGCAAAATCTTGGCGCAATAAACCCAGAATTGTTCCCAAAATTGTTTAAAAAATACAGTGTCGTTAATTCCTCTCCCTTCAAGCGACATAAAGCTCTCGGACCAAGTACAGAAACGGACAATCAAGTGGGCAATAGAGTTCACGAGAACAGACATCAGTATTTGGGATTATTCTCACTGAGCCACAGGAGAACAAGGGGTGATCCGATAATGTTATACAATGCATCAAGTACACCAAACCATCCTGACGCGAGCGTATTATCAGTACATCTAGACAACCCTCAAAAGGTTACACATCAACGAGCGAACTCTCAGACACGCTCTCATCTTTCTCTATTACGAGTCCCCTCTATATGAAAATACCTACCAGCCGAAGTGACCACAGCCCCCTAGTGAATAGCCTTCAGATGAGACTTGGTAAACATGTTCTGACCCATGAATTACTTTTCCCCTCTTGGACCAGCTGCCTAATGCATGTATCATCAGTTGCCTCAGTTATCACTACTGCACAACCAGCAAATACTGTCTATGTCTCCTATTATCACATTTGTTCTCCTCTCATTATGAGGCAAACATACTCTACAACAAGTTATACAAATTTACAAATAACTGCTACAGAGACTCAAAACACAGCAGTTGAGTGGCTAGACTACTATCTATTAGACATAACCATGTATTTGGAAGCGTAAGTAAACAACAAAAAGCGAGAGCAAAGAAATCAATCAATTTATACAAGCTCGTGACAATGATATTGGATATTGGAAATCTAGTAGAAGTTAAGGTCACTAGTATAAAACGCCCAAGGTGCACCCCATTTAATTCCTATCTTCAGTCATAGGTCATTTCATTCATCGTAAGTCATAGGCGTATCATATTATTCAGTTATGTTTCGTGGACTACGGCACGTTCGCAAAAGTGAATAATATGGTCTTGGTATTCAGTTTTTTAAGTTTAATGTATCCATGGATCAAAATATTGCATGAAGATATATTTGGAACAGCACTTTTTATCATTACAGCTATAACACTAATTAATAGTATTATCATTAACATTACTCGATCCCCAATGCTCAAATCGTCATGTCGATTATACCGAGACCAGTAATGTGGCCTGGGGTCTAATTTGTATTCACGATATAGAGAGTTCATCATTTGCGCATATATATTTGGTGCATTCTTGTACCAATATTTATGTGTTCAAATAAATAAATGTATTCACGAATAATTATCATTGTATACAAAATAAATATCATTCGTTTACTAATGTGCTGTTATTTTCTACATTCATCCATTGTTGAGTGTGTTCCTTCATACTTATGTTTTACACCACCACGAGTTTTGTCCGTCCTCATACGGCATATTCGAGTTTTATAATTTGTAATCCTTTAACTAAATATTTTTAGATTAAGGTTATAAAATTTAAGTGTACACCAGCCGTTTCCTGATTATTTCCTCTATCCATATTTCATATAACTAGGTTAGTCGGTGCTGGCACTAACTTTGTTATATATCTCTATCTATTTAAGAGTGTATACCTTTGATAGGGATAGCATTCGAAAATATGACAGTAGGCCCATAGGCATTTCGTTGTAAAAATTAACTCAGACAAGATCAAATTAATGTCATTAACAACATCGTTATGTTTCATTACCCTCCATTACCTAGCTTTCGGATGTGGTGCCATACTTGACAAAGTTGCAGGTTTCTCACTGATTACCTCATTTTAATTTATAGTTGGGATCACAGCATATGGTTGCATTTTCATTCAAGTTTATCTAAGTAATATACACTATCAGCAATAGTTTGAATTTTTCATGAAATTCTTGGGTCAACACAATGCTTTTTGAGCAACGGTTCTCAAAACGTGAACACTATGTGGTTAGCTACACTAGGTTCTCTCTTTAATTTGGTTACGAACTTTTCCTGGTTTTTTTAAACTTTACATTGTTTGCAGTTATCACATTTTGGGCACATGCTTTTTAAGTTATATACTTTCTCATTTCCATTCATAGGTTCTGGAGTCATTGGAATAAACTTCTGTCACTAATTTCAAACCTAATCCAATCTCAACCAAACCTGTTCACATTCAAGGAGGATACCTACTAACTTGCCTTAAAATATGCAGAATTTCTCCCATACAATATGGATGGGTGACGTATGTTTTGTCTGGTTTTATTCATTTTCCTTTTTTAGCTGGAACCTTACATGGATGAAATGTTTATTAAACGAGCCTTTGAGACATCAGGTGAAAATATAGTGAGTGTAAAAGTTATCCGAAACAAGGCGACTGGGCAAACTCTTGGTTATGGTTTCATAGAGTTTGCTAACTCAACATCTGCGAGAGATGCAATGCTTAAGTTGAATGGCAAGCTCATTCCTGGAGCCCCAGTAAGTTTTATTAGAATTAATCGTCCGCTTAATCTTAATTTTAAACTAAATAAAAATTTCTGTACGTATTTACAAATCGTTTTAGATTTCATGAGGCTGCACATTGGAATATTTTGTAGACCACTGTTAGCATTCAGTTGGCAGACATTTTATAAATTGAGTCATGACAAATAAAGTCTAAATGTCAAATGACATTTTATTCTGATCATTATCGCAATTCATGTTTGACTATTTGGGTTTCATAACGTCTTCATCATAATCCTTTCGATCTTATCACATTTATGGTACTGTACTGTAAGTACAAAGATTCTTGAGTATATAGCACTGATTTTCATCAAGAACTATTAGTTCATTAAACATGTCTCAAGAAAAGATTGTGCTCATATTTATCAATAAATTATTTTCTGCTCTATATACACGAGAAATTTATCATTCTAATGGATACTTAAATTAGTTAATAGATTATTTCCCCATGGTGATCAAACATTAATACTATATGCATGCAAAATTGTACGTTTTTGACTGAATTTTACACTAAGCTCCTTGAATTATCTCTTTCCAGTATGATTTTATGAGGTCGTTATCCACTTTGATATCGTTTAAGGATAAAAAATAGTGACTCTATACTAACATTTATGAAGTTAAACAACCGTAGGGTATGTTAAGATAGGTCTTCAACCAAGTTCCCACGCAAATATGCTGCGGGTCGTCATTCACCTTTGGAATTTCAACAGTGGATTTTCATTCGGTTTTATTTCGTTGGTTTTGCGTGATCTAATGAGTGGATGATAATAATCTAATAGGGTTGTCATAGGATGTGACATGGATAAACGACCAAAAGTAATTCATTTGCGTTTCCAGCTTCAGCACTATTGCTATCATATTAGTTTCTGCTCGTTATACAAATGTCCCTGGGGATCTGAATAAAGCGAAATTATTAATTTTTCATCTTCACTATCTGGGATTTCAATGGGTAGACGTTTTTTTATCTCCGGGTTTCATACTGATCTGGTACATTGTTTTGCCAATGTTATACTTAAGGCTCATTTTAATTCACCTCACCTATAAACCGACTGTTTCATTCAAGTAGTATCAGGCATAGCATTGCACTATTTCAAGCTATTTAGAAATCACTATCATTTTATGTAGAAAAAAATCAGAATAGATCAACGAAATATCATGAGATGTATCAAGTTCATATAATAAATTGTTTATTTATTAGACCAAAGTAATAAGGATGAATGCTGAGTTAGACTTCAAGTTGTTCTTAACAACCACTAAGTTTCAATATTATTGGAACTACTACTAATTAGTTGTAATATATCAGTGGACATTTTCATTGTACATTTGTCCTTAATTTCATGGCGTCTTTTCATAAACTTTTCACATCAAATCCTTCTAGCTAATCTTAACGACAGATAATAGTTATTTCAAGAATTTCTAAGATGTTTGTAAAGTTAATATTTTATCCTTATTACATATAAATTCTTGTACTGTCGGGCACCACGATGGAGAAATGATAGAGTTTGAAGAAATAGCGGAAGGACTGAAAGCACAATGAAAATAATAAAATAGAGATCGATAAATAAACAAAAAAACATGTGAGATGTCGTTCAGTCAAAAATACAACTAAGAAAGTTTAGCAAAGTCAGTATAATTTGTATTAAAGTGATTTATTTACATCGCCTTTAAAAATCACAATATAATTGTCATCTTATTAGAAGAATCGTTGTGTTTCACTAGGATGGTGGATTATTGAATTTGAAGCTAGCTTTTACTATAGTTTGGTATCGGTTAGAGAACCATTAAAAACCAGGTAGCATTTTACACTGAGATTATTCAGCAGTGCTCGCCGACTGCTCCACTCGGTTTAGACTGTCAGCCTATACCTAGCGTTGAATGCGTTAAGTTTGGGCCGTGGTCTACGATAATATACTTGTTACTGAGTTCAGTCTTATCGGGTGTGACAGATATCACATTGCAATTAATAGTTGTAATCGCGCAGTATCTTAAGTTTATTTAAATTGCAAATGTGAACCACTGTATCCCTACACATTGCTGGTCTAAAATTGTTGTACTCCTGATAAAACCTGGAAGCTGTGGGTTTGATCCCGTATAAGTCAATAAGAAGTCCCGAAGTAGAACGATACAACTGCTCAGTCTTTCCTAGTTCTCACTGTTGATCTGGGTTTGATGTCACTCTGTAATGAAAACTAACTTCATGTTGTAACCCGCTTTTTGTGGATAAGAACATTTTAAATTTATTTGATTACTTTGATTTTTTTATAGACCAGAAGATTTAAACTTAATCACGCTAGTTACGGGAAAGATAGCACTTCTAGGTATGGATCTGTTAAATAATATTAATCCTTTTAGTAATGAATGTTCGTTATTTGTTGGTGAACTAACAGAAGATGTTGATGATCTTGCTTTATTCAATGCTTTTAAAAAATATCCAACATGCCGCTCAGCTAAAGGTAGCTATCATTGTAGAAGTGTGTTCTTACTAATCATTGTAATTAATAGTTGTGATGACAAATGGCAAGTCTCGTGGATACGGTTTTGTTCGTTTCCTCACTGAATCTGATATGGATAAAGCGTTGATTGAAATGCAAAATTATTGTGGTTTAGGCTATAAACCGATTCGAGTGAGTCTCGCTATTCCGAAGCGTTATAATGCAGATGGAAGTTTGGTTGTTACTACAACAGCATCTGAGACGAGTTCAGTGGTTCCGAGTGGTAAGTAATTAAAACTTATTAATCACAGTTTGTCATTAGCAGTTATGAGTGTTTTTAATCCGATAACGTTTATTAACTCTTTATATGTAATCAGATTAGTTTTTACCCCTTACTAATCTACGTCTTTATGCATCACCAGTCTTCCAAACATTCATCAAACCGTTGAACAAAATCCGACTCAGTCAGAATACTCAAATCTAATTAACCTATGTGTGCTTCATTCCTTGCTTATGTTTTCTTGACAAAGGTTTCAATTTTAGTGAGAAACAATTCTTCAAATGATTTCGCATGAAAACTTGAAGTCAGTTGAACTAAATCATAACTCCCTTCAATTACACAACGAGAGTCATTTTCTTTGATTTAAGGCCGAATGAAGTACATAGATAATTCATCGTAAACTTCCCGAAATTTTGTATCCCATCTATTTTTTTTTACCAACGTGCCTCCAAATGTCCTGGTGCAGCCAAGATTGAGGAAAGTTCGCTCTCCCTGTTTAAATATTCTCATCTAGTCACTGCAATAGAAGTTTTGCTTAGTTTTTTAAAAACTTAGGTCTTCCCTTACAACTCATTCAAGTAACTAATGTTGTCGAGTTGGTTCCAAAGATTGCATTGAGTTGCCTAAACTGAGTAAACTTATACTCCCACGTACATAATTGGTCATCTCTGACAATTTTATGTTTCACTGGTTAAAATCATGAGTCAATTGAAGCTAGATCACCATGGAA
The DNA here is from genome assembly GCA_944470205.2 of Schistosoma margrebowiei. NCBI lineage: Eukaryota > Metazoa > Platyhelminthes > Trematoda > Strigeidida > Schistosomatidae > Schistosoma > Schistosoma margrebowiei. The sequence continues at coordinate 1,762,310 of OX104024.1, forward strand.
AACCTGGAAACACTGGAAAACCGTTTCGTCCTAGTATGGCACTCTTCAGCAGTGCACATCCACGGTCCCGCCCTTCGCGGGATTCGAACTCAGGATCTGTCAGTCTCGCGCCAGACGCTTAACCAACTAGACCACTGAGCCGGCCGTCATCCAGCGCTGTTAATGTCTGAATTCAACTAATCCACGAAATTACGTCGCCATACACCATTGTCTTCTGTGAGTTGACATCTCAAACCTGGTTGAACTTCACTGGTCACGGCTTCTCTTTTGAACTCCAAGAAATGCCTCTTGAAGTCAGTCTCTATTGAGCAGATTATTATGAGAAGGGGTTTTGTGAAGATTTTAGATATTAACACCGTTGGACGCCGGCTCAGTGGTCTAGTTGGTTAAGTGTCTGGCGCGAGACTGATGGGTCCTGAGTTCGAATCTCGCAGAGGGCGGGATCGTGGATGCGCACTGCTGAAGAGTGTCATACTAGGATGAAACGGTTTTCCAGTGCTTCCAGGTTTTCCATGGTGGTCTAGCTTCAATCGAATCATGGTTTCGACCAGTGAAATTTGTAAAATCTTTACAAGACCCTTTCTGATAATTTTATGTTTGCCTAACAAATTTTTAAAATAAGATTTCCACATATAATACTTGTCAGCAATTTAAATTTTTAGAACGTTAAATCACTCAAAAATATGGATAAATCAGACGTAGCTGTTCTTTTTCAAGTTTGTTTTTTCATTCGGTGTGGTGTAATCTCGATTTTGTACTGTTTTTTAAGGATTATGCGTTTTAATCATGACTTCACTGCTTGCTACCATTTTTTAGGTATGCCCGATCCATTCACTGCTGCAGTTGCGGCTGCTGTAACGGGGAATTCTGCAGCTCAAGCAGAATATTATCAAGCTTATCAACAATACTATCAACAGTACTATGCTTCTCAATATGCAGCCCAGTTTTATTCCAGTGAATCATCTACAAATGGCGACTTAGCTAATTCTGGAATAACATCGATTGCCGGTGGTGGTACGCTTGTAGGCGATGCTACAGTTCAACAGCATGCATTCGTCGATGCTGCTGCCTCACATTTATATGCTAGAGCACTTCAGCAAGGCACCGGCTCACATGAATATGCCCCAGGTATTCTTATATCACCATCCCATAAATTAGTAATTTATTTTTGTATGAAACTATTATCTAGTAAAGAATCACTGCAGTTCAGGGCTCACTTTACTTTTAATATTCAATTTTAATGCCGTAGGGGTTCGCTTTGTGTGGTCGGGACAAGTCTCTGTAATCCCTCTGAGTAATCACATTTTACTATCTAGTCAGTGATTTTGAATTCCTTTGCTTACTTCATTCACAGTATTATTTTCATTGTTTCCCTCTGTAGCTCGATAAATCTAAGGATCACTGTTTCTCAGTAAATCGTTGAAAGATAAATAGACATTGAGCTTTTATCTAACAAGATTTTGTTTGTTTCTAGTTACCGTATTTTCTAAGTAAATTATCTCAGCACTGGCTGCTCGTATTGATGACAAATCCTTATTCTGTGCCATCGGGATAGAGGCGCTTCAGGATCCTAAAAAACCGGATGACTTATTGTTGTAACGCTCTATTTTACTTCGAATAATGTTATAACGGATGAGTTTCCACGTTTACACGTATGGGACGTTAATTTACCTTAAACGAGTATCTACACTAGATTCCCTCCTAGTGTCTATCCTACAGGACGTCAACACAACTCAAATCAAGAACACGTGATTAGCCTGACCACAACCCGACACAATCCAACAACAATGAACAATCAATAATGAGAGTCACAATAATAATAAGGATAGAGGGATATATAACTCATCTGACACCGGTCAGACTATTTACATGTCTGACTAAACAGACAACTAATCATTATTATTCTCGTCCGCACATCACCTCCCTTGCGAAGTTTGATCGTACGACCTCACTTTTGAGTCTATTTGAAAAAATCCCGTTTGTTTTCGTTCCCTTAATGATCTTCGGCTAGCTTCTGATTCCAGCTCATTTTTTCTCATCCCAACTTGTGGTGGTAGTGGAATATTAAATATATCACATAATACTTCCATTGGTAAAGGTTTGGCATTAGGTGACTCATTAACATTTTTTCTGTCTCGCAGTTGATTGATGTGTCTAATGATTAGTGTATTTTTGACCATCACTTCATACAATACCGTCCCACGTCTTTTTTTAATACATCCAAATATCCATTTTGGCTTTCCAGGCCGGAAACCACGTGCATAGATTAAGTCACCTGCTTTAAATTCTCGAATCTTCGGGCGATTCCCTTTCTTATTTTTTGTAGTCCATTCATTCTGTCTTTAGGGTTCAAAGCACCAGAAAATGTTCTAATTGGTCGACCAAATATTGTTTTGGCTGGTAATTTAATCATATTGCAGACAATGCTCAACGGCAGGTCCCATAAACCAAATTTGTCTATCCAGTCAATACCTAATAGGTTGGTATGACAGGTTCCAGATACATAACATTTTCCGGTCATAGTCTTGTCACTGAACGTAAGAGATAGCTGCATTTCTCCAAGAAGAGTAATGTTAATTCCTGTCACAATCTTAGCGTTATAGTATGTACGGTGATATCGAGGTCGACCGAGTTTTATCCAAGTCTCCCTAGAAATTAAGGTTATGTCAGACCCCGTATCAATTCGCAGCTTAACAGGTTTACCATTGAAAAACATAGTTACGTACTTTTTCTTAGATGGATTGATCTAATAGTGTTGATATAAAGTGTTACTGTTAACTCCTCATTTAACTTATTACTTTGAATACAAATAACTTCGTGCAAACCGGTTTTTCTTTCTCTTGACATTTGTTCCTCTTAAACATTAGATTATTATTTTAAATATTATGGGGTAGTGGTCACTTGACTAGAGTTCAAATAATCGTGTACTGACAAGTCTAATATGCATAGTTATGGGTTTTATTATACTCATTTATCACAGAATATGAAATAAAGCTTTAAGTAATAGTTATTCAATACTGTTTTTTTTAATTACTATAAATTAATTAACCAGTCATGACATGGCTCAAAATCGTTTGCACTGGCGCAGGTGCATCCACTCTTTGTGTTCTCTCAAATTCTAATCTTCTGAATTCTTCATGTCCCTGTTTTTTCAAATTTATTTTACTGGATTATACTCCTTGGATAACGTCTTCAAACCCTAGTGTTTCCGATTACTGCTTATACTTTTACTACCTCTACCAGTACGGGATTTGAATCGACAACTGCATCTCTGTACTGGTGTGGTATGGCAACTCGAACTGATGTATGCACGTACGAAGTCCTACGTTGTTACTAACTGACTAAACCAGTCGACCGTATTTACTATGGCAAGTCAGTTTTTAATTAGATTTTTTTGGCATTAGCAAAGAAGGATGCTTTAAATTAATCATTACTAGTTTGTAATGTTAAATTTTTTCCTAATTTTTTTCAAAATTTATTATTTAGAGCCACATGTTTTATCATCAGCTTGTGATCGTCCACGACATGTAGATGATTTAGATGAAGTGTTCAATTTTCTAGAAGCATCACGATGGCATGTCACTGATCCATCATTGGGATTATTTATTAAAATAAGACCATAACTATTTATTCACCTTTATTACTCCTGTTTTTAGTACAGTACGTTGTATTTTTATAAGTTTGGACAAAGTATATTGAGTTTCCTTTGTTTTAAAAAAACGTATTGGGATTATGTGGTGTAAATACATTTCATGTATATCTATGTTTTTATTTTTGTTTCATATGAGTATTTGATTATTACTTTGATGGGTTCTTTTGTGAAACGATAATCTAGGATAGTCAATAATATATTTTCCTAGTTTTATGGTTAGAAGTAGCCGTAGTTAAATAGGAATGTGTTGGGATTTTTTAAGAAAAATTATGATATAAATAAATAGATCTAAATCTCAGCAATAAATCTTCTACATGTTCAAGTACAAACTGATTCGTTCGGATCATAGATGTTAGGCAAGTGATGTTTTTAATTATGTAGTTCAAAAATATCTTAGTTGGTGTGTTATGAATTACTAATCTTATATTAACTATGTTGAGTTGCATTTGTCTTGTAGTTTCTGAGTACCTCAAGCAGGTGACTACAATGACAAGCTTACGATCTAATTCAGAATAACAAATAAAACCCACGAGATATAAAAGTATGTAAACTTGTCGAGGTCCATCTCGGAAGGTGAAATATCTTTACGTTAATATCACTAGTGTGTTATGCTCGTTAGATTGCTTTCTGAACTACAGTTATCCAGTGTGTTTTGTGTTTAAAGGACACCTTTGTCTGAGGTCAGTCAGTCAGCTACAACGTAGGACCAAGCACATATATGCATCGGTCCAAGTTGCCATACATTATTAACACAACAAGATGGACACCGGGTCCATAAAAGTAATTAATTCAGAGGTGGTAATATATAAAAGATTGCAATAAGGTTATAGTACCGGAACAGAGAATTAGTTCGTACAAAGAAAGATATGAACCGATTTTAATCTCTTAGTTTAAGGGAAGACAGAGAGTGTATACACCTATACCATTGTGATCGATTCTGAGCCATGTAACTAAGAGTCTCCAACCATCGGTTACGATAGTCATGCGGACCCCAACCAAGTAATCTGCATCTACCAACATGGCTCAGACTAGCAGTTAGTGACTTCAAGCACTGATGCCACGTTTTGGTCTGGCCGCCCCTGACTTTCTTCCAACCATCCCCTACACCCGTTAGCATTGCACGTCGTGGTAATTGGTGTTCAGGCATACGTAACACGTGGCCCAACCATCTCAGTCGATGAAGATTCACAACCTCGTCAACTGATTTACCATCATTACCTAATACCCTGCGTCGGACCTCCCTATTACTTACCCGGTGATCCCAACAGACGCCAGCAATATTTCTAAGGCATCTGTGGTCAAATACTAGTAGCTTACGGGTGTTTTCTACTCTTAAAAACCATGTTTCACTGCCGTAAAGTAAAACAGAACGGACTGCGGCTCAGTATACTCGTCCTTTTATTGATAGACGGATATCTCACCTTTGCCATAGGTGACGTAAGTTGGCAAAAGTCAAAAGAGCTTTTAGAATCCGTGCTGAGATTTCGTCCGATACCAACCCATTAGAGCTGATCAGAATTCCAAGATAAGTGAAGCTGTCGACACGTTCGACTACTTCACTCCCTATCCTTAGTTCAGGTGTTGACGCAGACCAGTCCTGAAGCAGCAGCTTGCATTTAGAGGGAGAGAAGCGGATTCCAAATATTCTGGCATTGTTGCTTAGTGCTACCAAAAGGCTGCAATTTGTCAGCGTCTTCACCAAACAGAACTATATCATCTGCGTATTCTAAGTCGATAAGCGGACCTCCTGGAAGGAGATCAATACCTGAGAATTCAGTCGACGAGAATGTTATTTCCATCAGTAGGTCGATGATGAAGTTAAAAGAAATGGAGAAAGTGGACAGCCTTGACGGACAGCACTTGAGTTTGAAAAACTAGATGACAGTTCGCCATAAGCTCTGACTCGACTAGTAGTGTTCGAGTAAAGAGCCTTTACAAGGTTTGTGTACTTCTGATGTATGCCTTTCAATGACAGACACTGCCACAGAATCTCGCGATCTACAGAGTCAAATGCTGCTTTAAGTCAAGAAAGACCACCATTGTCGGATGCCGACAAGTATGCCTGTGTTCTAGAACTTGACGAATGGTGAATATGTGGTCGATGCAGCCACGACCAGGTCTGAAGCCAGCTTGATTCTCTCGTGTTTGCAGTTCACGAGTCTTAGTTAAGCGTCTGATTATTATTGAGGCTAGTATTTTAGATACTATATTTGTTAAACTAATCCCTCTGTGGTTGTCACAAGATGATTTTGATCCTTTCTTATATATTGGGACGATAAGTGATGGCGACCAGTCAGATGGAATAACATCTAACTCCCAGATCTTAGCTAAAATATTAGTCAACCTAACCGCTAAAATTGGACCACCATCCTTAAAGACCTTGGAGCCAATCCATCTGCTCTTCCTTGTTTCAGATTAACTATAGGCTTTTGAACTTCTGCTAAAGTTGGGGGACCTACTTCAATGTTCCATTCACACTGTCTGGGATTGGAGGGTAGTTGTAGGGTAGCTGAAGGTCAGCTGAAATGTTCCGCCAATCGTTCTGAACGTTTGGACTGGAAGCAGATGGGATGAGTCATACTCAGAAAATTTTTCGCCAACAGAATTGTCAAGTCCTAAAATAAGTTTTGCACCAATGTTTTGATTAGCTATCAACAACCATGATCTCGAAAATACAGTTGTCATCACTTATTAATACAAGTATTGTTTTCATTCTCCAAGAAGAATTAATTACATCGTCTGAATCTTCGAGATCATTCGTTTCGATATCTTGTTAGTCCACACTCGAGAATGTAAAGATAGTGTGCTGTTAGTAAAACTAGATTCTCTCAAAATGCTGAAGTCGTAAGATTTGCCTAGGACATTTTCCATCAATAGCAGTTTTTATGACGCATTTTAATTCGACCCGAAGTTTAGAGATTCACCTAGATATGTCTGATATATGGGGCCTGAGTAAGTAGGTGTGGTGTTGGTTTTAGTTAGTTTTCATCACAACCACTAAGAATATTATGTGACTATTTTCGTGGTATAGTGGGTGCAGGAAGTATTTTGAAGAATTTTTGTGAGGTTTTAATTTCACGCCTCAAGGTTCATGATATTCGTGTTATTCACCTTACACTGCGTTGCAATGGACATATCTCTAAATAAATTTTTATTTAGGTTTAGTTATAGACTAGGAGTGGTAAATATGGTGATTTACGTAGGTCCTCTTTATTTTTAAGGCATTTATGTGATTTTAAATCTATATTTTGTGTAGTTGGGTTTATGCAATATTTTTCAACTAGTTATTACATTTGCAAATTCCAAGTCTATACGTCGTGTAGAATGCTCAGAGTTGCGTGTGCCTTTTTAACTGACTAAAAAGCTACATAAGAGTAGGTGGATGCAAAGCTGAGACCAAGTCAAATCTGCTTCGCCGACCTTGAGTGCCTTTGTTTAAGCGGGGGTTCTGCATTTTAAATGCTTGATGTTTGTTGAGCGTGTATTACTTTAAATGAGTTCGTAGTGTTGGCATAACTGGATTTTATGTTGAGGTCTGGAAAGTTAAAAGAACTAGTTTCAACTCACTTTAGGTTTGTTATCTTTTTTAGTTCCGACATTTCATTTGTTTCTGGGTAATTGTCCATCTGAGGGCTGCCGTTTTGTCCGCTCTGTTGGGGAGTGTTTTATATTCAAAAAATACCTTATTCTCAGCGTTAGGTTTGAAGCTTCACGAGTTCACTTAATCTGTGAATGAAAACAAGACTCAGTGACCAAAGACCAGAAATCCAACTATTGATGCGTCCCAGCCCCGCTATCTAGAAGGAGAAGTTCAAGCTTGGTATGGAAAATATATTCTGCAAACGGCCAGAATACGAGCGAGCAAGTTTCGACCTTATTATTAAGCCGTAGGAAATTTCATTCACATGCAACTAAGAAGGTATAAGTATTTTGAATGTCAAATCTTCGAGTTGCTCCTTTATTAACTTGTAGCTTGGTGTCGAGTCAAAATTGACTATGAACACAGCTACAGAGAAACACTGACCAAATAAATCCATAAAATCCCCGGGAAGCGAAATATCAGAAGGCAGTTAAAGAGACAAGTCGAGATATATTTGCTGGCGATCTCGTGGTATCGAAAGAATACCGAGATAGTGCCAAGATACAAGCGTGGTTACAGAGAGTAACCGAATTCGCGCGAGTTCACAATCAAAGTGTAAGAATAATAACGGAAGCACAATATAGCTGTAATTAGCACAGTTAAACAAAGAACACATTAAATCAAGCACTGGTACAGTTGGTTATAATAATAATTGCTTTCATTAAACCTATCGTGTTCTCGTGATAAAAGTGAGTCACTACAAAATTTTACCATTCTTTATCAACATTTAACGTTCAGAGATGAGCGTTCCAACCTGAGTCATCGTGGCACTGGAGTTCAGTGTTATTTTAATTCCGTCAAACTACATACCAACAGCAATTATTTATTATCTATTTCGTAGTTCATCGCATGTATTTGCTCAAATTGATAAATGAAAGACAGTAATAAACATCAGCCAAGTAATAGAGTGATTTAACGCACTGTTAAGACAAGCTTGTGCTATCTCATAAGTTTTGACGTCGTTCATAATAAGTGGTCAATGAGAAATGACGGCAGTCAGCAGACCGCTCATAAGTAATACATATATTGTCAAACCTAGTGCAGCGCCTTTATGCACCAAGGTGGACACCAGTTTCAAGGGCAGTATTTATAGGTAATTCGTCTTCTATGTAACCGACCATTAACAAATTATTTATTTTGCTTAGACAAGTGTTCTATGACTCTCAAACTTTTGTTTTCTATGGCACTCTAGTTTTTGGTGCACATAGGGTTATATTCTTTCTTGCCCCTGAATGATTAACACAAGAAATATACTTATGCCTATCTCTGAAAATTGGACACAGGCGCTCTCTATTCAGTTTGGAGCAGTCTGAACTTCTGAATTCTACAGGTCATCCATGGTACAAAGTATCTACTTGTACAGGTTTTTTTGGTGAGCATATTGAATAGTGCTTGATGGCGAATGTAATGTGTAATGTTCTATGGCCAGTCAAATATCACTAGGCAAAATCACCAATCATGACACAGACGAATGTTACCAATAACGCGTTATCCAGCACGATCAGCCTTGAGTCAACTCTGAGTCTTTATTGATCTTATGCATATTAGCATCATGCCCGTCCAATTCAGATTTACAAGATCAAGCAAAAAGTGGTTTTGAGTGTGGGATACTGTAACTGATAAATTGAGAATAAGTTAAGAAAGGTAAATCGTATAATAGTAGCGAGTTATTCAAATGAAGGGTTATGATAAGTATGAATATATCCACTCTAGTTACCTAATAGTTAAAAAATAAGAACATATGTGACTACAGTTCATAAAAAGTTTACAAAAGTTACTCATGATTTAATCTTCTTCAGATACAACAAAATGTGACTCTCTAGCTTTTTTATATTCAACGCTGTCTAAATCCATTTATCAAGTGTTTTGGTAAAGATCGAATACAAATATTTTGTAAGAATTTACTTTTGGCATTCATAGTCATGGTAACAAGCTCTAGAATTAAATCGATGAACGCAACCTAATTTTCGACTTTCTATCCAAAATACAGTTGGTAGAGCATTAACCAACATTTATATGAGGGAAATATTTTGTCGTATACAAGCAAATAGACAGGCGATCAACCAACGTACAGATGGAGATTGACATACGTGAATACCCTCACATACTGATCTGGAAACGCGAAAGATTCGTAATGATCGAAAAGAGAAAATAAAGAGGGTAAAGATGGTAAGTCATGGGATACGACCGGAGTCTTAAACATTCGAAATTGAGCATTCCGTCTTCAGAATATATTCATTTGCTTATTCAAATGTTGGGCTTTATTCATGTAAGCATCTAAAGAAGTCTATGTAAGACACTACAAATGTACAAAATACAAGTCTTTTCAAGCAGAAAACCTCAGTAATAAATCTGTACATTTTCATTGCGGTCTTTCTTACAATCCCTTGTGAGGTTTCACACCCACAATAAAATAGTAATTATTCAGTAACATTGTGGATTTTTTCTAGGACCTGTTTTTAGGAAAGAGATAACTGTTCCATACTTCTGGTTTACACTAATAGGTGTTATTTAGGGAGGTTACATAAATGAAACCGGTGTGTAACCCATCCGGGCTTATACGGCCTTTCTTACAAAAATTTTAAAACCCTGTAGACTAAGAGATTTTTTATTTAAGATTATTCATCTATTTTCTACTTGGAGAAATCCTGTCGGAAAGCTAAAAATCAAGATGAAATAATTCAGGTTTCTGATTTTTTTTACCACTACAGTTGATGAACTCATGGACGCAAGAAGATGCTACATCGTCAATTTACTGTATAATCATCAGGATGAGATAAAATTTATATAGTGTTCAGAGCTAGTAAATTTGTTAGCTGATTGCCGAATCAGTTTAATTATTGGTCATTGAAAATAGCGCATGTATAACAACTTCAAGGTCATCCTTCAAGACAACTAAACACTACAGATGAGTAATGTGTTAACTCGTGGTCGCCTTTCACATTCGTTTTCGAACTCTGACCAAGATGCTTTCGAAAGTAAATTTCTTGTTTTACGTCTCTGTCCATATACGTATATTTGTCAACTGTAGCATGTGTGGCGCCGTTCGTTTGTTTGACATGTTTTGTTCTAATCGTTAACTGGACGACGAAAAAGCTAAAATAAAAACTAGTTATAACTCAATCATTGTTTTAACTTATGCTGTTGCCCCGAAGATCATTATTATTTTGTCCGGAATCATAGCAATTATTGCTCTGTTATTATGATCTAACTATACATTCTTCAGTAATAAGGATAGCAGGTCTGTCGACCTATATTAATCCTTGCAGTTTGTGATACAGTGGAGGTCCAACTCGTTTTGAATATATTTAACAGATGGTGTATATATACCATATTAAGGAAAAGATTGGCAAGGTTTGGATGTCGAACGTTTAATCATTTGCGAATTCTTGTAGTTAACATAAAGTCAACTTTGGTTCATTCACCGATATCATAGTCTGTAAAACAAGTTCTTCATTATACAGCGATACTCACTGTGATTTCATCTATGTGGCTTTAAAGCCTTGGGTATTTCGTCATCAAACTGTTTGAAAGTTTTTTTAAGACGGCTTTTACATGTGTAGATCTTTGTGGTAGATGTGCTGTGCTTCTGATATCATTATGAATTCATAACCTCGAACCTTTCTGTTTGTATAATCCCTATATATTGACCCCTAACTTGCAAACTGAATCCAATATTACAAACTTTGTTTACATTGGCAGACGTAGAGTAAAATAACATTTACTCAAACTCTAATGCCTAATGGAGCGACTGTAAGGTTTAAAGGTTCGTAGAAGCTGATCCTTTGCAGTTAGTCATGGCTTTTTCGTCTCAGCCGATAGACTCGGATTTTGTTTAGTTTATCTTGTAAATGTGAATTCCGTTGGTTATGTGATTTTGTAGGTCATCAGTGCTTATGAATGTTTCTCACTTTTGGATCTTCTGTTTCCTTTGAATCACGATTTGTTTTTTTACTTACTTGACCATTAGCCTGGTTTTCCCTCCACCAGAATGAGTCTTTATCTGGCCACTTTTCTACCATAGACTTTTCGATAATAATTTGAAGGTTGATTGTGATAGTTTTCCACTTTTCTTCTCTATACATAGGATTCCATCTCGTTCATTGTTGTTTAAATTACGTGACGATTTAAGTAGGGTTCTTTCGGGTTTTGATCCAAAAGGAACGGTTTCACTTCGGAATCACCTCCCCAAGAATGGCTAACAAGTATCAACTTCATTATAATCACATCTAAGTTCTTAACTAGCCTAGTGGTCTATAAGCATTCCACCAAGGTTCACTAGCAACCCTCTAGTAACCCTTGATAGAATTTCTACTAGTAATTGTGAGACAGTACCAATCTTATTATTCATAGAAGTTTCTTTTATCAAAAACAAGTCGTTAGCTTCCTGAATTAAGAACGAGCGAAACAGAGAAATATTAAGCCAGTAACAGTTTCTCTTACAATATATCGTAGGATTATTAAATATCCTGTGATAATATCCAACACAACTGTCGCTCTCCATAGCAGAAAAACATATAACCACAAAGTTAAAAATTATATCAGGATGGCAGAAAACTAAAAACGTAATCTCATACATTAGAAATTGTTAAAAATACTCAGAAATTTGCTTTAAATTCTATCAAAGATCTATAAACCAAGAGTCCAAATTATACACAAAACTTAAGAAAAACCGGACTTTACATTAGTTAATGTTCGAGATTGGTAAATATGTTTTTAGTGTGATAAAAGTACGAAAGCAAAAATACTGCTTGACATTTAAAATTAAGTCTCTCCCAAACCTCTTACTGGCATCCTAGATGTGATTTTATATCGATTTCCGAGTAAGCTGTGTAGCAATGGGTCAGCTTATACTGTCTCGCTGTAAAGCATGACTTCAAGAGTTAGCTTATAACTAGGTTACAAGTTTCTAAACCTAGGTATCTTCAGATCATTTCTGATTTCCTGTGTTGATTTATTTTGATGCTAAAAGAAGTAGGGTTATGTCTGTGGAAGTATGGGTATGAATAGATCAACCTACAGAAGTATAGACTTCGTAACTTCAGTCTTCACTGCACAAATCTCTTTGAAACTAGAAATTCTGAACCGTTTATTACTTGTGATTTGTTTTCTTTACTCATTTTAATGATCTTTCATGTTATCACAGTGTCTTTCTTACAACTTAAGTCAATGCTTTTTGAGCGAAGTTTTACTATAATTCCACTGTCTAACTTGATAGTTTGGTCTCCTACTACATTGTATTTTAGCCACCGGGTTATTCCACAAATTTGTTCGCCGATGAGTTTTCATGTTTTTTAGTCGTTCTGTTAAATTTCGCGAGTATATCCATAAAAGGTTGAATCTAAAACTCATCGTTGAGAGCAGTTTTGCTGTGTTTGTGGAATATGGCCTTTCCGATTCAAGAATGTCAGACAGCTCTGTGTTTGGTCATCGTTGTCTCAGAATGATTTTTAACAACCATGGCCAACACCAAGTTAGTGATTTCGAGGTCCGGTGGATGTCACATCGCTCATTATTTGCCGGCACTAGGATCGGTTGAAAAAAGCTGAGGTGGTTAGTGCACAACATGGTGTCGTGGTACGGAAGAACTGTATATGGTTGATTTTTGTGGACCCTCCACGACCTCCTGGTTGGGGTTCTAGTGATGGTGCAATACAGTGGCTTGAGATGTTATCAGAAGTGGCTTAGAATACAAGCCACTGGCAATCCTGCTGTAACTTTATTTTTGGTTTTTTCATAAAAGAAATCGTTACTTCTTTAACTGAAAGGATTCTTTCTGGTTGTATTTTTCCTAACTGAATTGTTTCTCCCATTATTATTATCATTATTAGTAATATTATTATTATTTCACTCTCACACACTAATTTCTGTTCATTGTTGTTTCTCTTTTTGTCATACACATTTCACATTCTCTATCTCTTCATAATCTCATTTTTGTTGTGTGATGCATATATATTTGGTGTTCCCTTGTCCCAATCCTTGTGTCCAAATAAATAAATTATTCAGATACGTGGAACCTTACTGAGAAAACCCTTTTTCCAACATTTGATGCTCTTAAGAATTCACGAAATACACTGTCCCATAAGTTTTGCGTTTTGGATGTTAAAATTTTCATTTTTAACCATTGACAGTCCCATTTATGAATATCTGAATAAATATAAAAACTAATTACAACTACAATTTGTCAATACTTACCCTATCTTACTCAGAGTATTCAATATCTTATCACTCCCCACTTGTCTGTTTCTCCTTCACATGTACTCTACGTGTTCATTTTAAAATATAACTTCGATATCTTTCTGTGTGATCATTTAATCTGGAACATTATTGTCTAATGGAAATTAAATGTATTTTTTATCTGAGTTTTTCTCAGCTTAGCTACTATTTACATTGGGGGACTGCCACTTCAAACGTAGATATAACCTAGTCCTCTTATTTGTTTGCAAACTAGCATTTCTCTTATTTTCTGTCGGCTTAGACCATATCAAAATAACTTAACATCAGTTTGGTGTCACAACAGTAAGAGATTTCCAATTGAAATCTCAGGCAAATTTATTTTTTACATCACTGAAGGTGCTTTTTTCTACTTTGTAGATGCAATTATTCGAGTTGGCACAGATTTTCAAGCTGATCTTCCGCTTTTCAATGGTGAACCACCTCCAAGCGTTTTGAATCAACCAGATCGAGGAGTTGCCTTATGGCTTCCAATACCTGTTAGTCTCCATAATCAGTTAGAGGAATTCTTGAATACAGCTACTGAAAAATATGGGTAAACTAACCAGCCTTAATATATCTATTTATGTATGACAATATGTATTAAATTGTTTTGTGGTTGACTTAGATCAAATCTTAACTTCTCTGTGTAGTAGATAATTTTAAATGTCTACTATACACTGGGATTTTAGTACATATACGTATGTTTTGTGATGTAACCATTTATAGACTCGTTTCATGATCATCTTGTGGTGTGGATTGATTAATATCTTATACCTCAGTTAATCTAGGTTAATTACTTTACCATTTGATTTGTTTTAAATAAAACCATGCTTAAAATAAAGATTGATCAATGGAAAATTTTGTTTCGAGCCAAAAATACCGTAGTTGTAACATTCTTGACAGTATCTCTTTCTACAATAAGTATGGATTTATGACAAAAAAATAACCCACAAATGGTTACGTAATTGGTGAAGACGCTGACAAAATGCAGAGTCTTCTGACCACTCTAAGCAACAATGCAAGCATGTTCGGGATGCGATTCTCTCCCTCGAAATGCAAAATGTTGCTTCAGGATTGGGTTACATCGACACCCGAACTAGTGATAGGGATTGAAGTAGTTGAGTGTGTCGATCTCTTCACTTATCTTGGAAGTTTCATCAGCCCTTGTGGTCTGGTGTGTGACGAAATCTCAGCACGGATACAGAAGGCTCGATTAGCTTTCGCCAACTTGCGTCATTTATGGCGTAGGCGAGATATCCGTCTATCAACCAAAGGACGTGTTTACTGCGCAGCAGTTCGTCCCGTCCTACTTTATGGCAGTGAAACATGGCCGGTAAGAGTAGAGGATATTCGTAGGTTACTAGTATTTGATCATAGGTGTCTTCGAAACATTGCTCGTATATCATGGGACCATCGAGTAAGTAACACAGTTGTTAGGAAACGGGTACTAGGTAAGGATGGCAAATCAATTGATGAAGTAGTGAAACTTCATCAGTTGAGATGGCTGGGACACGTGTTACGTATGCCCAACGACCGACTGCCTCGACGTGCTATGTTCAGTGGTATAGGAGTAGGTTGGAAGAAAGCTAGTGGCGGCCAAACCAAAACATGGCACAAGTCCATGAAGTCACTGACAAGAGGACTGAGTCATGTTGGTAGGTGTAGACTACCTGGTTGGGGACCACGAGATGATAGCAACCGATGGTTAGAGACCCTGAATGACATGTCTCGAAATCGTTTGCAGTGGTGCAGGTGCATCTACTCTTTGTGTTCTCCCAACTTCTAATCTTCTGAATTCTTCATGTCCCTTCTTTCCTCTTTCCAAATTTATTTCACTGGATTATACTCCTTGAATAAAATCTTCAAGCCCTAGTGTCTCCGATTACTGCTTATAATTTTACTACCTCTACCAGTACGGGATTTGAATCGACCACGGCATCTCTGTGCTAATGTGGTTTGGCAACCCGAACTGATGTACGAAGTTCTACGTTGTTACTGACTGACTGACTGAATTGGATTAAAACTCTTAAGAAGGCCTGCTTTTTTGTTTACTCTGATGAAATGATGACATGTGTAACCATATGGCAATGTAGTAAATAACCTGAACTTAAAGTTTGTGAATGAAAGTTAAATATCTAAGCTTAGTTAGTACTTAACCTCAAACGTAACCTTATAAGCCACTAGTTTGTGTCTGATAGCAGTTTAGCCTATTTTTAAATTTTAATAATCAGTATCAAATTACAAAATGCCTTCCTAAATCTTTTAATAGTTCATTTATTCACTTGAAATAGTTTTCATCACAAGTGTACATTAGGTGATCCGTCAAAAATCACATCAATTTACATAATGATATGCATAAGTTAACAAAATTTCATATTCATGCATTTGCTGACAATCGTTAAAATTTACACTATATTGAATGAAATAAATCCTTAATATTCTGTTTCCAATCGTTCTGACTGTTCATATTGATGCTTAATGAAAGCCATTTTAGTTAATGCTTTCAGATGACATGTAATAAAGCTTGTTAATTTTTTCTTGAACAAAAAATCTGTAAACTGTTAGGTGGTTGGAAGTAGTTGCCATTCATCATCAAGGCGTATCTACAATCTTAAAAAATCTAATGGTCCTTGCTGGATTAGAAGTCGCAACATCCTGATCTGCTCATTGTAAGACTTTATCACTGAGTTATTAGGCTGGTATTGCAATCCATCACATATATAGATATTGCATACTACATTGAGTCATTTAGACTAATGATCAATCGGTCCATGATCTCAATCAAAAACTTAATCTCCACAAACCCTATACTAGTAATCAACATGTGCTCACTAATAACTAGCTTCGTGAGGGAATTCTCGGAGTTCTAGTGAGAAGCCGTGACCAGTGGAGCTAATCCATGTCGGATAGAGACAGGTATCTACCTCAGTACAACGGAAGTTGGTCGCGCAATTTCGTGGATTGGTTGATGTTAGAAACTATCACCATTGGATGCCGGCTCAGTGGTCCAGTTGGTTAAGCGTCCGCGCGCGAGACCGAAGGCCCTGGGTTCGAATCCCGCGAGCGGGATCGTGGGCGCGCACTGCTGAGGAGTCCCACAATAGGACGAAACGGCCGTCCAGTGCTTTCAGGTTTCCAAAGGTGGTGGTCTAACATCAATCGGTTCATGATCTCAATCAAAAACTTTATCACAATAATTCGATCAGGATCAAATGATTAAACAAACAGACTATTGTAGAGGATGTTAGGTCCCCAGAACTTACATGGTAAATGTCTTATTTTTGTGATTTTATTTTGGAAATTCGAGTTTCGCACTTAGCAGGACCTTAAATGTCATTAGTTCGTTGTCTCTTTTAATATGTCATTTGGTGACGTTCCTCAAGAATATTTTTATGCTGTGTATATACGCTTGAGTTGTGCTTGTTGTTGTTGTTTATGCTTCTGGCTGCTTGTGGAATGCACTTTCTCTCTTCTGAACCTGGACTTCTCCCTTTAGTTAGTGGGGCTGGGACGTATCAGAACAGTTAACTTCTTCGGTTATTGTGTCGCTGAGTCTTCGTTCTGTTCGTCGATTTAGTTGATCTCGCAATCTCTTTGAACATAGCAACTATTGATCACTATTCAGTGGTTGATTAATTGTGAAATTATTAACTGAATGAAATTCAACACAATTCTATGCCAAAAATTATCATATAATCTTTATTTGTTTACATATATTTACATTAAAGTAAGAAATATTACTTTGTTTTATCAAGTTATTCAGAAGAACAAGCTCTTGCTTTACTGACATGGCATAAAACTGATTTTGATCATGCATTATCAGATTTATGCAATTTTAGTCCAATCAAATATGAATGGACAATATCTGAACGAAGAATATTTTTTATATCTGTTGATTATTACAATAAACAATTTCATCAAATAAAAAAACTTGTAAGTATCTATTTAATTTATAAACATAATTAAAGGAGATTTTTATCTACATTAATCAGTAATATATTTGTTAATATTTTAATAAATCATAAAATGTCACAAATGGATTGATAATAACTCCAATAGTTGAAATCATGAGTAAATTGAAGATAGATCACCATGGAAAACCTGGAAGCACTGGACGGCCATTTTGTCCTAGTATGAGACTCCTCAGCTGTGCGCATCCACGATTCCGCCCTCCGTAGCACTCGAACCCTAGGACTTATCAGTCTCGCGCGCGAGCGCTTAACTACTAGACCACTGAGCCGGCTGTCATCCAACGGTGTTAATGTCTAACTTCAATTAATCCACGAAACTGCGCCACCGTACGCCATTGTCTTCAATGAGGTGATATCTCACAACAGTCCTGGTTGAACTCCACTGATCATTGCTTCTCACTAGAAATCCAGGAAATGCCTCTTGAAGTCAGTCACTATTGAGCAGATGATTATTATGAGAAGGGGTTTTGTAGAGATTTTAGATATTAACACTGTTGGATGCCGGCTCAGTGGTCTAGTTGGTTAAGCGCTTGCGCGCGAGACTGATAGTTTCTGGGTTCGAATCTCTCGGGGGGCGGGATCGTGGATGCGTACTGCTGAGGAGTGTCATACTAGGATGAAACAGTTTTCCAGTGCTTCCAGGTTTCCATGGTGGTCTAGCTTCAATTGACTCATGATTTCAACTATTGAAATTACTAAAATCTCCACAAAGTCCCTTCTGATAATAATTCGTCTTTATTGATTATATCAAATCTGAATCGGTCGGAGTATTGTTTTATTTATCGAAGTAAACAAGTATAATTAGACAAAATTATATCGTATAAGGAAGAACTTGAAACAAGCGCGATAAAGTTTTAGCTGACCTTTGTAAATGATTGGTTTATGGAGAAGAAAACAACAATATTGCAAAGTATAAACAGGTTCTATGTACTGAATGAATTTATGAAGTTTTCTACAAGTTTATCTACCTGTAAATCAGTAAAGCAACGACATAAAAATTCGTCCTTATGGTTATAGATTATCTGTCCTCCCAAATCCTTAGGATTAGGATTCTCATCAAGAACTGATATCGTGTATGATACAGAATTTGTTTATACTCATATGATTGAATGAATTTTGCTAAAAAAATATCAAACACTCTATCTACTTAATTTGCGCACAAGATATAGTCCCACCAAGTTAATGTTTACTTTAGAATTGAGGGTTCAAGATTGTGATTTAAGCATAATGTTGATTTACCTATTATATACAATCGGCAGAGACTGAACTGAGTGTTTGATACGTCTGGCACTATCATTTTTACTGTGTGATAGAAACGTGTAGTTTTTTTGCAATCATTTTAAACGTTTTGGGCACCATACAAAATTATTTCTACTACTCTCTATGAGCAATATTTGAATTTGGCGCAAACACATAAATGTCACGTTTTCAATTCTGATAGACTTGTCCTTATACTACATATTTCCCCATAATTAATTTGGAATTTTTAAATAGACGGAAGATGCTCATTGAGATAGAGAACATGAAAGAATGATTTAGTCAAAAGATATCTTTTCAGTGAAATAAGGTCTTACTTGTTTTTCATAGTAAAAAACAGTATTTAGTTGGTTCTTTAAAACAGTTAACCAATGGAGTTTTTTTCACATGATCTGACACTTAAGTGCTTTTTAACTGTAAAACCCTCTATCGTTATAATTAGATAAGTGAGTATTTTAAAGATTATAACTCACCACAAAGTATTGTACATGAAACTACAGTACATATATCGTTAGTCTGGTAGGTTTTAAAAAACACTTAGTGATTGATACACTTAAATTTCAACCAGTAGGTTACAGGTTAGAACCTCACTGTGCTTATTTCAGTTTAGGCTGATAGGAAGAGGTAGTATCACTATCAATGACGTAAACAATAAGGCACAATGCTGAATGCATAAGCTTGTACTTGGTAAGTTACACCGACTCATGATCTAAATAGCTCTCTTAAATTTATTTAAATCATAAATCTGTCTATATCATATTTAGTAAGGGTTTGAATTATCCCGTTGTTGATATTCAGGACAGAATATTGTCCAATCTCTTTTGGGATACGTGTATCTAGAGCTTTACCCCTTGGTGCAATCATTTTGTCTCAAGTTCCTATAAAATATGTGGTTTATGGCTAGTAATAGAATCCAGGATGCGTTCCGTCTTTTTTTGGGCTCATTTAAATGTACCTGCATCCCAGTGGTGATGTTTACATCAGGGTTCCAACTCAATACCTTTCATATTAAACACTGTATAGATTATCCACCTAGCTAATGAGTGCAGATATCCACTAGATCGTACAATAGGTATAATGTTTATATCATTTTAATGAGGGCTTGAATACTACCGCCAACCACAATCCATCTATTTACATGATTTATGCATTAATTCATTCCTGTTATTCCGCTAATTATTTAATAATACATACTTAACAATAATCACTTGACTATATCTACACTGTTGTCGCTCTCTCTCCCTTTAAAAGTTTCCTAATCGTACTGTCAATGAATTAATTCTATTCTATTATCTTAATAAACGCAATCAACAAACATTGCATGAAATGGGTTTATACGGACCTAAATGGTCTAGTTTGTATAAACGTGGTTATTTAATCCCAGGCATTTTACCACCACCGGATACTGTCCCTGTAAAGACATTGACCAATAATCATAAAGTTAGTTGTGTGCTGTTTTGTTTTTATTAATTATTCTAGTTTTCAACGTGTATTTGTATTGATTGCTTGATTCTTTCCGTTTATATGATCAGCACTTGTTGGTGTATGTGCATCCTATGAGAATTACCCCAATAATGTCATTAGGTTACA
Source organism: Schistosoma margrebowiei (assembly GCA_944470205.2). Lineage (NCBI taxonomy): Eukaryota > Metazoa > Platyhelminthes > Trematoda > Strigeidida > Schistosomatidae > Schistosoma > Schistosoma margrebowiei. The sequence goes on from OX104024.1 coordinate 1,782,636, forward strand.
AGCATTATAAGCAGAGTTGGATGGTGGCTAGCAGTCGAAACCAGGATTTATTTGCACTTTAGTGTTTATGTTCACACTGAGACTCAAATCCAGTACATTTCACATTAAACACCCACTGCGTTATCCACTTAGCTACGGAATCCAGACAGGCACTTGATTATGCAGTTTATTTTTGTTTGTTTTTCCTACATGTGTTGCATATTTTCATTGTTGTTACTTAAAAGGATATAAATTTAAATATACCTATTAAGTCGGTTTGGGCACCCAGGCAGTATCATAGCCCACACACAAATCAAGTGACTTGTATGCCGCATATGTATTCAGTGCCCCTTTTTATCAATATTTATGTATTCAAATAAATAAATAAATAACAAATAGTGAAAAATTTATGCACAGAAGGAATCATTTTCAGCACGTTTATTTTCAAAATGTATAATCCTATATCTGTATATGATAAATTGTAGATCACTGAATAATTATATAAATATAGGGTATTTATTTATTTAAACACATAAATATTTTTACAAGGAGATACCATTTCATTCGATTTGTGTGAGGAGTAGGATACTGCCCGAGCGCTCAAACTGAAGTAGGTGATGTTCTTATAAGGCCACTGTCTGAGCCTCAGATCTAGAGGTTCAATCCACAAGGCGGTGGAGCAACGTTAGGAGATGCAGTTCTATGGTAGCCGGTGACCAACAGTCGGTTCGTACGCCTTTTGTTCCCTCGGAATCCTGGAGCCCAATATGAACCATTGGTTTATAATCAGGGTTTTCCAACTCCCTTACGTGAATCCTTTGTATCTACCAACCTGATTAAAGCGCCAAACATTCGCTTTTCGTCCTCTCGACTTTGTACACAACAATCCCGCCGTGAGAAGGCAGTGAGTAGGACGTCACTGGCAGTGGTTGTATGCTCGTAGCCACTTGAGAGCATTTGGAGAGGGAGAGCTGGCTCTCCCTACCCTTGACCGTACCAGCATTTGGGGGTTACTTTAGTATTGATGTCAGCTAGTATCATGTACCATTCATACAAAATGTATTGCTTGAAGCTGATTAGAAAAATATGCACTTAGTAAGTGAAGATGAATAGAAACCGAAAAGTTGCTTAGATTTCAATATATCATAGTTTTGTCGTATACTTTATTTTTAGTTAGTGATATTATCGATTCGTATTAAATAAAGTTCTTCAACCATTTTTGTTTTATTTAAAATATGAGTAACTGTCACTGTCCAACAGTAAATCGAAATAATGTGAACAGTGTAGTTTCGCACTTTGTATACTAACAGAGATTGAGTGGTATGTACGTGAATGAGTATGTACACATTTTATTCGGTAGCCCAATAAACTTTCTAGCTCACTCTTGTGTTCTTGCTCAAGTAGTCAATTGGGAGGTTAGCGCGTAGCACACCGTGTATCAATATCATACTTTGGGCAACCCCCGTCATAACAGGGAGCCAAAAAAACAGGTCTTACAGTCGCCATAGCCCGATTAGTCATCACAATATGCAAGCCTGATCACCGTTTCGGAGCAGCGGCTATGGTCAAGATTGTTTACATGATGTCTGGGCATAACATTAGAAAAGGTAACCGTCGTTATTTAGCACATTTGATCTGCAGATAATTAGTTACCTTTTGTTTTGAATATTTCATCTCAATAGGTAGGCGAATTTTTAGGATTTCGATAAAAAATCCAGTTGAATGAATTCATCTCACATTTCTTTTCTATATATATTCATTCTACATAGAAATATACTATCGATTTAGATACGAATGATCCAGTCGATGCAGAAATCAAACGTTATTTTGATACTTTGCATGATTGTGTGTTATTACCGGAATCGGAAGAATCAAATCAAGACACCGAACCTGGCGGTGGTGGTGGTGGCACATCAAGTATGCAATCGGATTCCGAGGCAGAAGTGCGTACACCATCTTCTTCCGCAGTAGCTGCCAATATTGAAGGGAGTGAACAAGTATTAGACTGTGAACAGAATAAAGTAAGAAAAGATTCCAACGGACCTGGTCGTAGACGTCGAAAACAATATGTTGCTGGCGGTAAAACTCGATCTACCACTTCAGGATTTATTTTATCCCAATCATCATTAAATTTATTACCGGATGATTTTAATCCAACAAATCGTTTATCTGTACGTAAACATGCGCGTTTTGAAGAAGAGATTGCAGCTGTAACATCATCCGCTATAACTTCTGGTAATAGTGGTCAGTTACGTGAGAACAACAAAACGTTAGTTGAAATACATACTGGCATTAACCCTGGTGTACGTAGTTCCAGAAGAGGTATATTGTTCGCCACCACACCACATACAATAAGGTATTATTTGAATAATGTAATGTATAAACAAAGTAATATAATTTTTTTAGGTTTTCAATTCATTTTCCCACCTCTTTTAATAGATTATATCCTAACTGTTTGTAATAGACATACAATAGAACATGCTTAGTGTAATAACAATAACTATTTGTTATTGAATTCGAAAAATTAAAATATTTGTTTAAGAGTGTAGACTCAACATATGCTTAGGAAAATACGTTTTCGATTGGTTTATAAAGCAAAGGAACAGAGGGTAAATTGAACATATTTCACACCATTGAAAAAGGTTATTCTCTTATTTTAATCACTGATTAGCTTTATAAATACGCGTCTTTTTTGATAGTAACCCCTAGAGATGGTGGAAAAGATTTGTAGCTCAGGTGGATGATTTTGGTGGAGTTTTGTTCTCTGAGGTGGATGGTTTGGTCGTGGAGCTCTCATCGTTCTTCTGAACGACATCATCAGCACAAACTTCAAATAGAAGTGAGGTGTTTGAATTTCTCCATATGTGTTTCAAAGCTTGTTCTGTGCACCTCGATGTTGATTGGTTCTTATTGACCTTAAATTTGTCATTGTTTACTTCTTTGTTTTGGTTGTGTTGTAGAACTATGGTCTACTATAATATCAGTGCTGCTCTAATAATAGACCTAATCCTAAATTTGTAGATTTGTCATGATATAACTGCCTAATCTATAAGATCTTACGTGGAAGTCACGCCATCGACTACGCCAACTCACTGTATCGTATCAATTACCAATACATGATGTAGAACAAAGTTAAGCTAGAGAAAGAATAGAAGATATAAGATAACATTCAGCAGGGACCACGCCTGCATGGCCGAGCCATGCCACTCGATCAACTCCAGTTCACTCAATCCATTTTTCGCGCCTTCTCCATCGTTAAGTATTTCTCCGCGTTAAATATTGAATATCTATTTTCTGAGTAGTCTCGTGTTCAGCTTTGTGGATTGTGCGGTTATTGTTCAATGCCACTACACTACTCTCCCACCAGAATCAACGTGATGTTGGTTCGATGATGGGGTCATCGTGCGCCGAAGGTTACTAAGACTAGGAAGAATCCCCCGGGTAATGATAAACTGAAAGATAAATCAAAAAGAAGGCGGCAGCATCTGGTCGGGATATACATGTAATAATTTTTTTAAAAATCTGCCTTCATGCTTAACACGCTTAAAATGACAATTTGGGTGAAGATTATTTGAGCTATAAAAAATGGGATTACAATAATAATAATAATAAAACGATGCGTGTTAGTAACCATTAGTTAATAACTTAACGTATAGGTAGGATGGAGAATAGCTGAGCAAAGTGGAAGAAAAATGGTACACCTCATGATAACGGATGCACACTACAGGATCAGCAAATACCAACACGTCATAGAGGACCAAAAGACAAAGCTACAAAGGATGCTCACATCAGAACATTTGGAAATCGTGACAACAGCCATCGAGATGTCATGCAAACGACACAGAGAACAAAGAAGAAACACCTTAAAGAAAAAACTAATCAAGATCTCAAAACCACCCGTGGAAGAAAACACAAACAACTGCGTGATCAATCTATCAAAACAACCACTAACAAATATGGAAGAACATCTGCTCCAAAAGGGATTAAACTACAATACAAGCGACGCCTTTAAGCTGGAGTTCTTCGCAGCACTAGAGTCATCACTCAAAACTTCTGGAATCAGTGAAGAAACACAACAGGAAACAAGGCAAACAATAGTACCGATAACTCAACAGGTGAAAGAAAACAACCAACTGACTCCACAAGAACGAAAGGCCTTGAAAGAACTCAGAAATAGAAAAGATATTGTCATAATACCAGCGGACAAAGGACGCACCACAGTAATCATGGATAAAGAAGAATACGTCAACAAAGCCGAAGAACTACTAGAAGATAAGAACACATACAAACTGATGGACACAAATCCCGTCAAAAAATTAGACAATCAAATCTCAAAGACATTAAACAAACTAGTCAAAGCAGGAGAAATAACAAAACAAAACCAATGGAGAATGAAATCCAGTGGACCAGTACTCCCTCGATTCTACGGCAGACCCAAAATACACAAACCAAACATCCCATTACGTCCAATAGTAGCACTCCCCGGAACGCCAACGTACAATTTGTCAAAAGAAATTTCACGAATACTGAAACATCTAGTAGATTCAGCCAAACACTCCATCAAATCCCCAACACAATTCCTGGACCAAATTAAAGATATTCAAATCAACAACGACGAACTCATGATATCCTTCGACGTAACAGCACTGTTCACCTCAATTCAACAACAGTTAGCAAAAGAAACTATATCCCTGCTGCTCAACAACGACACAAATCTCACCAAATACACAAAGCTTCAAAGTCAAAGTCTACTGAAACTCATAGATTTATGTCTAAAAACATATTTTCAATTCAACAACAAAATCTACGAACAAACAAAAGGGACACCCATGGGATCACCAATATCAGGACTGATCGCAGAGGCAGTGATGCAAAGACTAGAAGCCACGATATTACCAGTGATCAAGCCAAAAATTTGGATTCGCTACGTAGATGACACCTTCGTCATCGTCAAAAAGAATGAACTGGAAAACACATACAAACTGATCAACAACGTTTTCAATGACATCAAATTCACAATGGAACAAGAGTCAAACAACCAACTAGCATTCTTGGATATATTGATCACTAGAACTGACTCAGGAAAACTGGAAACTCAAGTATATAGGAAACCGACCCATACAGATCAAATTCTCAACTACAACAGCAACAACCCAAGAGCTCACAAAATCAACTGCGTACACACATTGTTCAAGAGGGCGAGGACACACTGCAGCACATTGGCAGCACGAAAAAATGAAGAGAAACACCTGAAGGACATATTTCAAAAGAACGGCTACCCAATCAACTTCATCAAAAAGCACCAACGGCACACAGCATCAGAACCCAAGTCAAGCACAAAAATCAACAAAAGGATCACCCTACCGTACATAAAAGGAATATCAGAAACCGCAACGAGACTGCTGAAAAACTTCGGGATAGGTGTGGCACACAAACCAACAAAATCACTACAATCAATCCTATGCAAACCAAAGGATGAAATAACAAAGGAAAACAAATCAAACATCATCTACAAAATAAATTGTACCAACTGCGACAAACACTACATCGGGCAAAGCGGACGCCCCCTCCATCTACGCTTACATGAACATCAATTAGCAGTCAAACGCCATGATATCTCTTCACTTATATCAATACACGTGGATAACTACGGACACTCATTCGATTGGGAAAATGTAGAAATCTTAGACAGAGGAAACTCCAAAAATACCAGAGAATTTTTAGAAGCCTGGCACTCAGGTCAATCAGCAATCAACAAACATATTGAAATCAATCCAATTTATCAACCAATCAGAAAAATCATGCATAAATATAGGAACGAAAATCAAACCAATGGAAGACACAACCAAAACAAAGAAGTAAACAATGATAAATTTAAGGTCAACAAGAACCAATCAACATCGAGGTGCACAGAACAAGCTGTGAAACACATATGGAGAAATTCTAACACTTCACTTCTATTTGAAGTTTGTGCTGATGATGTCGTTCAGAAGAACGATGAAAGCTCCACGACCAAACCATCCAGCTCAGAGAACAAAACTCCACCAAAATCATCCACCTGAGCTACAAATCTTCTCCACCATCTCATAGGTAGTAAGTATTTTGTGTTTAGAAATATTAAAGTTATGAATATTGCAGAAATGTTAATATTAGCACTACTTTTAGTCTGACTTATGAAATCGAATAACGATTATGCCGGTAAGTTGTCCATATGAGTTGATTTCCAATTGCATATGTATTCGTAGGCTAACTGAAGGAACAAAAGTATTACCGTGGAGAAGAATTCCAACTAGTGTTCCAGTTAGTTTGATACGGTTTATTTAGTTACGGGGAGATTTTCTCAACCTCATTTTTACTTGACCGTGATAGAATTTATTAATACTACTAATACACATGAATGGTTATTAAAACAAAATTTCAATACATGAGTGATAATTATATGAGTTTTGGACAGATAGCTAAGAACATGAGTGTATTCGTAAGAGACATGCTCTAGACTCAATGTTCTGATCTGTGGCAGACTATTTATTTATATTTATACTTGCCGGCTGATTGAACATACAAGTTAGTTGCACGTATGCAGGCAGAATACGATTTAATTGAGATATAGTGGTTATAAGTTATTAAAATCAGCTAAGCCCATGTGTCATATTACTAAGTGATGTGGTGCAAGATGTATTTAGCTAAATAAGTTTTTACAAGATGATTAATAGTGAGTGATGCTCATGTGATTAAGAGGGAGAACATAAGTCGTAACTAGGGGGAGTACACTCCCAACTCGTGTCTATGATAATGGCTTGAACCTTAGTCAGTGTTGGGGTAAATTCGACATTGATGTTTTCAGTTTGCAGGAGATTCGCTCGACTGCTTATACTGATTATTCGTATGCATGATTGTGTCGCTAGACCATCAATTAGACTGACAAGGTTTTGAGATATTTACTGAATGAGCAACTGATAGAGAAACATACTGTAATCATCTGTAGTGAATCAAGATAAAAGAAAAGCAACACTAGTGGGAATTATAAGTAAATTTGCTGACCGATTTTGTTAATAGTTTCATTAATTTTATCAATCATATTACGTGATTGTCAAGTCCTGACAATGCTTTATGACGATATCCTGAAACTATTATGTTTAATTAGTTATAGTGTTGATTCAGGATTGGCCAGTGGAAAAATAGGCATTGTTGCTTTAGGTGACTCGAAATTATCAGAAATTTGTAATGTTACAGAATTCGAGACGCCTAATTTAATTATAAATTTCAATTCAGAAATATTCGTTTAGTTTTAATGCTAGTAGTTTACGGAGTTTTGATTTTAAACGATTGTTTAGCCAACAGCTACCCAGGGATTTAGTTATTTTACTAGTGCAGTTGATAGTACCTAAATTTTTAATCTTATTATCTAAACTATATTCGCATTTGAGGCTGCTAATATGATAAACCAATCCATAAACCCAAATACGACTAGCAACAACGACTATGATGGGTTTATTGATAAATATTAAAGGCGATTTCGCTGATTTCTAAATTTAGAAGACATGAAGATATAGTGTAACATATGTACAGGCCAGGTTAACATGCAGGTTGTTGACGTATATGACAATTTAAAAATAATGAACATGACCAGAAAAATAATTTTAAAGTTAAGACTGCTTGTGAAACTTCAGGCAGGAATATGACGCGTTATAAACATTCCATAATAAGTTACTGCATTTAGCCTAGAGACACTTACAAATATATGGCAAAAGCAACTGGAAAACATATACATGTTAAGTACAAAAAATCATTAAGTGAAATGGTTGAACTCGCCTGGATTATTTTTGAAAATTAGTTTATTCAGTGGACGACATATATAACGCCATTCGTGAGGAGTAGTAATGATCCAAAAGTATCCAGAATAAGACATGCAGTATGGCAATTAATTCCAAGGTGCTTGATGCTGTTGATGTTTTTGCCACTCGCTCGGATCAGAACAATCGAATGAATCCAGATAATTGTGTGTCTGCCATTGAATGAGTCATCGTATGTTTCTGTCATCTTTGTTGTTTGGCAATGGAACTCGGAATATGAAATTAGGCAGGCAGTGGTCGAACGAAAAGATATTACAAGATAGTGCATAGTTTAAAACAGGATGAGGTGTTAAGTGAAGGAACAATGAGAATTAGATCCAGATAACTATTTAGTCCATGATTGCATTGTTAGTCAATGTATATTTACGCTACTTACAGATCATATTTGCTAGAGCTTGATGTTTAAACAAATCTATGTCGCTGAAGCATGTAAATGCTATTAAAGCTTGTTAACGAACCATCAAAGCTAATAAGTTGATATAGATGATCAACTTTTATTATCGATTGAGCTAGTATGTTATGAGAAGTAATCAGTATAACATTACGATATTACATGTGAGCATTAATCAGAGGACTATTAGAATAATGGGTTTACACAAATAAAAATCGATTGAGAAGGTTAAAGTGGATATAAGGATTAACAATAATAGGTTGCGTTTCTTTAGTTGGGCTCACCAATGTAGAACTATGGTCTACTATAATATCAGTACTGCTCTAATAATAGACCTAATCCTAAATTTGTAGATTTGTCATGATATAACTGCCTAATCTATAAGATCTTACGTGGAAGTCACACCATCAACTACACCAACTCACTGTATCGTATCAATTACCAATACATGATGTAGAAAAAAGTTAAGCTAGAGAAAGAACAATGTATTTAATATGGATAGAAGATATAAGATAACATTCAGCAGGGACCACGCCTGCATGGCCGAGCCATGCCGTTCGATCAACTCTAGTCTGTTCAATTCATTATTCGCGCCTTCTCCATTGTTAGGTATTTCTCCGCGTTAAATATTGAATATCTATTTTCTGAGTAGTCTCGTGTTCAGCTTTGTGGATTGTGCAGTTATTGTTCAATGCCACTACAGTGTCTCTCATTGTTTTGATTTTTGTTCTTATGTTTGTGCATGATTTTTCTGATTAGTTGATAAATTGGATTGATTTCAATATGCTTGTTGATTCCTGATTGACTTAAGTGCCAGGCTTCTAAAAATTCTCTGGTGTTTTTGGAGTTTCCTCTGTCTAAGATTTCCACATTTTCCAATTGAATGAGTGTCCGCAGTTGTCCACGTGTATTGATATAAGTGAGGAGATATCATGCCGTTTGACTGCTAATTGATGTTCATGTGGGTGCAGGTGAAGGGGGCGTCCGCTTTGTCCGATGTAGTGTTTTTCGCAGTTGGCACAATTTATTTTGTAGATGATGTTTGATTTCATGTGGAAATCTTAGACAGAGGAAACTCCAAAAATACCAGAGAATTTTTAGAAGCCTGGCACTCAGGTCAATCAGCAATCAACAAACATATTGAAATCAATCTAATTTATCAACTAATCAGAAAAATCATGCACAAACATAAGAACAAAAATCAAAACAATGAGAGACACAACCAAAACAAAGAAGTAAACAATGACAAATTTAAGGTCAATAAGAACCAATCAACATCGAGGTTCACAGAACAAGCTTTGAAACACATATGGAGAAATTCAAACACTTCACTTCTATTTGAAGTTTGTGCTGATGATGTCGTTCAGAAGAACGATGAAAGCTCCACGATCAAACCATCCAGCTCAGAGAACAAAACTCCATCAAAATAGTAACCCCTTTGTTAACGCTTTTATTATTGTGAGTATTATGGATGTATAGTTATCAATATACTTTAATAATTTGGGATTAACTACAAGGTATGACTACTTTTAAACATTTTATAATTAACCTAAGAATAGTGATTTTATTCTATCATGTAACAGTAATCTAATAATGATAATCTGTGTTTTAATTTCTTGGAATTTAATTCTAAAACCCATCAATTGTTTATAGTGATGGTCATTGAGTAACCTTTATTAAATTAAGGTTGATATGTATTATGAATTCCAAACAAGTATTATGCGCATTGATTTGTTTAAATTATAAAAACACTGAACAAAGGATATAGCTTAACAATTTGAGAATGTATTTAAAGAAATTTACAAAGGCTAATTCCAGCTGAAGAGGAAATTAGTAAAATGTGTGCTGGAGGTGGATAAGACATATTATTGCGGAAATCATCAGCTTGTATCATGAGGCAAGCGCTAACTTGAAATTTTGAAAAGAAAATGAAAAGAGAAAAACCAAGGAATCGGAAACAGTTATCAAAAAAAAGAATAGCAGCTGGAAAGGATTGCCCATTGACAAAGTTCGATGGAGAATACTGATGACCAGCTTATGCTCCTCCACGAGGGGTAACAGGTGTAAGTAAGTAAGTAAAAAGGCTAATGCAACAGAATTTTACATTTATTCCTAAAACACAGTTTACGACTTGTTGGAGATTTGATTGAGAATATCAAGAACTTCAATATTCACCCAATGTTATTGCGCAATTAAATATTACTAATTTTTTCATTTGAACACGTGCGATTAAGTCCGTGCGAAATTGTTACATATCTATACTAGATCATAAGCTACTTATATCGGTCCATCGGTCTCGTAAATGAGAATATTATCCTATTAGCTTATTATTATAACGGTACTGGGTTCGGGTCCCAGAGTGAATATCAGGATTCAGGTACATCCAGCTGACGAGTCCTAAATAGGACGGAACGCGCGTTCTGGATTCCATTGCTGCCACTATCCGTGTTTGCTTATAATAATAATGATAATACTATTATTATTATTATTATTACTATTATTATTATTAACCCTTTGGTGTTCATCGCGTACGTATTGTTTTTCCATTTTCCCTCTTTCAACTGCCTTTCATAATTCTTTTTAAAAAAAAACCCAATCAATCTACAGACCAACATTACCTTCTGGAGTTTACCATTCACATAGACAATTTCTTCGAGTATGTTATTACACAGCTGACCAATATAATCAAGAAATCGATCAATTGAATAGTACATTACAGACATTATGTAAACAGGTCGATGATGGGAATGAGGTAAATGTATAAAATTGTTAATTTTTTTTTTATGATTACCTTGAATGTTGGAGGTTATAGACTGTGATTATTATACACTATCCTTTGCTAAGCTATTTTAGACGATCCTATCAAATGCGATGAAATATTGGTTTTGGTGAAATGACCCATGTATTTAACTTAACAACACAGATCAATTTTATCTTCTGTTTTTCTATACTTTCAACTTCTGATTTATCATTCACATGGTTGCACCAAATATTCTAAGTGGGTTATGCCTAGACTTATGTTATTTTGATATGTTGAATATCATGTTGAAGTAAAAATTATTCTGAACTATATAACCATAATAAATAGAATGTGTTCTAGATGGAGAGAAAAAATGTGTAGCACAAATTACATATTCGTCATTCTGTTTAAAGACGTTTTACGAGCTGGAAAGTAAACAGCTTAAATTTACGTGACAACAAATCAGAAATATGCCACATTCTTCTTTCTATACCGTGATTGAAGCTGGTGTATATTTACATGTATAGAATTTAGCTGAATGGTATAAGGAAATAGGATTCGACATTTCCAACAACCGGCTAATTTATTTCTAATTGTAAACTGAGTCATGGACAACTAAATGTTTTAAACGCTCTCAGTTTAGGAGAATTTATTGTATCCTCATTGTATCTACTGGAATATATATTGCTTACATCTTATAATGTGTAATATATTCACAGCACTAATCTTTTGTTCCTTCATAAGTCTAGTGTGATTTCATTTGAATTTATTCATATCAGTTTTGTGTAGATACTTCCTTCTTGATATGTCTAACTTTGTGTTTGATTTATTTAAAGCTTGCTCAACGAGAAACTCAACTCCTGAATGGTATTACATCGTTACAACCTCCTTCATTGCCTATTGTAAGTGGAAATTGTAATTTGATTTGTGAACATTCAAAAGAATGTGGTTAAAATCTATTATAAACTCGATAGTATAACAATTCACAACATTAGTAGTCCAGTCTATTATATATATATATATATATATATATATATATATATATATATATATATATATATATATATATATATATATATATATATATATATATATATATATATATATATATATATATATATATATATAAACTGCGACTAATAACCATTCTATAAGGATGAGCAGTACTAATAGTCTGTCTAGATTCCAATCAAATAAGACAGGATTTATATTAGTATGATCAGACATCCGAATCTCTGCCCTTCAGTTTATTAATTATTACATAAGTGGTCTATGGAGATTGTTGAAGTTTATAGTTAACAATGCAGACTGGTCTTAATTAAATAACCAGTGAATGTCTAAAGTTCTATCCTCAGTGGGGTCGCGGATGTGCACTTCTTAAGAGTCCCGTGCCGGGACGAAACAGCTGTCCAGTGCTTCCTGATTTTCAACGGTTGGCTAAGTTCATTCCGTAATGTCAACCGTAAAATCTCAGATTTTTTTGCATCATTTACCTTGTAGTAGTTGTTTTGGTATTTAATTGTCAGAGTTTCGCTATCTAGCTAGTTAGCTTCATCAGTCGTGGACCTATAAAAAAGTCTATGTTTATTGATTATGTTACATGAAAGTCAGGGAAATTCGACAAGATGCAAACATTTCGTAGTGTTTTTTGATATTAGTTTTGATATATGAAACCAATCGTACATGAACTTCTAATGTCACACACTCCATCAAATGTAACCATGGAAACGAGTTACAATAGATGGCCAGATTATCTTCTGAAGCAAAGGTTAATATCCTCACTGATAACATCTATTTCATCCTAACTATCTGTAAACATGGACGGTTACTCGGAGATTTAGATATGTATCATTCAGTAACTCAGTGGAATACATTACAACTGGGTTATTTTAAGTCAATATTGACCTAATTATCAATTTCTTCAATGATTATTTTCAACCAACTATCCAATGTTGAACAACCTGAACCATGATGTCGAGTTATGCAGAGTTAACTGACCATGTACTATTACCTGGTCAATCATATTCGCTAGACAATATTAATTGAATTTTAACATATTTTGATAATTCATAACTTAAACAGTGTAAATCATTAGCCATTATAGATGATTATTGTACGTTAGGTGGTTAGAGGTATTCAATAGGTAACTGTGTTTAACCTAGTTTTCGTCTTAGTTGTCCCTTATCAGCGAGATGTACTTGAAATTGTGAAGAAACTGATGCTTTATGAGATGTCGAACACGGGTCAATGAGTTATTTAGTCTTCAACGGAAATCTTGTAAGATTGTGTTATTTAAATTGCTTCATCATGAAGTAGTAACCAGTATTAATTCTGTCGAAACCAAATCGATTGAATTCGATCAGCGTTAAGAATTAAATAAACGATGACGTTGCCGAGAGTGGGGAGTGTCAGCTCTCCCTCTCGAAATGCTCTCAAGTGGCCACGAGCCTACAACTGCTGCCAGGGAGGTCCTACTCACTGCCTTCTCACGGCGGGGGGTGTTTGCGAAATTGAGAAGACGAAAAGTGAATGTCAAACGCTTTAACCGGGTTGGTGGATATGAAGGATCCACCTCGGGGATTCGGAAAACCCGATGTTGCACATGGGCTCTAGTATCCTGAGAGGAAAATGGTGTTTTTGAACTATTTATTAGTCACCATTTACCATGGGACTGCATCTCCTTACGTTGCTCCACTGCCTTATGGATCAGACCTCTAGGTTGAAGGCTCCGGGTGTGGTCCCCTAAGAAAACCACCTGTTTCGGTTTGGGAACCCAGGCAGTATCCTACTTCTCACACACATCGAATGATTTATGTGGCGCATATCTATTTGGTACCTCTTTGTACTAATGTTTGTGTATTTAAATAAATAAATCCTCAATGATAGTGACCAATGAATTGTAAATAATTGTTTTGTTATAATCGTTACCTTTTAGTTAATTCTTTTGAAATGTATATATATTTTATAGGATCCCTACTGGAGTCCAGTGGATATACAACTGGCTTGTCATGCTATCGGTAAATTAGGACGTGATTATGAAGGTATCGCTGAGTGTTTATTAAATAAAACTCCAAATATGGTAGCCACATTAATAGAAACCCATGGACAACACTTGAATTTGAATCAATTAGCATCAATGGCTCCAATTATCATACTTTAATAATATATTTTTTTACATACATTTATGTAAATAGTTCATTTATAAATAATAAAAAAAACAATTAGTTGTTCAGTTCCTGTAAATGTTTACCGTGTTTTCTTTGTTGTTGTTGTTGTTGTCATCCCACATGCTGCTTCCTTTCTTTTCCCCTGTAATGCAATGATTATTGCATTTTTTCTTCTTAATTTTATGCATTTTGTTAATAATGTTGTTTCTCTGTGAATAGAATTCTTTTTCCACAGTTTCTCGCCGTTCTTTTTCCTTCTGTGGTTTTCATCCATATCATTCTATGCAAAGTGTTTCATCTTTTGGCTTATGTTACTTGTTTTTAACTTATATATGTATACACACATATGCGCACACATACGCATACATACATGTATTCATCGTTGAGTCTGTTCTCTTATTTACATTGTTCTATATTTGTTTTGGGTTTCTTTGAATAAGTTCTCAAAAAAAAGATAATTAGTTAGTGATAATTTCTTAGAAATCTTAAAGAATATTGTTATATATTTTTTGTAATACCAATTTGTAACAGTTGAGTTATTTATTTTCAGAAGGGGGTTTTATGAAGATTTTAGTAATTAAATAGTTGAATTCATGAGTCAATTAAAGCTAGACCACTATGGAAAACCTGGAAGTACTGGACGGTCGTTTCGTCCTCGTATGAGACTCCTTAGCAGTGCGCATCCACAATCCCGCCTCGCGGTTTCAAGAGGTATTTTCTGGAGTTCTAGTGAGAATTCATGATCAGTGGAGTTCAACTAAGTCTGTTGTGAGATAGTGACTTACTGAAGACAATGGTTGACGGTGGCGCAATTTCGTATATTGGCTGAAGTTATTTATTTATTAATTTTATTTATTTGCTTATAATGTTGTTGCTACCTTGACGTGATGGTCGGGCTTGCCTATCGTGATGAAGCAACCGAGCTATACTGACTAGAACAACTGTTCCTCAAGGTCCTACCACGTCAGAAAGGTCGGTTGAAGAGCGGTAAGACTAAAAGCAACAAACCCAAGGTCCGAAGGCGAAGTCGTACTGCTGACTGTACAGAGGTGTGACAGCAGTAAGGTGTTTCCTTCAGACAACCAGCACGACAGCGATGCTGCCTTCCCACAAGGAGGGGTGGGGTTAGAAAAGGTCGACCCTAACAATGCACACCTCGCCTTATCCCACGGATATCCGTCTCCGGCGGTAAGGTCTCAATAAGTACGGAGCTAACACAAAAATTGCCCATAAAAAGGTCGTGTGTGACCGACCTCAAGCAGTTGTCCCTTGGGCACTGCGGTCACGCTCCCAGGTCACTAAGACCACTTCTAATCCGATTTCGTTTTCAGGTACCTCCAGAAGAATCCTTCCACGGTGTGGGCAACTGGGAAGTGATAACCGCCCTCATACCTCTAACAGCACTCAAGACCACTGTATTCATAATCAACCTCCCTCTTCAATTCCTATTATTCCTCCTACATCGACTTTCACCTCTAAATTTCCTCTTTCGGCTTCCTCCTCAAGTATCACCATAGCCAACGATTCTAGTGCTCAAAACACTGTCCCAGGTTTACTGAAACCTCGCTCCAAACTACACATTGGAGCCTTCAACGTACGCACCTTATGTCAAATCGGTTAACAGGCTTCCTTGACTCGAACCCTGGAATCTCGTACCATTGATGTGTGCTGTGTCTCCGAAACACGCATACAGGATCCCAGTGTGGTCATTCACTTGACCCCACCTCGGCAAAACGGAGAGCCAACGAGATACACCCTCCGTGTATCTGGTGACCCGATGGCCAGTTCTCGTGGACTGGCAGGTGTAGGCATAGCACTAAGCATGAGGGCTGAACAAGCACTGTTAGAGTGGATCCCCGTCAACAGTCGACCCAATAGAACTGAGTCGAGTAACGAGAAAACCAAAAGTAAGTTCCAGGAACAACTGAGGTCACACTTAGGTAGTTCTGAAAACGAGGCTGACCCGGATGTTGCTTGGAAATATATACAAACAGCTGTGGAAACAGCAATGAAATCTGTTAGTGACTTAAACCACAGAGTTACAAAGAATCAGTGGATTTCTTCAAAGTCTATCACACTGATGGATTCTCGCAAACTCGTCCCATCAGGTTCTGAACATGATGAAGAGCGACAACAAATCAGATCTAGGTTAAGAAAAAGTCTAAGAAACGACCGTGAGCAGTGGTGGGCAACGAAAGCAAAAGAGATGGAAAAGGCAGCGACTATAGGGAACGCAAGACAGCTTTACAGACTAATAAAAGAAACTGGAACTAATAAGTCAAGTGTAAGTGAGATTATTTCGGAAAAAGACGATACTCTCATCTATTCCCAGTCCAGACGTTTAGAACGATGGGCGGAACACTTTAGGGAACAGTTCAGCTGGCCTTCAGCGACTCTACAACTACCGTCCATTCCCAGACAGTGTGAATGGAACATTGAAGTAGGTCCTCCAACTTTATCAGAAGTTCAAAAGGCTATAGTTAATCTGAAACGAGGAAGGGCACCAGGTCCAGATGGATTGGCTCCAGAAGTCGTTAAGGATGGTGGTCCAATTTTAGCGGTTAGGTTGACTAATATTTTAGCTAAGATCTGGGAGTTAGATGTTATTCCATCTGACTGGTCGCCATCACTTATCGTCCCAATATATAAGAAAGGATCAAAATCATCTTGTGACAACCACAGAGGGATTAGTTTAACAAATATAGTATCTAAAATACTAGCCTCAATAATAATCAGACGCCTAACTAAGACTCGTGAACTGCAAACACGAGAAAACTAAGCTGGCTTCAGACCTGGTTGTGGCTGCATCGACCACATATTCACTATTCGTCAGGTTCTAGAACACAGGCATACTTATCGGCGTCCGACAATGGTGGTCTTTCTTGACTTAAAGCAGCATTTGACTCGGTAGACCGCGAGATTCTGTGGCAGTGTCTGTCACTGAAAGGCATACATCAGAAGTACACAAACCTTGTAAAGGCTCTTTACTCGAACACTACTAGTCGAGTCAGAGCTTATGGCGAACTGTCATCTAGTTTTTCAAACTCAAGTGCTGTCCGTCAAGGCTGTCCACTTTCTCCATTTCTGCTTAACTTCATCATAGACCTACTGATGGAAATAACATTCTCGTCGACTGAATTCTCAGGTATTGATCTCCTTCCAGGAGGTCCACTTATCGACTTAGAATACGCAGATGATATAGTCCTGTTCGGTGAAGACGCTGACAAAATGCAGAGTCTTTTGGTAGCACTAAGCAACAATGCCAGAATGTTTGGAATGCGCTTCTCTCCCTCTAAATGCAAGTTGTTGCTTCAGGACTGGTCTGCGTCAACACCTGAACTAAGGATAAGGAGTGAAGTAGTCGAACGCGTCGACAACTTGTACTTTTACCTAGAGACTTATTTTATTTCATTGTGATTATTGACTCATATTGCCTTGATTGGTTTAACATTTTCGTATAAATATTCATGTATATTAGAGTAAAGCCTGATGACGATCTAATTGAAAACAATTGTTCGCTTATATGTGTTGTTCTAACTTCACTTATCTTGGAAGTCTGATCAGCCTTAATGGGTTGGTATCGGACGAAATCTTAGCACGGATTCGAAAAGCTCGTTTGGCTTTTGCCAACTTACGTCACTTGTGGCGAAGGTGAGATATCCGTCTATCAATAAAAGGACCAGTATACTGCGCCGCAGTCCGTTCTGTTTTAATTTACGGCAGCGAAACATGGCCATTAAGAGTAGAAGACACTCGTAATCTATTAGTAATTGACCACAGATGCCTTGGAAATATTGCTGGCGTCTGTTGGGATCACCGGGTAAGTAATAGTGAGGTCCGACGCAGGGTATTAGGTAATGATGGTAAATCAGTTGATGAGGTTGTTAATCTTCATCGACTGAGATGGTTGGGCCACGTGTTACGTATGCCTGAACACCGATTACCACGACGTGCAATGCTAACGGGTGTAGGGGATGGTTGGAAGAAAGTCAGGGGCGGCCAAACCAAAACGTGGCATCAGTGCTTGAAGACACTAACCTCTAGTCTGAGCCATGTTGGTAGATGCAGACTACTTGGTTGGGGTCCGCGTGACTTTTGTAACCAATGGTTGGAGACTCTTGGTGACATGGCTCAGAATCGGTCACAATGGCGTCGGTGTATACACTCCCTGTCTGCACTTAAACTAAGAGATTAAAATCGCTTCATATCTTTCTTTCTACGAACTAATTCTATATTCCGGTACTGTATCCTTATATGCAATCTTTCTCCTATATATTATCACCTTTAACCTAACCACTCCTATGAATCCGGTGTTCATCTTGCTGTGCTAACGAGGTATGGTAACCTGGACCGATGCATATATGTGCCTGGTCCTATGTTGTAGCTGACTGACTGACTGAATGTGTAAATTGTGGTATAATAGAGCATCAAATCGAAACATGATAGCATTCCATGAGGACACGAATTGTTGGATTGTGAACTGTGTAAATAGTTGCAGACTATCTGGTTGATGTTCGCTTGATTATCGTAACTAATGTTTATAGACTTTAGATGATATGGCTTAAAATCATCCTCAATGGTAGAGGTGCATTCATTGTTTGATTAATTTGGATTTCATTTTCAAATCGTATCTTCAATGCTTAGTCTTTTCTATTACCATTAATATTGGTGCTATATCTACTACTTTTGAATTTTTCCTGATGCTTTCAGTTCACTGTACTAACTGCAGTGTGACAACTTGAATCAATGTACACATGTACTAGGTTCTATGTTGAGTATGACTGATTTATCCATTCTTTCTGAGCATTAGTAACTAATCCACGATGTGGGATCTGCCAGGATGGCATTTGTAAGATACGTCCAAGCTACTAAGCAGGTGTTTCAAGATGATGAGACTAGTTGGATCATCGTCACTACACTTGAATACGCACTGTCGAACTTCTGTACTACTAATATAAAGTTGCTACTGGATGTCAGCAATCCTTCGGAGACAATGACTGTCGAACACGAAATCACTGAAGATCCTCAACTTTGGAAATCCATGTTTTGTAAGCAAAGAGCAGAATCGCTCTCACTAACGCATTGTAAACTCGACCTTATAGATTCAAACCAATATCAAGACAGGACAGTTGGGTGTATGTCGTTCTGATTTTCGCTAATCGTAGATTGATTTTATCGATTGTAACTCCACCAAAACTCAGTTTCCCTGGACACGAAGTTTTCGACTAATGATAACTCACCAAAAACAGTGATTGCAAGCACAGGTTCCTGCCAAGTCTTGTAGAAGTGTTCTATTTCTAGAAGGTACAAAAAACACCATACTTAGAGACATTCCTAACTTAATAAGTGGGATCTAGATAGTTTGTGTATCACTGCACATCAAGACAATATTATTCGCATATTTAAGACCGAAAAGTCTTTCTCCGCGTAGCAGGTACACACCACTAGTACTTGTTTCGATCAGAGCTGTTTCCAGAATGTTATCAATGGCAGAGTTCAGCCTTAAATACGTTAGTAAACTTAGATACATTTTTCAAATGACAAATCTAGAGCTATCATAAAGTCTTTGCCCAAGCCACCCTCCTCTGCGCCTAAACACTCGATCTGCGCATCCACACCGGTTACCACCATCTATTGAGATTGTTGACGTTATGTTAGAACTCTACTTTGATTACATGCGTGCTACAGTCTGCTCGCGAGTTGCTGGAGATTACAAAAAGACATCGTTCCCCACACCGGTTCTTTATCACTGGCTGTGCGTTTTAGTGAGAAAGTATATGGAAAACTATTAATACGGACAAATCAATTCTCCCTATGCTCTGCTTCGTAGTGAGACACCGACACTAGCTAAATCGGATGTCTGTGCTACATGGTTCCGGATCAGCGCACATGAAATAATCTTTGAACGGAGAGATGCAGAACGAAGTTGTCGTGCTTGGATATCTGTCTATAATGTACAGTATATATTAGTACCAAAGAAACGGTTAGAAATTTGTATTTTCCGTTTTGCATGGAAATCCAAATGCTGAAGGAGGCAAGCTTGGGTGCCAGGCATGGCTTTTGAAAAGATATGACAGATTCCGTACTCTATGACACCATTCATCAAACCGACCATCCAATGAACTGAAAATTTTTTAATGAGACAGATTTAAGCCACTGAGTTGAAGAATAGGACCGGACACAAAATGGAAATATGGCGGGACTTTCCTAATTCTCGGTCATGTTAGGGCAAATGACAAAATATTTCGTCACTGGTAGTTTCACTGAGTACCCATATATTATCTGATGTGCTTTGAGTTAGTAAAGTTTTTCCTAATCTACGAATTCAGAGACTTATGTTCACCCTCATAGGGAGATTCAAACCAACCATGATGTAACGCTTTAATTAAAGATGGTATCATTTCAATATCTGAGCAATAATATGAAAGCCAGTGTTATATGGTGTCGTGTCGTCTAGTTTAGACTTTTGTCAGTTTTGAGAACTAGTGTTCATTGTAAAGTCATCAGCTTGTGTAATCTATACCAATCTTAGGCTGAGAATTTCTACAGCAATTTGTTGACAAAGCACTGATCAGATCATTCGATTATTATAGGGAGTAATAGGTCACTTTAAAGGTCTTTATAAGGAAAGAAGTAATAAGTTCACTCCAAGCTCCATATTCATCGATAACTTGATAAAGTCATACTAAGTCAAAATTTCATGCAACGCAAATAAGGCACATAGATTCGCTGGACATCCTCACCTCGAAAAGAGAAGTCTTCTACAGCACAGGGCAGAATTTCATAGAACATTTTTAGGAACGGGATATTTCGACTAATCATTCTTTCGAACACTGATTACTAATATAGTAATCTCAACATCATCAAACAAGCTAGTCTACTCTACTTTCAGATGCCTGATATGATTAGTTAAAGAATTTCAATAAATACACTATATAACCATACATCAGAATAGGTAAGTAATTCATTTTTGAAGCACCTATTCCTGATATACTAATATATTTAAAGTGTGAAGGCTTTGTAAGTTTTAATCAAATGAGAAAGAAGAGTATCTTTTCATCTCATAAATGATAAGTAGTATGTATCATGTTTTTATTTTAAATGTTAAAAACCAATAGAAAAATTGACAATATTTCTAAATAATTGAAATTTGATGGATAGTGGCTAGCAGTGAAATTTAGTTTGACAAACGTTTCGTCCTATTTGGGATTTGTCAGCTGAATTTACCTGCATCTCAGAGTTGATATTCACTCTGAGACTTAAAGCCAGTGCAGTTCACTTCAAATTCGTCTTATAGATTTGCAAGTTTATACTTTCCCATTTTCCTAACTAATCATGACGAGTATTTAATCTAATGTATAACTGTAATCTGGATTATTCCTTGAATTTATTTTAAGAATCTACTCGAAGAATATGATAGTACAATATAGTTCTATATAGTAGATTGATTGTTCAAATAATACACTTAAAAATATCTTTGATTAATTTGTGAACTACTTTGGAGTTTGATTTATTCACTCCTTTACATTGCAAGTAATAGGCTATCTATTAATTCAATTAAAATAACTTTAATAACATAGATAGATTGTAACTTTCTGAAAATTATTTACCCGATCAGGCTTTCATGTCGAGATAATTAAGAATATTTGTTGCTCAGAATAAGGATCTGGAGGGGGGGGCGGTAGTTGCTTCTTCAGAATCATACAACTATAACACGTTTTCCGCTGTCGGGATATACGAAACGCTTAGCATATTCTACTAACAAGTATTACATACAAACTCATGAATCAACTGTCCAACATGATGGTAAATAATTGAGTAAAGCAGAAACGACAAAATATTACAATAAATGATTACTGATAAACACTAAATGATTTACAATGATCACAATTAAACTAGTTAACTTAGAGAACACTACAATCATCTGTGAACATGAACACTTACTTTGTCTACCAAATTGATCTGAATGAAAAAGTAAATAATCAATTAATTATCAAGTGATTTATTTAAACATTACATTAATTGGTTAATTAAACAATTCAAATCAGTAGTATATAAGGATGTGTAATAATTACCAATAAAAGTTAAAGAGGAAAGAATAACAAACAAATTCATGGATAAACTTGATAAATATTCTGATTATAGTTACTTAGTTATAAATGAAACTAATCATAATGTGTTATTCATTGGAAATACAAGAATCTTTTCCTTTCTTTTTTGGTAAAGTTGCATTCGTTTCTCTCTTTAAAATAACATTATCTAAATTAATAAGTTATGAGAGGATCAATGAAATAAAAAATTTTGGGGAGGGGGAGGTGAAAGAGGGGAGTCAGGGTATTTTTAATGAAATGTGATATACTCAAAAAAGGGATATTCTTACACATAGATTGTTGTAAACTAATAAATGAACTTATCATTAAGTGATAATTAGATAAAATGGTACTAATAGGAGTAGCATTAGTATTAGTATTAGTAGTACTAGTAGTAGTATTCATAATAGTTAATACTTAAAGGGGGACGCGTACAGCAACAAAAAATTGATTTATATTAGACAAAGTAAAAGAAACGAATATTATATTTTTCATACATCAAGTTTTGACAGAAAGTAATATATAGACAAACAAGTACATAATCTTCATGAAGTTGATATAGATGTGAATACGAAACTTTCGAAATGTTGAAGATTTCTAATTGCATAATTGTTTGTCATGTTACATACAATCGTATATTTTGAAAAAAAGAAGGTTAAATCTAGAAGCAGTTGTATCCTAGTCATTCTCATGATCATCATCCATAACATAAACTGTTGTTATGGAAACAAGATTAAAATTGTTTGTATAGGTCAAAATATCTTAGATGACTAAAAATACACAAACAAATATCTTATATGAATACATACTTATTGTAACTTATATTGTCTTGTTAACATTTATCTTTGTTTATAATTGATTGATATTATGGTTCTTTAGAAGTTCGACCATTTGAAACACTTGTTGCTCGAGAATTAGCACGAGATGATCCACGTGAAACAGTATCATAACTATGATAAAATATGAAAAAAAAATGTAACAGGAAACAAATGAATATATTCATAAATGCAAAATGGTTTATTTGTAGAATTCATTAAGCGTTAGTGTGGTGTTTACGTGAACTAACGATGGGCACAAGTTTAGTCAATGTTTGTTCTGTGGCAAGTTCCACTCTTTTAATTCATGTAAATTTCGTAATTCTAAGTGCTTTAAATGTGGTGATATTGGACATATTCAGTCAAATTGTAATACTACTGTACATCTTGCTGTAGCCAATATTAAGTTTTATAATTCTGATTCTATTAAGTCCAGTGTTCCTAATGATTATTTATCTTTATCAACGATTTTAAAAAACAGTGTAGAGTCATATAGCAGTTCAGAGTTAAATGAGACTCCGAATCCTTGCGAGACAACAGTTTCTAATCAATCGACTTATCAGTTTTCTCATGTTATTGTACCATATATAGTTTTTCCTAATGACTCACTTATTTCTGACGAAATTCCTTACAAATCTGACGAAAATATGTTGAATGAACCTAGTCATGATCGAAAACCTGATGCAGATGCTGATTTTTCTAATGATCCTTTACTCTGCGATGACATTCTTAATAAATTTGAGGGAAGTATTTCAGAAGAATCAAATCTTGATGTCATCAAATATTATTTGTCTTCATAATGCATTTGCTTCTTGTGGGAAACTTATTCAGTGCGAAGCACGAGTACTAAATGAGCTCGATTTTAATTACAATTCTGATGATTTCATATCAACCGTTGTTCATCCTTATCACAAAAACACTTCTAATGTGTACTCTAACCATTGTGAGAAATATATTTCAAATGAAGCCACATCATTCATAACTTGGGGATATGAAGATCCAACATTATTTCGTGGTTGAGGATAGTGTTGGAAAATCTTTGGTTCGTATTTCAAGTTATCAGTGATTTCAGTACACAACCGACATGGTGATTGCATGCAATTCCAGGACCCAGGTGGGTCTGTTCCGATTTCGGTTGTCAATTCTAATACTAATGAGCACATTCTAGATCACACAGAGTCTACATGCAATGGACGGTCGGACAGACACGATGAACCTATGAAGAAGGGGCACAACTGATTGCAGAAATTTGGATTCTCATTTAATCTGTGGCGTATGTGGTGTTTATATGAACTAACGATTCCTTTGTACTTGTCGAATGCTTGATTTCGAATTCCAAATACAGTACATTCGTTCGTGCTTATCTACTACTTCTTGATCCAATTGTGTTATTCCTGAGATTCTTAGTTTGTACTATAATTCAAATACTTGTAATTATCACAGTTATGTTCATTGATGAGCAAAGTATATTTGAAATAAAACTGTACAGGATTATATGATTGATTTCTGCAAACAAATCAATTTCACAAGTGGGTAGGCGTCTATATATCACAGTGACTTTTCATTTATTAGTTTATTATTAAATGTTATTATATAAATTTATGAAAGTGGTAGATAGTTAGAAGTTGTTAGAGAGATCCAGAAAACTTCTCGCAAAAGCCAAGAAAGGCTCAGAAAACATTAAGAAGCATCTTATTCAATCAACGTTCACTAGAATTTTTGCCAGAAACATCTAGAAAGTGAAAAGTCACATGCCGAGCTTCTGATTGGATGATTACTTAAACTACTACTATGTTTAGTAGCATATAAAATACTATAAAAACTCTAGATTTTCTGTAAATAGACGAAACTTTAGAGTAAAGTGTTTCTTACATATTTCGCGCCTTTGCTCACGTCTTCGAGTCGATATGTAGATCTAGCCTGGGGGTTACCAGAAGAGCCTAGGAAACGAATCTAGCATTCAATCAGTGAGACTCATCGGAAGCAATCATCAGAATCCTATGAACCTGATCTTCGCAATAGCTGGATCTCTCCAGTAAGGTGCATCTGTGATTCCAAGGGTATCGACGCTCCTTACTGAGATTCGAACCTACGTCAATCAGTCGTGATCAAATTATACATGTCATTAGCATTAATCTAGGTTCGAAGTTCTTTACGATAGCCTCCAGCCACTTAACATTCAAAGGTAGTGAATGTAATGTTAAATTTTTGAAATTTATTGGAAAAATCACAGTTTGATTGATCAAATTCGAATGCCACTATGAACTAGGTAAACATGATATTAGTTACTACCAAGTAAGCAATCACTATACACTTGAGAATTGAACATGTTTTATTTCCTAAACTTTCACTTACTTACTCCTGTTACTCCTCGTCAAGGAGTGTAGACCTCTCACCAGCATCCTCAACCAACTCAGTGGTTTAATTAATCCCAAAACTTTCGTTATCATTCTAAACGATATGTCATGCGTTATGCACAAAGTCTAATTATTCGGCAAGCATCAAATTACATTTTGTTAACTTCAACTATCTTTGTATTTGTCATTAAATTAAAATGTAAAATTATAAACTATTATTATATACAAATAATTGAATTTACCGTGGTTTTTGTTTTGATTTAATTTGAACACGTGTAGAAAGTACAATTGGTTCTAGATTCTTCGGTGCATTTGCATCAGAAGCTTCTAATGTCAATGTGTATGATCCATCGTCATTAGACATTACTTGATCAATAGCTAATGTAAGTTCACCATCTTTACTACGAGTAATTCTTCTACGACCATCATATGTTAAAGTTCGACCTGATTTACTCCATGTAGCTTTTAATTTAAAAAAATATATATAAGGGAAATATTTTATTTAAATGTTACAAAACATTTACTTAATCAGATAAATATAAGTAAGAGAAATTAGTTCAATACACTTTAAATAGAATCCAATTGTAGATCTAATTATTATCAAAATATTCGTGATGTTGTATAACAGCTTTTATTCGTGAGAATAAAGCTTAGTACATATGAATCAGCCATTTTTATTTAAACACATAAACGTTGGTACAAGGAGGCACCAAATACATATGCGCCATATAAATCTCATTTGATATGTATGAGGGCTGTGGTACTGCTAGGGTGTCCAAACCGAAGCAGGTGGTTTTCTTAGGGGGCCACACCTGGAGTCTTCGACCTGAAGGTCTGATCCACAAAGCAGTGAAGCATCGTGAGATGCAATCCCATGGTAGCTGGTGACCGATAGTTGGTTCATACGTCATTTGTTCCTTCAGAATCCTGGAGCCCATGTGCACCATTGATTTGGAATCAGGGTTTTCTAACTCCCCTAGGTGGACTCTCTGTGTCCACAAACCCGGTTAAAGCGCCGGACATTCGCTTTTCGTCCTCTCAATTTCGTAAACAACACCCCCGCCACGAGAAGGAAGTGAGTAGGACTTCCCTGACAGAGGCTATATACGCGTGGCAATGTGAGAGCATTTGGAGAGGGAGAGCAAACTCTCCCCACTCTCGGCCGTATCAGGGCATTTGGGAGCTAATACAATCAAACTTTAAAAACTATTAGATTTTAACCTAATAATTCATTCGAGAACAATCAGTGTTTGTTGGATAGATGTTTTTCGCTAAAATCCGGACGTTTAGGTGAAAGTAATCTTTTAAAGTATTTTTCTAGTCCTTTCTAAAATTCTAATTTCGCAGAGATTTAGTTTAAAGTTTTAGGTTCAAGTTTCTGTCAGAGGTCTTCACTAAACAAAAAGTAATTTTAGACTGTACACTATCTAAAGTTGAACAACTTTCCGAGTGACTGCATCTTTTGTCTACAAGATAAGTTTAATGATGTGTGACTGGTGAAAGTAAATGAGATTGGTCACCGAACGTGAACAAATAAACGCACAACTTGCTGGCCATTATATACATGGTTTCCTTTCGTATTGTTGATATTTACTCTATACTCACTGAATGCAACTAATTTCTTTGAATAAAGTATTGTCTAGCGTATACTCTGATTCTCCATTACTAGTCGTGAATCGTGTACCTGATATAATGAGATCCAGTTTGTACATAGCCTATCGATCGAGTATCCAGTCTTGTCGTAGTATAATCTCGGTCCTACCGGTCGCAAAACTGTATAATAGTAGTACAACGTGGCAAGCAGGTAATATTTAAATTCTGTCGTTATATTATTAAAATTTAAAGAAAACAATATTCATTATCTAATAAAAAAATGATACTTACGAATGTAATGTAAATTTGTATCAACACGACATGTTAGTTCAATAGGACTGCCTTCTTCAACTTCAATAGTTTTAGGCAATGGACGTAACACAGTAATATATCCAGTTAATTTGGGTGAATCTGAATGATCCTTTGGTGATGCTTTAATACCGTTCTCAGATAACAGTGCTAAAGAAGAATCTGTATCTTTTTTCGAGGTAAATGATCCATTTCTCATATCTGACCGATGTACACCTTTTTGTTTAATTGATTCCACATGAACAATGCAAGTTGTTCTTTCACGACCAAATCTATTATATGCAATGCAACGATACAAACCTGCATCTGAACTACGAACATTGTGAATGCGTAAATAAGCTAAACCACTACCATTTGTTCCAGGTGTGATACGTGGTGGACCATATTCATCAGGAAGAATTTCAAAACCATCTTTTTCCCTATTTTATACGTTAGATACAAAAGAAAGAATCAAAGCAAATTTATAATTAAAGTATTCCATTTAGATATTGCCTTCAGTTAATACAATTAAGTAACAATAAATGGCATATCATTACTGGACTGAAGTGACCAAAAAGAGTACTTGATACTAATTTTAAAAGATTGACACTTATCACTGTTAATCTTTAACTAAGTAACAGACAGCCAGTCATAAACAACATAGGACCTGAGATATTTTTGTGTCAGTTCAATTTACCAAACATATTAGCACAGTGAGTGGAAACTATTAAAATAAATATCAGAGTGTACGAGAGAATTAATAACAGTATTAATGGTAGTAAAAAAGATTAGACGTAGACGGTGTGATCAGAGAAAAAAATGAATTCGCACAAGAAGACAATTCCGAAAATTAAGATCTTGTAGCGGTAAATAAATGTAATACTTGTGGCATCTTTAATCTAAAGAAAAGCAAATATTGAATCCATCTGCTAAACTAAGACCAATTCTTAGCCATGCCACCCAGCATATCCAACAACTAGCTGAGGTAATCACACTGATTCCAATCAGGTAGTCTGCACTTATTCTCACAGCTCAATGCGTTCATTGACTGATATCACGTCTTAGTTTGGCCGTCTAAGACATTATTACAACTTAATTCTACACCAACCAATATTAGGCATTGAAGTAGGCCGTGGTGGAGCATATGTAATACGTATCTTAACCACTTCAATTAGTGAAGATTTACTACCACATTAACAAATTTGTTAAATTTCCTTGGTGCTTTATGTCTAAGTTTAGCATAGTTGACTTGATGGTCCCAATATAAATGAAAAGAATGTACTAAATAATTGTTCAATTATTCAATGGAAATAATTTTTTTTTTAATACTTACCATTTAAATTCAGGTATTGGTTCACCGATTGCTATGGTTTCTAAACATAAATTAGTACCTTCTAATATTGTATAATCTCGAAGTTCTTTAGTGAATTTAGGCACTTGTATTTCCATTTTAGTTGTACTTTGTAGAATGCATGAACAACGAGCTTCACCAGCAGAATTATATACAATCACTGTATATTGACCCAAATCATCTTTACATACATTTTCAATACGTAATTCTAGATGACCGCTATGATTCTGTAAATTAACAGTTACATAATTTTTAAAAAAAAGGGATTTTTAATGATGATCATGATGACGACAGTGTTTAAATAAAAGAGTTTCACCATTTACTAATTATATCATCGAAATGTTTAACTCAAACGGTAATTTATGCTTTTTTGATGACAAACTCATGTAAAACTGATCATTATTTATGCTGACTACAACTAATGTAAACAGAATATTCATAGTTTCTTTTTCATTCACCGTGCTAATTAATACAAAATATGGCCCCTAGTAATGGATTTTTTGTAAGATTCATCTGAGTCTGTGATTAGTGGCGTTAACACAGCTCATAATTAAAGTAGTTGACCAATGATAGGACTGTGAATTGATTTGATTTTGAAATGTGAACTATTAAATTTCAATATAGTCATCCAAAAAATAAATCAGATTTATTACAGGGTATGAATGTGATATGTGCTACTGATATCGACAGATATAAGTAGTATCAACAATCGAAAGTGGAATGCCTGGTGGCAGGAGGTTGAGAAAATCAAAGAGAAGAGAATGAGAATAGAGAGTGTTTGCTATGGAAATGAAGGAACAACGAAGGCTAAGACAATTGATGAATAATTTGCAAATAAAGTATTTACTGTATGGTTCTCCGATTTTATCAAGATATTCTGTAATGTATTGAAACACATTTAATTGTCTCTGCCTGTGTTCTCATCCACTGCATGAAAACCTTGAATTTGATCCAGTATGAGTTTACGAATACTAGTCGTAAATAAAACCGATATTGATTAACTGGTTTTCTATAATGTTTTAACTGAATCAGACTTTGAGTTGAGATCCTTTGAGATCAATAATGTGTGATGCAGATGTTAAGAACTTGACAATTTTTCTTCAAATAATACTGATTATTTATGATTAAATGTGTTGAGAACAAGAAATGATGTCGAATAGTAAATTAATTTTTATATAGTTTAGAATATACATAAATTTAGATACTATATGAAATCATTAAACTAACTTTAGCCGTAATTCTTGGATCATCCGATGGATCAGTTAAAATTTCTATACCATCTTTTTGCCAAACCACTGTAGCTGATGGTTGAGCTAATACTGATGCAGCTAATCTTATAGTACTGCCAAAATCAACTTGTTGATTACGTAAACGACGAGTGAATTCAGGATGACGATGTCGAATACCACCACTATTAACTGTATCTGAGCCAATGTAACCTCCACGACCGAATAAACCTTGGGGAAAATTTATTTTAGGATTGAAAATGATCAATAAAATTATATGATATGGTTTAACTAATATATTAAATGTAATGAACACACATTGAGAAAGCTCCCAACTGCGTCACAAGACAAGCCCTCATGTGGAATCCTCAAGACCAAAGGAAAAGAGGAAGACCAAAGAACATATTACACCGAGAAATGGAGACATAAATGAGAAGAATGAACAAAAATTGGATAGAACTATAAAGGAAGACCCAGGACAGAGTGGGTTAGAGAATGCTGATCGGTGGCCTATGCTCCATTGGGAGTAACAGGCATAAGTAAATAAGTAAGTAAGTAATAAACACTTCAAATTATTTAAATTATTATCATATGAAGGTTCACTTTTAGTCGTAATGAATACACAAACATGTGCTTAAAAATCTTTAACATAGATCACTCACATAACTTATAAACTTCCATTCTTGTTATCAGATTCTTTATACTTGAAAATATGAATGATGAAGCTGAATCATGAGACTATAATGACTAAAGCTTAAGCACTTTATTATTTCCTTTTGTGTGTGTTATTAAGTCAGATTGTTTTTATAACACATTAGTTTTACAATAAAATATATCATCAATCGTGTTTTCTATGCTCATTTATCCCGAATAGTTTACAAGAAAAAAGGCCTCTTATAACCCTGTTGTTTGTGATTGAATTTACTGAGTTATTATGGCAGAAGATGCATAAGAGGACTAAAATAACTTAATAGAACTAAGTTCAGTTCAGAAATGCTTATTCCTTCCTCTAGTCATTTATGTTTAACGTATTGTATAAAGAAGTATAGGCTACTGAAAATTGTGTATCTTGGTGTAAAGTAAGTTCACAGTTATTACAGTTAGTTATATAATATACCCTTGTGGGCCAGGGTAATTTTACATTGTTTTTCAGCAGAACCAGACACCATCCGGACTTTCACGTAAAATGTAAGCGCTTCTATTATTCTACAATTACTAAATGAAGTGCTTATTTAACACAATATTTTACTGAATATAAATACAAAAGTCTTTAGAGTTATGTATTTATGAATGAAAATGGTTTAACTAGAATAAGATTGAAAGAAATCAACTTACCACGAACATGTAATGCTGCTTCAGTGATAGCAGTACCTGATGAACTTGTTGCAATACATGTATATGTTCCACTATCACGTGGTATAGCATCTTTAACTAAAAGTGTATGACTAGATGTATTAGTGCCAGATCTTTCAGTTGATGTTTGTGATACACATAAACGTATACCATCTGTTAATAATGGTTTACCATCTTTAAGCCAACGTACAGTTGGTGCAGGTTGACCACGTGCACATGTTTCAAAACGAGCAGCACTCCCTTCAACAACAGTAATACTTGTTAATTCTTTAAGAAAATGTGGTGCTTCTGAACCATCCTCAAGAGAAGCTATAGAATAATAGTAATAATAATAACAACAAAAATCCCATACCGATATTCACTTAAAAATAATGAAATAAAAGGATATATATTAAAAGATTTCATTTATAACATTATTCTTCACCAGGAAAAATTGAGAAATTCACTGAAGGGAAGTTTATGCAACTAGTTTATCCAAAGATTCCCATTATGAAAATTAACATAACACATATGGTAAGTCTGTTTACGTTCTCTTTCCTTCTTTTCTCCTCTTCAACTTTTTTGTGTATTGTTTTATACTACTTGTTAATATTTAGTAAACAGTTGTATTCCTAACAATTTTTACG